>CM066033.1:1038278556-1038805660 GCA_033557465.1 Ichthyophis bannanicus | reverse complement strand
ACAGTGCTGTACAGCAGCAGGTGCTCCCCACGCCACCATAATAGTGTGGACCTGGGCTGACTGCACTGTCCATGGTGTTGGGGTTTGCCAGTAATACATGATATTACACACATTCCATGCGTGACAGCCCCCATGAACCTTGTGAATGATTGTTTAAAATGTTACAATGGTCTTGTTCTATGTATGTTAATTTCCTGCAATGGAACCAGCACTGCTGCTGACTGGTGGATTATATGGCCAAATGTGAGGATCAAAATACATTGGCTTTTACAAACACTACCTCAGATTTGAACCACCAACCTTTCGATTCCAAGTTATTGCAGGCACCATTGGACTACAGCTCTGTGGCTGTGATTAGAGGTATGGCTGCCTGCAATAGAACCTTCTGGCAGACTTTGTGCTGCATGTAAACAGGGTGGTGTCAATCCACTCACACCCATGATGGCCAAACTGCATATGCCCACGCATCTTCTCATTATGGCCTGACGGGAGGTTTGTACAACCCCACAGCACCTAGGGCCATTGTTTGGGCACTCACCTTCCGTGTTTGCCGCTACATGCGTTGTTCACACCATCACAGTGTGTGTGGTGTGTGCTCACCCTGAGTTTGATGTGAGACACACATCACCTTATTCCTGTCTGAGCTGGCTTATACATCATGTACAGCTTTTCTGCCGATATCTGATTCGGTTGGCACATCCACACAACCTACACTCCACCTTGTCAGCAATCTGTGGCCTCCCAGAGCTTTCTTGGCCTGCCATGCTCCCCAAAGGTTGCATATCCTGGTGTGGGGTTCCCATTCCTATATCATTATATATGTGCAGGGTTGTGGTGTTGGAAATGGAGATATTCCACACACATAGACAGAGTGTAGTCTGAACCCACCAACACCTTCCGTGGTGGAACAGCATTGTTCCCCAAAATTATGATATGTACCATTCCTATCATACCATCTAGGGTTGCGTAGCAGCTGGTCCAGCAACAGCAGACGCATTCCAGCTTTGTTACAGACTACCTGCAGGTCACTCTGTGCCAATCTGGGACATAATCCATAATTCAGGATCCTGCAGATAAAAACAGTGTGGGCTAATTGACCCCCTACTCCCCTCATCACCATCTTACAGTTCTCCAGCACAAAGGCACAGTTGTGTGCCCAGCTAAGGACTCCTGCAAGGTGTTGGCGGCCAGACACAATGCAAAATGCAGACATGCGCCACTAGCCAGTCCAAAGTGCATGCATCTCAGGTAAACTCTGTGCACCCTTAACTGGGATGTGATCACAACCCCACGCACGCATTTGATTACAGTGCTGTGGGCACCATATACACAGAACCCCCTACACACATCAAATCCATGGGTGAACTACTCTGTTGTGACCTAGCCATCCCATGGTCACTGATCATTCAAGGTGAGAGTGACCTCCACACAGATCATGGCTAATGGTACAAACGATGTGCGTGGAGGTGATGACAAGCACAGCATGGTCCCTGGCATGCAACATTTGCACTGTGTAGGCTGCATCCGGCCGGCTCCTGGCCGCCTCTACCTGTCCCTGTTCTGTACCCACAGTACTTTGCTTCCTCATATGCAACATTGTCAGGCCAATACTGCCAACAGTGCTATCATTGTGGGCTGTGGGGGTTGTTCCACAGCCAACACACACTGGATAGACAGACACACACTCCCCCACACCTAGGACAGCATGTAGCTGATGCAATATTATTTGGGAGCCCTGACCAATGCAACACTAATGGGCGAGGTGCAGGCATGGCAACATTGGGGTGTACATTTAGGAAGAGCTTTCCCAGGGTGCTAGTCTCTGCGGCAGACATGACCTGACACGCATTGCACATACATCAGAGGCGTTTGTATGTTACAGATGGATGATGTGGTTGTGCTTATCATAGGCGTTTATATCAGTCACTGCTCATCAAAGGCTTTCAATATGTGTGTGACATCTCCACCTTCGTATTGGGTGATTGATCATGTATGCACATGCTAGTTTTTAGAGGGGCACACTAGGCCCAACATCCTTCCACTGCATTTGTCTTAAGATAGTGGGGCCTGAAGGTGGATGTGTTTCTGCCTCTGTTGGCCAGTGTTCTATTGCAGATGTTTACAACTCTAGTCAATGTTGTGCAGACACAGGTTTGGTTTTTCATGTTGTCCGTGATGATTATGGCTCTGATACAGCTGCATACCATGGTGGTGTTTACGTGACTTGCAGCACACCCATATTTGTTGGATACATCAGCAGAGCTGAGTGATTTGTGACCCTCCATGGCTGCATTGGGATACTCTGCTCTGGGTGATGCCCTTGTTCATGGTGTGTGGGTGCCTGGGATGTAAAATAAAAGGCAGGTTTACCTATCCTATGCCTGTGTCAATCAGCCTTAATGGATTGTGCCAGTATCCCTGTTTATTTCTATGGAAAATATGTGTTCAGGATTGGGAATAGCCCCAGCTGAGCTTTGAGCCTGTGACCTTCTGGTTTTGCATACACTGTCTGAGTGCACTGCACCACTGTGTAGCCACAGATTGGCTGAGTTCCCTGGGACATTCATGACTGTCCATCGCAACAGGGCCTGTCTGTTGCAGTGTACAGTGCCATCCTGCACATGGCTAGCCAACTGCATGCTGTGGCTAGCAAACACTGGCCCCACCACCACTTGTACCCGTCCGACACCATGCTGACATGTCCCTATCTTTTAAAACATGTGAACATATAGAGTTGTGCCACGCCAGAACTGCACCTGGGCGACTCGGCTGTCACTTATGCCCATTGTAATGGGGTGGGGGGAGGGTAAATTATGGGGTGTTGAGACACGCTTATGTTCTGTGCAATAAAGGGGTGTCCTCACTATCTGTGTTTGATGGTGGTTAAAATAGGTGTTCAGGATTGGGAATAGCCACAGCTGAGCTTTGAACCTGTTGACCTTTGGTTTTGCATACACTGTCTGAGTGCACTGCACTACTGTGTAGCCACAGATTGGCTGAGTTCCCTGGGACATTCATGACTGTCCATCCAACAGGGCCTGTCTGTTGCAGTGTACAGTGCCATCCTGCACATGGCTAGCCAACTGTATGCTGTGGCTAGCAAACACTGGCCCCACCACCACTTGTACCCGTCCGACACCATGCTGACATGTCCCTATCTTTTAAAACATGTGAACTTATGGAGTTGTGCCATTCCAGGACTGCATTTGTGCAAATCAGCTGTCAGATATGACCATTGTAATGGGGTATGTGTATATTATAAATGGGGTGTGTACATGGGGTGTCTACTGGGGTGTGTGTCAATTATAACTGTGGTGTGTAAATGGGGGATGGGGTGGGGTAAATTATGGGGTTTGGGGACACGCTTATGTTCTCTGTAATAAAGGGGTGTCCTCACTATCTGTGTCTGATGGAGGATAAAATATGTGGACTGGGTTGACAGGGGCACCAGCTGAGCTTTGCACCTGTGACCTTCTGCTCTTGCATACACTGTCTGTGTGCACTGCACCACCATGTTGCCACGGATTGGTTGTGTTCCCTGGGAGGTCCATGACTGTACATCCATCAGGGCCTGTCTGTTGCAGTGGACGGGACCAGCCTGCACATGGCTTGACCACTGTCTTCTGTGGCTAGCAGGCACTTCCCCCTCCACCATCTGTATTGTTCGCCACCATGCTGGCATGTCCTTATCTTGGCAAAGGCATATGGCAAGATTGAGTTGAGATACTCCAGGGCTGCATTTGGGTGAATCGGCTGTGGGTGATGCCCATTGTTCTGGTGTGTGTGCGGTGCAGAGTAAAATATAGGTGTTTGCTACATGCTTATGTTCTCTGTAATAAAGGGTGTCTTTACTATCTCTGCTTGGTGGTGGGTAAAATATTCTGACTGGGCTGGCATGAGCCCCAGATGGGATTTTGAACCTGTGTCCTTCTGGGCTTTGCATTCCTGGCTCTGTCCACTGCACCACACTGTTGCCACAGAGATTGTGCAGTACCTGGAGATGGTAATCCTGGCAGGATGGGGTCCCAAACCCTGCTCTGCACATTTTTACTGTGGGCTGCTTCACCCTGTCTGGTGACAGACGTGAAAATAAACCCCAGACATGACCATGGAAAAGGGGGATAATATATGACCAAGATGGGCAACAGTGATATTGATGGCCAAACATGGGGGACACTCCCAGGAAAGCTCCATAAGGGGGAAATGCTTTTTAGAGGTGTCTCCGCTCCATACACATTTCCACGCTGCATTTTTTTTTGTGACTTTCCTGCGTGTGGTTTTTCATTTGGCCCATTACTGGACCTGTTCCCGAGCTGAGCTACTATTAGTCATTTTTTCCTGTGGTCATTTTATACTTCTAATTGCATTTTTGTGCTGTGCACGGGTCTCACACTGCTCACGTTTTGCAGGTTTCACCCGTTTTGCTGTACATTGCTGACGGAAATGGTTTCTCTTCCCTTTAAATGCCCTCTACCGCGAGTGTTTCACTCGCGCTATTTTTCCATTGTAAATTCGGGCCCGATAATGTGCGGGGAGCCTCTCCCCTCCCACTCTCCACCCATTGACCCCGTCCCTCCGCCCCTCCAGAGCCTTCCTCCGCCCTCCGTTAGCCGTTCCACGCCACTATCGGAAAGTTGCGGGGCCGCACTTGGAAGGGACCCGTTAGTGTGCCGCCACCTCTGCGGGGTGACACGCAAGATTGCAGGGCGTTTAAGCGCTCTTAAGTACCGCTTTTAGTGCGCTATTTTGCGGCGCGCAAATTAGCGGTTTTTAGTAAACATGCCCCTTGGTCTCTAAAACTGAAAACAACATTCCAAGTGAGGCCCTCACCAGCAACTTGTACAGTGGCATTAGTACCTCTTCCTTTCTGCTGGTAATTCCTCTCTGTATACAACGCAGCATCCTTCTGGCTTTTGCCACCGCCTTGTCACACTGTTCCACCACCTTGAGATCCTCAGAAACAATCACACTGAGGTTTTTCTCTTGGTACGTGCACATCAATCTCTTGCCCCCTATCGCATACAATTCCCTTGGATTTCTGCTTCCCAAGTGCATGACACTGCACTTCTTCACATTAAATCTTAACTGCCAAGCATTAGACATTCTTCCAGTTTTGTAGATCTTTCCTCATGTTCCCCACTCCCTAAGAGGAGTCTACTCTGTTGCAAATTTGGTGTCATCTGCAAAAAGGCAGACTTTTCTATTTAGCCTGTCGGCAATATCACTTATGAATATATTTAACAGTACCAGACCCAAGATGAACCCTGGAGCACACTGCTAATCACCTTCCTTTCATCCGAATGAGTTCCGTTTACCATCACCCTCTGTTGTCTGTCAGTCAACCAAATTCTGATCCAGTTCACTACCTTGGCACCCATCCCCAAGCTGTTTATTGATAAGCTTTCTATGAGGAACAGTATCAAAGGCTTTGCTGAAATCTAGGTAGATCACATCCATCGCATGCCCTTGATCTATTCTCTGGTCACCAGTCAAAGAATTCAAATCGGATTTGTTTGGCAAGATAGTCCTTTGGTAAAACCACGTGGCCCCAGATCATGCAACCTGTTGGTTTCGAGGAAGTCCACTATTCACTCTTTCAGGAGCAACTCCATTACTTTTCCCGCCACTGAGGTAAGGCTTACTGGCCTGTAGTTTGTCACTTCTTCCCTATTACCACTTTTTGAAGAGGTACCATATCAGCCCTTCTCCAGTCCTGCGGATTTCTTCTGTCTCCAAGGTTCTATTAAAACATCATTTAAAGGCTCTGCAAGAACTTCTCTGAGCTCTTTCAGTATCCTGGGGTGTATCCATCTCATCCCATAGACTTGTCCACTTTCATTTTTGCAAGATGTTCTAACATCATCTTTTGTGAATGGTGTGGTATCTACTCCATTCCCATTTGTATATTTGTCAATCACAGGTGGTCCTTCTCCATGATTTTCTGTAGTGAAAACAGAGCAGAAGTATCTGTTTAGCATTGTCACTTTTTCAATTTTTCAATGTCACTTTACATGAATCCGTTCCCAGCACTTTTGAGTCCTGCAATTCCACCTCTGATTTTCCTCCTCCTCTCCCGAATATACCTGAAAAACGTTGTCACCACACTTCGCATCTTTAGCCTCTTTTCTTCTTCTGCCTTTGATTTGCTATCCTTATTTCTATTTTTGTCTCTTTTAGTTTTATCTTGTGTTATTTTCTGTGTTCCTCTGTTTGCGAGCTTCTGAATTTTGTGTAAGCTGTGCTATTTGCCTTTATTTGTGCAGCCACTTCTTTGGAGAACCAAATAGGTTTCCTTTACCTCTTGTTTTTATTTACTTTCCTTACATATGTATCTGTTGCACCTTTTAATGCTTTCTTTAGTTTAGCCCATTGCAATTCCACTTCCCTTAACCCCCCCCCCCCCTACCAACTCCTCCTTCAGGTATTTGGCCATTTTATTGAAGTCAGCGTTTTTGAATAAGACTTTGAGTTTGCTGTGATCGGATTCCACCTTGGGCGTTTTTTCTCAAACCACACCACCGTGTGAGGATCGCCGCTCGCTGCTCATATGGGCACCCACCTGGATATTCAACATGCTATCTCTGTTGCTGAGTACTAAATCCAGCCTCGAGCCTTCCCTGTCTATTCCATCACCATTTGTTTAAGTAACACATTTTGGAAGGCATCCACAATTTTTTACTTCTTTCCAGATTTGCAGAAGGAACACTCCAATCCACATCGGGTAGATTAAAGTCACCCAATATGATCACTTCCCTCTTCATGGTAATCTTTGCAATATCAACAATCAATTCGCTATCCATTTCTTCAGTTTGAGTTGGAGGCCTGTAGACCACACCAGTATGGACAACAGTGTCATCTCCTCTTTCCCAACATAATCCAGAGCCCTTCTTCTTTTCGCCACGTCCCCTGCATTTCAGCAGCTTTAATATTGCTTTTGACATACAGAGCTAGTCCTCCTCCTTTTCTACCCTCTCTATCTCTTCTAAATAGATTATAGCCAGCTATGGCTGTATCCCATTCATGTGACTCGTTAAACCATGTTTCTGCAATGGCCACAATGTATTCAGACATTGCTGTGGAACAAGGTATGGAGGTATAGCCTACTGGTTAGTTCAAGGTCTCTGTGGGCAAGGGCCAGGGGTTTTATTCCTACCTGTTCCTTTTGTGACTGTGCTACTCAGATCATTTTCATGCCTGTAACAGTCAGGGCTCTGCAGATCTGTGTTTCCAGCCCATAACACCCTCTCCTATGCTGCCATCCATCCTTCGGCCCATCTATCTGCCTCTGTCAGCTGTGTACATTCCTGTCTTCTTGTGCAGGCTGCTACCCCATGTCCTGCACTGGTACCCTTTTCTGCATTGTGGCTTTCAGTGCTTGCCTCGCCTGTGCCTGATCTGCATGGCACCACTACTCCTCTGTCCTCCTATCATTGCAAATATCCTGCCACCTCTGCCTCCACTGGGAGACACGTATTCCCCAACCTATGCCACCCATTGTCATTGCAAACAGTTTATATTGGCACCACCCTGTGCATCAGTACAGCTGCCTCCAACATGTTTGTCCACTTTACCAGCTGCCACATAGTGTGCCCACAGATATGGCATGTCCATCAGCTCCTACCTCTCCTTCCTTCCATCCCCTGTTCATTGCCTTTCCTTGGTGCTCTATCCAGCATTAGGGTTAAAACTGTTTTTATGCCTTACAATTCATGCTTGTCAACTTTAGGCACCTTAAAGCCCTTAGGGCACCTTAACTTAAGGCACCTTAGTTAAGGCACCTTAGCATAAAGCACCTTAAAGCCCTTATGGCACCTTAACTTAAGGCACCTTAGGTTAAGGCGCCTTAGCCTAAGGCACCTTAAAGCGCTTAGGGCACCTTAGGTTAAGGTGCTTTAAGTTAAGGCACCTTAACGTCCTTAGGGCACCTTAACTTAAGGTGCCTTATGTTAAAGGTGCCCTAAGGGCTTTAATACTAGAAGCCCCAAAGTGCGTCAATTGATGCAAATGCATCTTCGAAGTTTACACCAGTGCCACTGCTAGAACCATGTCAGTCATGTTCCATGACTTTGTTAGCAAGCTCAAGATGTTCAAATATGTGCATCGAAAATTAATGACAGATGCACCACTTAGCGTGAAAATGAATTTATACCTAGAAGACCCAAAGTACGTCAATTGACGCACTCAATTGTCTTGGATGCGTCAATTGATGTACTTTGGGGCTTCTAGGTATAAATTCATGTTCCCACTAGGTGGCGCATCTCAGTCACTGTTTACAGTTTTACCCTGACATTACAAACAATAAACACACGATGACGTCATGTAATGACGTCACATACTGCACGTATTTAACGAATAAGTAACTTCACATTAATTCACATCTGCATTTCATGCTACACGCAGTCATCGTGATAATGCGTCAATTGACGAACTTTGGGGTTTCTAGGTAAAATTCCTTTTGGGGCTTCTAGTGTTAAGGCACCTTAACCTAAGGTTCCTCACATTAAGGTGCCCTAAGGAGGTTAATGTGCCTTAACCTAAGGTGCCTTAAAGCCCTTAATGCACCTTAAGGCACCTTAGCCTAAAGCACGTTAGGTTAAGGCACCTTAAAGCCCTTAGGGCTCCTTATCCTAGGGCACCTTAAAGTTGTTAGGGCTCCTTAACATAAGGTGCCTTAAGTTAAGGTGCCTTATGTTAGGACACCTTACCGCCCTTAGGGCAACTTAAGGGATGTTTGTCAGCCTTAACGTGCCCTAAGGTGCATGCTTGTCACCTTATCATGCAATGTCCCATTTACGTGTGTTAAATGGCCAAGGTGCCGTGTTAATGTGCGTTAAACGGCCCATTGCTCCCTTTATGCCAGAACGCCCCTTACCTGCCCACTGCCTTATATGGCTTTAGGTACCTTAATGCTGCCCTTACCACTGGTAACTTTACCACGGTTTAGTAAACATATCCCTTAGAAATAAACATAGGGAGCTGAACTGGAAATATCTGGGGTCCCTTCTCAGTGGAGTGATACATTTTTTGAGGCAATGATGTAAGAACAGATGAGGTTAATCTTCATTGTGGTATGCCAAAAGTGATCTTTACTACCTAGTGTGCAGGGTGAAAGCACTGGCTCATTTAACCATGATATGTAATGCTCATTCAAACATCTTGGTTATGCTTCATTGTAATGTGCTATGGCTATACAGTATGGGAGTCATTCCATGCAACAAATATTGAGGATGGACATCACATTGGGACATCCATCCTCGCTGTTTGTACCCCCACCCAATCACGTCTAGCTTCCCTGCTCATTGTACAGGAAGTTAGATGGGGTCGGGGAAGGGGCGGATCAGGGGCAGCGTTAGGGCAGGTAGTGGGCAATCATCAGCGCCAGATGTACAGTTTCAATTCCAATGTCGACCCTGTACATCTGAGGCCAACGGCTTGTATGGGGAACTTATTCCACCTCTGAGGTGGAATAGTTCCACGATCAGGCAGCAGACGATAGGCCTGGGACTGCAAAACAGCGGGAGGGGGCAGAGAGCATTCCTCGCAGCCCAACCCTAGTCTCGTGAGATTAGATCAGAGGTTGGGCTGCGGGGAAAGCAGTTCAGGAGCTGGTGGCCAGGGATCGCAGCTTTACAATGGAGCCGCAGTGCCATGGCAACTGAACATCATGGCGCCGCGGCTCCATTGTAAAGCCCAGACTGAGTTAGTTGGGCAAGGCCTGTATGTGCAGGCCAGGCTAAATCATGGTCCTAGTGTTATACTTCATGTGTTATTGTACAAGTCTCGATACTTTTTGATCGCACCTTGTATATAGTTTGGGGCAAAAGCATATAATGAGTGGAGGAGTGGCCTAGTGGTTGGGGCAAGGTATTTCAGGCCAGAAGGTCAGAGGTTCAAATCCCACTAGAGGACAGCAACCTTGGGCCAGAAGGACTGGGGTTTCTGGTCCCACAGGTGCTTTTTGTGGTCTTGGGCAAACCACTTAACCCTCCATAGCCCATGTTCCCTGTAAAATAGTTATCTCCAAGCTATAATGCCCTGTTCAATGTAATTTCAGTTTGTTCAATGTAAACTGCACTGATGCACAATAGCACAGTATATAAGAGAATGTAAATAATCACATAAACATCGTAAGTAGAGATACAGGTAGTAAAATGGTGTAATTCACATTTAGTTTGTGTATTGGGTCCTTCTACATTTGACCTTCTATAGTCAGAGCTCAATAAAGTTATTTTGTATGTCATCTGTATACTGATCTTTATCCGGAAGAACTGCTCACTTAACCTAGTTAGTAATACTCTTACCTCTAGTATAAGACATCAGGAGTTAGTGTCTAAATGCTGGATGAAGTGATAACATAGTTCAATGTTTCTGAATTCTTTCCTTCCAAGGAAGGCTTTGTTAGAATAAGGAATTATACATAACAAATTAGCTGCATCTTCCCTTTGCTGGTATTCTAATAATAGAGAACATTGAGCAAATAGGGCTCACTTATTCTCCTGTTCAATCACTAGTAGGGGATAGCTGCTTTTTGAATTTAGAGAGCCCTCAGTCATTGATGTAAACCTCAGAGTCATATGAACAGTTAGCTGATACAGCCTGCTTGGAACAGGTATAAATGAGCATGTACTGCCACTGCATATTCAGAAATGAATACTTACTTTTCCAGTCCACTCAAAATAAGTCCACAACATACCCTTTTCAAAACTATTGGGGGGGGGGGGGTAATCTAGCAGCACACGATCTGGTGCACTGGGACTCCTGTTACCACCAGCGCAGGGTTATGACAGGGCAGGATGATTCCCGCGCTAACTGTACAACCCATGTTAGGGTCGCAAGTGGGTGGGTTGGAGCGGAAAGTGGGCATGATGAGCTCCGCACAGTTAGTGCTGTGTTCACACTGCATGCTGACTGTACCTGCATTAATGCAGCACACACTAGGAGACAGAGCTATGCATTACCTGCCAGGGAAATGCTTTGCACACCCTCGACAGTTAACTTCTTGATGTTACATGTAACACACCAAGGTTTTGGTGCTTTTGCCATGTTAAGTACAGCAACTTAGCACCCATTAGTAAAAGACCCTCTTTTTGTGCTTAGGATTTACATGCATAAATAGCAGTTTTCTAAAGTAATTAATTACACACATTGGATATTTACACATGTAAACACCCTTACTTTATCCACGTGTGTCGAAGTAGAACATTCCTTATTTACATGTCGTAATTAAGTAGGCCTAACTAAATTTCAGTGTGATCTATTTACAAACAATGCACATTAATGTTAGCAATGCCCTCATATTGCTGTATAGAGATGCAGGCAAAAAAAGTTCATTTCTTTTTGTTTCCTGTTTCATTTGCAGGGTTTTTCATTTTATTTTGTTTCGCTTGAAGAAATTTTCATTTAGTTTGGTTTAGTTTCTATAAGTTTTCTTTTCAGTGTAATTTTGTTAATTAAAGAAGTAGCTGTGGCTACTGCCCAAAGGATAAACATAGCTGAAAGGTTACTGACGTCCTTTGCTCTCAAAGTCAGAAACTAGATTGGAACCATGGCCTTCTGGTTATTAAGCGAGCAGCTTACAGATAGAAACGTCTTATTTCCTGGTGCTCGCTGTAGCAAGCATTTCTGTACATCACCAGCCCGAGCTTATCAGATCCTGAAAGCTACACAAACACAAAAATAACTCCACTGCTTCAAAACAGCTTCATATCCCCTGTGTGAAAATACACAACTGCATCAGGCAATACCTTCTACCCGGAATGGAGGAGTAACCTACTTGTTAATACAACCCTCTAGGGCGAGAAAAAACAGTGTTCAATTCCTATTGGTGCTCCACGGGATAAGGTTACCAGATTTTCAGAAAACAAAACTAGGACATCTGGGAGGGGCAGGTATCTTCTCCCCATATATTTCAGCAGTTTATTTATTTATTTAATTTTCTTATATACCGCGCTGTCATCAGTGCGGTTTACATTGAAACAATACAACAGTTGTGGCCCTGTCACAGATCTGTTAATCTCAGCTGTCCTATTTTATTTCATTGACTACAGATGGAGATTTCTTCTTGTGTTTTGCAGAACGCACCACACACGCAAGAGATAGCAGTGACTGCAGACCCCCTGGAAGATCTAGCAGCCCAAGTGACGAACGGCAGGAGCAGGCACATGAGGCACTCCTGGAGGAGCTATGCGCCGTGAGGCAAGAGCTAGCCAGCATAATAAACCAGCAGCTCCAGCATCTAGGCAGCATAAGCCAGGAGCTGCAGGGTGTAGGGCAGGTACATCTGGCCCTGATTTCTTCACAAGCCCAGCAATAAGTATCTGTGCCTGGTAAGTGGATGCAAGCTTTTGGAGGCCTCACCGTAGTATGTAACTGGAGCAGGCCGGACTCGATGCTCATTCGAGACCTTAGACTATGGCTCCGCCATAGCTCTGCATCCCCCACACCACCCCCCCTTCCATAAATACTCGAACACCAATTTTGGTAAATCGCGTGGTCGCAGCTTTATTAACCAATACAACGTATAACAGTAAACAGCTAATAACCATAATTGTTTTAGTCCAACGGAATGAGGCCTCACCAGCCATGTCTATAGCAAGGTGGGGCCCACCTCCGCTTTCCCCACTTCTCTCCCCCTCCGGGCACCCGACTTCGCCTTATCATTAGCAAAAGCCCGCCCAGGTGTTCTCCGGGTCGGGGGTACCCCACCCCGTCCCAAGTTTAGCCAAGGCTCTGGACCCCGGAAACCTCTGGGATCCCACTCGCCCCCCCCCCTGCTGCGACACCCCTCATCTTGTTCCCTTAACCTTGGGGAGGGAGGGAGGGCCGCCGCTTGCCGAAGCTTCACTGACTGGCTCTTCTTCCGGCGCCTCTCCTACCCTGCCCCTGGCCTTCGACTTTTCATTGGCTCTCCCACGCGCACAAAACACAGGGAGAACCAATGAATTTAAACAAAAACCCCCTTGCATCCTTTCCCCCCCCCCCACCCCCCTCCCGCCACCAACCCTCTTACCGCATCTCACCGAGCCGCCCAGTTACAGGCGGCCGGCTCCGGACGCTACCTTTCGCGACCTTTATTTATGCTCATTGCTTTCTTTAACGAGTCTTTTCTTCTCTTTCCTCCTTGCAGGTGGTACTTCATTCCCAGCAAGATTCAGCAAGATGTGTCCACTCGTTGCTATCATTGATTAGTGTTGTTGTGACATTCTGTATGTTTCAGTTTCAGCATGCTAAACTGTTACGTATAGTTTTATTATACAATGTATGCCGTTTTGGTCCTATTTTGTATATACATTGTATATTGTACTGTATATATTGTATATTGTAAGTATATCCTGGTGGCCTTTGCCAGATTAAATTTTCTTGTTGGATCTGGTGTTCTATTGTGCTCCCACACCACAATTATCCACACCCCCTTTCCCCAAAATAGGCAGGACAAATTGGTCAATGCAAGAAAAGACATTTATTTGGACATCAAATTAGCCCATATAAAGCTATTTACATTATTTACATAACATATTTACATGGGGGAGGGGAAGAGTGTGAAAAAAGTGCCAATCCAGGAGGAAGAGGATCAGCAAAGGGGGGGGGGGGTGACACGATATGTGATGGGCAATATGCTCAATGTCCTCGATCACTTCTGTGACGAGTACGTTGAGCATATTGCCCATGGTGGCTATAGTCGCTAACCACCCCCTGATATCTCACAGCATGCTGTGGACCTCCCCTGCTGGTTGCCCAGAGAGGCATGCCACAGCCTGCGGAACCCTCACATCTCCTTCTTCCTGGATTGAGAGGGTGTATCTTATAACGCCTGGGCATGGAGATGGGATGTAGGGATGAGATGAATCAGGGAAAGGTGGTTCTGCAGGAGAAAGTTGTTCAGGTGGGGGGGGGAGGTTGTTCTGGCAGGGGGGGGGTTCATGCTGCAGGGGAGCAGTTGTTCAGACTGCGGGGGGAAGTTGTTTAATCAGGGGGGAGGTTGTTCGGGCTGGTGGTTGTGGAAGTGTGGGTGTGGCTGGGGGGCAGGTTGCTCGGGATGGTGGTGATGGTGGTAGTGTTGTGGGTGTGGGTGGTGGGAGGAGCCAGGGCCATCCTCATCATTCTTTGGGATGGACAATGCCAAAAAAAAGAGAATCACATGTCATGTCATCCATACAAAATAGTGTACACACCAAAAATAGATTGAATACAACCCTGACTTCTGTCTACTTATGATGCATACCCAAGGATATCTCCCACTTGCACCTGACCCAAAAGAGCCATCTGGGGTGCCTCTACAGTACTTGGGCTTTTTTCTTGAGGTCTTCAATATGAAATACATGAACCATACATTTGTATCAGCATATGTTGACCAGTCCAACCCCCGCCAGCCCTAGATCAGTCATGTTTCTGGACATTCCTGTCAGACTGTAAACCCATGCTGAGTATATGGGTCTCTAAGCACACTCTGCACCAGTGCATTTACATTAAACTGTTATACCTATTCTCAACACACTATGCTTCTGTATCAAACTCACCAACACAACATGAAAAGGGATAGCTGCACCAACAATGATAATCAGCCCTCGACCAGGAACAAGTACTAATACACTGTAAGATATCCAGAGATTCTATGTAAAACTGTATTTTAGTTCTAAACATGTTCAATGTATATAGTTCTCAACTATCAACCTGTTTCTGATAGTTTGAACCCATTATTGTTATTATAGAAATTGATTTTATTGTTAACACCGTTATATGTAAAAACAGCATGATGCTTATTACTGTTCCTTGTAAAACAGCCTTGCTTGTTAATTGTTGTTCATTGTAAACCGCAACTGATCTATGGAAGTGGCGGTATATAAAACCTGCTAATTAAATTAAATTAAAATCCCATATCCAGTATTCAATATGGCCTTCCAATAACAGGTGCAAGGTCAAGGTCCTATTTACTGCCTCGTTTTATTTTGTAAAGGTGCCTTCAAGTGTCCAAGACCAAAAGGAGTGCTAGGGGGAAATCATTCCCCTCCTCCCCCCAAAAGGACACCCCTGACCCTAAAAAAAATAAACATTGGCCAACGGCCACACTCACTTTATGGCTGAAGATCGACTCCTCATTGTAGGCATAGTGGAGCTTCCTCCATGCCCGGCACATCAGCCTGTAGTTGCATTTCTTCCCTTCCTTGGGGAAGAGGCACTTTTCGTTGGTCACAATGAGGGTGGCCAGCAGCTTCACATCTTCCTGGGGGGAAGGTGGGCTTCGCCCAGGATATGGTGCTGCTGGTTCCTCTTCTCCATCTCCCCATGCAGCCATTTGTAAGTTCCGTGGGTTCCATGTTGATGCACACACGCACGCACGCACCTCTCCTGCATGTGCATCCCACTGTGCGTCCCCACAGGCACAGCACATCCACGTCCAGTTTGATGTCTCCATTTTTACCTTCTGAAAATGTTGGGATGGTCATGCATCTCCTTTTCCTGAGCCACAATCTTAGATCTGATAATATGAGACATCGACAGAGGTGGAGACATCAGGAACAGATGCCATATTCTTAAAAAAAACCAATGTTTCCTTAGCCCTGACATCATGACAATATTGGACAGATGCATTGGACAGGCTTAGCGACCAAGGAGGCCTTCCGGATGCACAGTATCTCTGTTCATATCCACAGTTCCACATTTGATTGTTTCCTTACCATTACCAGTCATACCCCCAAGTCAGTAACAACCTGATGTCACTTACCCCCCCCCCCAATAATACCAATCAAACGTATTCTTGCCCCCAAAACCATTTATTAAGAAAAGACAAGTAATCATATCATATCAGTCCACATAAGGATTACTGATAACATGAAATACAAAGTCATCTTGAAAAGTAGTCCTCTAAAAGTCTTCTTCGCATCTGATTACCCCTTGCTGCATCGGGGCGGGCAGGTGCATAAATGTAAGGTTCCGGTCACAAGTCAGGAGCTATTTTGCATGGCATTCCATGTTCACTATGTTTTGCAGCATGCAGCAGACTGCAACAGTATTCCCAACCTTTTCAGGTGCATATTGCCATGCCCACCAGAATGGTCCAAACAACGGAAATGACTCTTGAGGACCCCAAAGGTGCACTCTATCACACCATGTGTAGAAATGTATACCTCATTTTAATGCATCTCTGCAGGTGTGTTTGGTGAAATCAGAGTCATCATTAACCAGATCTTACACCTGTATCCAGCATCATCTATGGCATCAAAAAGAAAAACAGCTTGAAGCTTGAAAATAAAAAAAATATAAGCATATATATAAATTGCCTTATGAGATATATAGCAGTTTGTTCTCCAATACCCAGCATCTACTATTCCACTATGAATACAACTCCAACAAAGCAGCCTAGATAGATACACATATAGTAGTAGTTCTTGTACAGCTGTCCCTGCACTCCCCAAACTTTCAGTATGCCTATGCAGCACTTACTGATGAGCCAACCTTCACCATCTTCAGAGTTATGACTGAGTGCTGTGTTGGAGAGGATAAAGACATTGTGACAGCTGCCTGGGAACTCGGAGACCACATTCAGGATCTTCATGTGCGCATCACATACCACTTGGACATTAATTGAGTAGAAGTTTTTCCTGTTTCAGAATGTCGTTTCTCTGTCATTGGGAAGTGCTAGGGCTACATGGATGCAGTCTGATCACATTTGGTAGTCCAGCAATATTAAAAAAGTCAGTCTTCAACACCTGCCTTTCTGTCTCCTGCTCTGGGTACGGTATATACTCCCCATTGTGATTTTTCAAGGCCTGCAATACCTGCTAGAAATGCCTTGAAAATGATGATTGGTCCATTCCACAGGCCAGCCCAACAACATTTTGGAATGTTCCAGTGCCCAGAAAATGTAATGTAGCAAGTAACTTCACCAGTCCTGGAATGGCATGTCCCCGAGCGGTGGCAGGATCAATATCATCTTTAATGCCCTCATTCAAGGATGAGATGGCTTGTCTGCATAACCATTAATTATGCACGATATGCCTGTCTGGGACTTCATCTAGTACCACCCTGTCTCTGAATAGACACAGTCTGCAGGACCTCATGACGCGGGATGCACGATGTACCTCAATACGTACCTCCTCATGCTCTTCTCTTGGGTCGTCATTGTTTCCTCCTTTGGCTGGCTCTTGCAAGCCACAGAAAGGCAAAAGGATAACCAGCAGAAAACATCTCCCTGAAATGCAGAAATAGGCAACCTGAACCAAAATGTCCACCGTTAAACACTCAAAACTGTGCTGCCTGTTTTCTCTTGAGGATGCTCAGAATTGTGGTCTCTTGAGGACATGCTAGGTCTTAACTTCTACTCCTGACCAGCATAAAAATAATGATGCTTTTCTAGTTAATGCAGGATTGCATAATTTCTAACACACTTTGTTGCATTGGGCATAGATCTCATTACCATGTTATATGAGTACTCCCCATTCATTTCCATTTCATTTCAATACATTTAAATAGATTTTAATATGTACCGTGTTGTGTGCATGGAAACATTTTATGCTCTTCTACTGCATGTGTCCATCTCTTTTCTGCATTAACCACATGTGTTGTATGCGCGTAAGTGTGCGTACAAGCTTGTGCTAATTTTTCTGCATTGGCCCGTTAGATTGTAAGGTTTCTAAGGACAGGGAGAGGTCTCCTGTACCTGAATGTAACTTGCCTTGAACTACTCCTGGAAAGGCCTTAGCTAAAATCCTACTAAATAAATAAATGATGGTCTGATTTACTTTTTTGTTTTAAGTTAAATATATATATATAAATATAAATACAAATATATATCAAGTCATTGACTGATTTTATGTCTACTTCTGTGGCAGGACCTGGGGCTTGGAAGTTTCCTCAGAAGCTCTTTCCTATTCCAAATGCTTAAGAGTTAGGGAGCGAAGTTAAATTCCTCCGAGAAAGGAGAACATAGAAAAGTTAGAGCTACTAATACAATTCCAAGATCTGTCAGTTTTCTCTGCAAGTTAGTAACTAGTGAGGGAAGAATCTTTGAAAGATACTGGAGGTAAGGAGTTTGGGTTTAAGCTGATTTGTTCTGTCATGATATAAGAAATCAACATCAGAGTAGCCTTCTGTTGAGCAGGAAAGGGTTGTGGGTTGCTATAATGCTATTCCATTGAGGCAGTGATACAAGATGAAAATCCTAGCCCTTTTTGCTGTTCCTTCCTACCTCTTTGTATCCCTCACATGTTAATTTCCTCACAATTGAGAGACTAAAATGTACAGGATATGAACTTAGAAATATTTATTTATTTTATTTATTTCACATTTCTTATATACCGCCTTTCATGATATCAAGGCGGTTTACATTGAACAAACTGAAATTACATTGAACAGGGTATTATAACTTGGAGATGACTATTTTACAGGGAACATGGGCTATGGAGGGTTAAGTGGCTTGCCCAAGACCACAAGGAGCACCTGTGGGACTAGATATATTATCAAAGACAGAATTTCCAGCACAAAAACATGGCAAAAGAAAAATCTTTAGAATAAATCTCTACAGCAAGAGTCAAAATCCAGTTAGTATTTTAAACAAAGCTGCAGACCAGACAAACTTTAGGCTAATCAAGAAACAAGCAGAAAAATCACAAGCAATACAGCAATGCTTGCTAGAGCCAGCCCACATGGAATCATAGTGGTTCTTCCAACCAAAAAGTTACTGCTTGGAGGCCAGCTTGGCCTGGGGGAAAATGAATTTGGGATTTTTTCAATGCCATGTTTCAAATTGAAACGGAAGAAAATTTTGGGCCTGATAGTGCAATTACAGTGGCTAGTTACCGATGCTGAAATTGGACCTGGATATTCAATGTTGGGGTCATATCTGGCCCAACACTGAATATCCAAGGTCACTGCACATCCTCCAATGGTGCAGAAGCTAACCGGGCAGCGGCAATATTGAACCGCTGCCGGGTTAGCTCCTAAGGGTAGATAGGCCAGCTTTTTCCATGCCTATCTTTACCTACAGGGTGCTAGCAGGGCAGTGGTTCAATAACACCACTGCCCGATTAGCAACTGGCACCGCCTCCGCGGTGCCTCAAAATACCCCCTAGATGCCCCAATGCTAATATGATTAATGCCACTGAATATCCCTCTAAGCGGCTTTTACACAGTTTACAGGACCGTAAAACATGTAAATGCCTTTGAATATCGAGCCCTTTGTTGATATGTCCCTTTTTGTTTCAAACAAATGCACATCCCTATTGCTGTGTTGTAAGTGAGCTTTGAAAATATATGGCTGAATTCTGGGGAACTAACAACTTTTCTCCTACAAAGTCTGAAATTCTCCAGGTTTGTTAGAAAGATGTTAATTTTATTTCACAAAGATGTTAATTTTATAATAAATCTAGTGACTGCAATTTTATAACATTACTGCTCACAAATGTCAGAAAATAAAATCTGACCTCATTTTTCATTTTCTCTCATTTTTAGGTCGGTTTAGTCTATCGTTCAATTCGCTTACAGTTGACATAAATCCCAAAGAGAAGCACACAATTCAGATTTACATTACTCTGTAACATAACATCAATAATAAGCATAATATATAACTTTAAAACATTTCCAGACAATGAAACATTAAAAATATATCAGTCTACTTTGAACACAGAATCTGCAAAACAAATATAACATTTTCAATTTTGATGTTTTTATTTCATAAGGTACATTTTTGCATCAGAACAAATCATGTAATCTGCCTGCTATTGGGAAGCTAATGGGAATATATAGTCCTTTACTTTTACATCTTTATTTATCTTCTAGAAAAAAAGGTAAACATTCCTTATTATTTATAAAGTTCATGCCCTTGAAAATAAATCTGTCTGTAATAAGATAGAGAACAAATGCAGTCTAGCTTCCTACTAATAATTGACTGAACCTTCACAATGTATTGCAATGTCAGATGGTATAAAAAGAAATTGAATTTGAGTTCTACCCTGAGCTGGCACGAATATTTTCTTTTCTCATAAGCTTGTCAATATAAGTTATTTGATAGAGCAATTTATTTGAAGTGGAGGCAGCCTTGCATACCAATAGATACTACATTTCAAATCTACCCATCCCAATGAATCACTGTATTGGTGTAGCGTGATACCTACTAACCACAGTTATATTTAAACATAACTTGATTTTATAACTGGTCTTTTTTGCTAAGTGTGTTGAAGATTTGATAGTTGCACACCTTGCCAAAGTCCACAGAATTTAGGGGCCCTGTTACTAAAGTGCAGGGATGTTTTGCATTTACCATGTATTAGATGCAAAAATTAACATGCAGAAAGTGCAAAGCCTGTGCACTAAGAGGCCTATTCTGATTGGGGCATGTCTGGGCCGCCCCAACATCCAAAATCTAGATGGCCCGGATCTGCACTCAATTCTGATCACGCAGGGGCTAGACGTCCCGCAGGATCAGATTCGGGTGCACAGTGCTTGGACGATCCAGCCGTGCCCTGATTCTGGCCCGCCAAATTTTCAAAAAAAGTTCCCACTAGCCCAGCCAGGCTCCTGCATGGAGCCGCATGACCATGGTGGCCTATTGCCATGGCACCACAGCTCCATGCAGACCCAGCTGTGTCCTGTTTCCCACCACCCAACCTCCAATCGGGCCTGCTGCAGGGAACCCTCTGCACCTCTTTACCTCATTGTCCAAACTCAGGGTTCACTTTTGTTGCTGTCCAGGGGGACTTATTCTACCTCGGATGTGTAATAAGTCCCCCATCCAAATTTATTTTTATTTATTTATTTTATTTCTCTTCTATACCACACTATTCAATATCAGTGTGGTGTACATTTAACTTTAGCTTATACAAATGATGACCCCAGACATAAAGGGCCAACCCCAGATTCGGCCCTGTACATCAGAGGTCAGATCCCTGCCCACTTCTCACCCTCAATCCTCCCCTGGCTCTCCCCCTCCAGCTCAGGAATTGAGCTACCCATACATCTCCAATCTACGTGTGGGGAGTTCTGTGTTGTGAATCGCAGACCTGGCGTTTAGTGGGGCTGAACAAACGGATCCCTCTAAACATTGCTCAGAAACTACCCCTAACTGTTGGGAGCATTCCCAGCCTATTCCCATGCAGTTAACTTACAGAAAAATACTTCAATGAACAGTGAGGCATATTTACTAAAGTGTAGAAACAAAAACAAAAGCTGTATAACCCCCCCCCCCCCCTTGGTAAATAAATAAATAAATCCCTTGGATTAAATACATGTCCATGGTACAATTCCAAGAACAAAATCCACCAAAATGTGCAACAAACCATCTCATAGAAGAAATGATAAAGATACTGAAAAATCATCTCAACAGGTGCTTCAAAAAATTGATGTATAACAATCTTAACAATAACTTTTGCTTCTCCATTCTATCAGGGTTTCCATAATGTCTTAATAGTCAATGAATTAAATAAATTGTAACATGACTTCATGACATCACCCATAGTATGCAGTGCTATGTAAAAAGTGTGTGCTTGGATTGAAGCTCAAAAAATCATCGGGAGAAGAAAGAAGCTGCTACTGCACAATTCAACTACTTATCCCAACCGATGTCTCTAACATCACTGCTCCTTTCCCTTAAAGTATTCCAAAAATGTGGAGGGGCATTTTAGAAAGGAAATCCAAGTGCAATCTGGGATATCTAAGTCAGAATGACTGAAAAAAAGCAGGCATGTCCAGGTACAGACATGATTCTACAAGCATGGACATGCCTAATAAGGATATTTACGGGGTGTCACACCTCATCCGCCCCAGCCGTGACTGCTGGTATTGTTGGGCTATTATGAGGGTGGTAGTTGTGCCTTGCTTCTATATATAAATCACACAGAAGAACTTTCTTTTCTTTTAGGGTTTTATTCCCCGTCCCTTGAGGTTTCTTCTTTTTAAACAACAGAAATTAACAGCTCACTTGGCTTCAAACAAAAGATAACTATGTAACAAAAGTAGCTTCCTTCAGCTGATAACTTTAAACCAAAAGTAAATAATAAACAGCCTAACTGACTGCTTGGCTTGGAGAGAGGGAGAGAGTTGCAGCTCTGCCACTTGTATACTGGAATTTAAGGTTACACAAATCACATTTACCTTAATGATATCTCTGGCTCTATCACAGAGAAAGAACAGTCCATCAATTCTGTATTTGTTAATACTTCAGAATTCTCATATTCCATTATTTCTTGCTCATTGGTATCTCCACTATCCACTTCCAACGTGGAATAAAAATATGGAAGGCTTGCCTCGTTAGTCAAGAAGTTTCTCTTCCTGTGAGCAGCACTGCCTTTCTGGGGAGTATCACCAAACTCTGAGTGAAGTCTTTCAGAGCCCTGCCCCCGCTGGTGCCTCAATGCATAGCTCAGGTCCTGGTTTGACCTGCTAGCTGGGTAATTTTGAGAGGGTCCCTGCCGGGTCTGCCCTAGCTTTCCAGGCCCAACTGTGCCTGATTGCAACCGGTGTAACGGTGTTTCCCTAGAAGCTGGGAATTCACCGTGAGAAGGGATTTCTTCAGCTTTTCTAAGTAAGTGAAGCCCTCTTCTTTTAACACTTCTATAATCAGGAGAAAAGCTATTATTAGCCTCTGAATATCTGGGCTTTATATGGCTATTTCTAAGCCTCCAGGGCCCTTCCCTTTCAAATGGCAAATAGCCCTTGTATCTACTCTTTGCCCCTGTACCTGCTGTTGCAGTCTTCCTGTATTCTTCTTGCTTTCCAAACACATTCACGCTGTCAGGGTGTTGCCTTCTCCCAGAACCACACAGGTCTCTGGACTCTTTCCAACATTCACACCGGCTCCCCTATTGCCTTTCAGCTTGTGACCTCTGCTGCTTTAATTCCTCTCTCAGGGATTCTCTCCTCGGCTCATCCCTCCAGGATTCCCTCCTTGACTCCTTTCTCCAGGATTCCCTCCTTGGCTCCTCTCTCCAGGATTCCCTATCTCCAAATGTTTGGTAGTCTGTTTTATCTGTGTATTTCCTGACTCCACCTTCCCTCAGGTGCACTCTATTAGGTAAAGCAGACTCCCTTGCTTTGCTCTCTGGGTGTGTCTTTCTGGGCTCTGTGCACGTGTGCTTAGGTTGTCCCTGGCAACCAATAAACATTCTCCTGTTTATTCTGTCACTTTCACTGTGATCATTCACACTGCTCTGCACCTTCTCAGGCTGCCCTATGTCCACCCTGTGACAGGGGGCATATACATAAACATCCCCAGAACCATATTTCAGAACCTAGGCATCTAGGAATAACCTAATGGTTAGAGTAGTGGGCTAGGACCAGGAAAGCCAGGGTTCATAATCTCACTGCTTCTATCATTGTTAATGTTGAGAACTGGGGATGGTGGATTGCTATCTTTTCCATACCATCTGGATGGTTTTTAGCCAAAACAAGGAATTTCCTGATGCTTATTCATGCCTGGAGCAGGTCTAAGATGAGACGTGATGTCTGGCATCTAGGGCATTTCTGAAATCAGGCAGTGATATCTGGGTTCCTGGGAATGTCCCAGCCAAGCTTCCACTACAACCATGTTAAAACTTGGATGTCCTCATGCTGGGATGTCCACAGACACAGCTTTTAAAATGGCTCTGGAGATGTCTCTATGCCCATTTTTAGATAGCCAAAACATGAATAGGGCTTCCAAAATAACCCCCCATGGAGGCAGATCCCATAAGATGTACATATGGCCCATGGACATATCTAAATTGAAAATGGACCCCGTTTCAACCTAATTCCGCATTTGCAGGTCTATACATGCCCACAGGCCCAGAATCGGGGAGATAGATGTGTCTGGTATGGCACGGGCAAAGTGCTATTCATCCAGCCCGTGCATGCATTTGATGCATGGCCCGTGCACGGGTGCAGGCATGGGCCATGTGATATAATGGAGAAACACATCACCGTCAATATTATGGGACATGGGTAAACGTTTTGGACACCCTCATGCAGAAAACTTGCACATTTTGGATCCTGCCCATCTCCACGATGTAACCGCAGACACCATGCCTCCTCTGGAAAAACATTCATCTCCTACTCTGCTCTTCACACTGACAGTAGTTTACTGATGCAAACTAGATATACATACCAATGGTAAATGATGCTGTTGCAACCTGGACCATATACCGGTCCTCTGCATGCCCTGAAATGTGCTAGGTATAAGAGAATATAAATATGAACATGTATGTCATGACATACCTTGCATCAAATGGTACTTGGTAATTGATATTATAATGCCTCTGTATCGTTCCATGGTATGACCACACCTTGAATATTGTGTGCAATTCTGGTCGCCGTATCTTAAAAAGGATATAGCATTATTAGAAAAGGTACAGAGAAGAGCCACCAAAATGGTAAAGTGGATGGAAGGCTACTCCTATGAAGAGAGGCTACAAAGGTTAGGGCTCTTTAACCTGGAAAAGAGTGGCTGAGGGGAGATATGATAGAGGTCTATAAATTAATGAATGGAGTGGAACGGGTAAACGTAGATTGATTGTTTACGCTATCAGAATATGGAAAGACTAAGGGACATGTAATGAAGCTACAGGGTAAACTATTTAAGACAAATAAGAGAAAATATTTTTTCACTCAACGTGTAATCAAACTCTGGAATTTGTTACCAGAGGATGTAGTAAGAGCTGTTAGTGTAGCTGGGTTTAAAAAAGGTTTGGACAAGTTCCTGGAGGAAAGGACCTAGGATATCAATGCTTGACCCAATACAAGCATTGTGGAACCTGTGTCTCTTGGGGATACTGCTAGGTTTCTAAAAGAACAGAACAAGTCCATTTCCTCCTTGTTCTGTTGTTTGAGGGGTTGCTTAGCAGCTCAGATAGATGTGATGGTGCTATCTCTCTTATCAGTTTAAATGTAGTCATGATTATTTTTATAATTGATCCTGCTTTGTATGCGCAACCAATGGAGTTTGAATTGCATTGGAGTAATGTGTTCAGATGCACTTGCTTTAGTGAGCATTCTGGCAGCAACATGCTGTGCTATCTTTAGTTGGTGTAGTGCTTGTCTTGGGAGACCTTGAAGGATAGTGTTACTGAAGTTAATGTGAGGTAGTATTAGTGCTTGGAGGACTGATCTAAAGTCCTGTTGTGATAGTAGGGGTCTTAGATTTTTTACGTATCTGAGTTTGTTATACGTATATTATGTTAGTCGTGTTCCTGATGTGTGTTGTTAGACTCAATGTTCTATCTATAATGATACCAAGATATCTGATTTCATTCTTTATATAAATATTTATATTTTCAATTTTTATTTCTGTCAGCGAGTAAAGTTTTGGTTCCTTGTTACAAATAATGCTTCCATTTTTTTAAGATTGATTTTGAGATTGTGGTTATTTAGCCATAGGGCCTTTTTAGTGAAGCATGATTTGATGCCAGAGAAGTCAAGGGATTCTGTATCCATCAGGAGGTAAATCATTACATCATCCGCATGTAGTGCATATTTTAAGTTGCACTCCTGTATAATGTGGCGGATTGTCTGCAGATATATATTGAAAAGGAGCTCTGAAAGGGCAGAGCCCTGTGGAATTCCTTGTTTTTGGGTATAGGATTTTAATGTATGGTATCCTAGTTTAACCTGTTGAGATTGGTCAGTAAGGTATGATTGAAAACATGCCATATATTTCTACTTGTTTAAGACTTTCTATGAGGATAGAGTGATTGATGGAGTCAAAGGCAGCTGTAATATCTAAAAATATCAGCAGAATTACTTGTTTTGGACTGTCAATATGTTTTAGTAGGTTATCGAAGAGTCCTGTTAGAAGTGTTTCTACACTGTAATATGGCCTGAAGCCATATTGATGGGTATCCAGGGATGCGTGTAACTCAATGTGGTTTTGTAGTTGTGAGTGCACAATTTTTTCAATGATTTTAGCTGTAAAAGGTAGGCTAGATATAGACCTATATTTATTTATTTATTTATTATTTATTTACAGTTCTTATATACCGCACTCTTTGGTATCAGCGCAGTTTACAGATAAAATTTTTTCGCATTGGAACAATCCTTTGCTTACATTATAACAGGGTCAGTAACTTGGAAATAACAGGGGAAACTATATACATACTATATACAAACAGATATTTCACCTGTGGATAACTTACAGTTCAGGTTACATATTGGGATCTTGACTTTGGGTGTGCAGAAAGTCTGATATGATGATGGGTCAAGGTTATCTAATTTCTTGTTTTTCAGAATCGGCCTGATTGAGGCCCTTTTGAGAGGAGTGGACATGGTTCCGTTTGTAAAGGAGAAGCTGACTATATTTAGTATGTGTGGGGCTAGATCTGATTGGGTGATTTTGATCCAGCTAACTGAGCACAGGTCAAGGCTTGAAGTACTAGCATTGATATTGAAGTACTAGTATTGATAGTATCCTTAAGTGTCACTTTGTGGAAGTTTTGCCAAATATGTTAGGGGATCAATTGAGAGTAGTTGAATGGTATTGAAAGGTCTGATAATGGTGTGAGTTTTGAGATGTAATAGTTGGCTAAAGTTTGCGGAGTAATAGGGTGTTATCTGCTTTATTACATTTATGTGTTAAGTTTTAACAAATTTGAATAGCTCTCTGGGACGGTTGAGAGAGTTTGTAAGCATTTTAGTTTGAAAGGCTTTCTTTGATGTATTTATTGCTTTCCTGTATGAATTTAGTTTCTCATTATAAAGTTTTCTGTCAGTGTTGGAATTTGATCTACGTCATTTTTTTTTCAAGTTTTTTAAATTCTTTTTTTTAGTTGCCTTATTTCTTGAGTGTACCACGATTCAGAATCTCTTTGCCTGCATCTTGTTTTTTTGTTGTTTTTTTTAGGATTAGGAAGAATAGTTGTTTTTGTAATAATTTCATTCCATTTCGTTATACTGGTATTGTTTTCAATTATTGAAAGGGAAATGTGAGGCATAATTTGGTTTAGGAAGGTGTCTTTGTCAAATTTTCTGTACTTTGTGGTCGGTCTATGCCTAGGCTGTTGGATTGGAAGTTTGTTGTAGTGTGGGAGATTGAAACTTATTATCTCTACAGGCATGTTTTAAACTGCTAAGGATGGACCCTTACTAAGTACACAAAACCCAAAACTAACATTGCAGTTCCCCAGAGGATGCACAATGATGCAGAGCAACAAAGGTATGCCCTTTTCATACCTTTGGCCTATAAATGCACTCATTCTGTTGCTCCACATTACCTTTCCTCTCTTACCTCTCCCTACACTCCTCTCTGAGAACTCCAGTCTTCTGGCAGATTGCGTCTATCTGTGCCCTTCTCTTCTACTGCCAGATCCAGACTGTGCTCCTTTCACCTTGCTGCTTCTTATACCTGGAACAAACTCTCTGAGTCTGTACGTCAGGCTTCTTCTCTGGCCCTTCTCAAGTCCATGCTGAGTGCTCACCTCTTCATTGCCACTTTAGCATCTGATCCATCTAATCTCCCTTGTGTTTCCTTACCATTCCCCCTAGATGTATCCTGTCCACAGCTGCTGTGTTGTCTGTCCTGACCAGATTGTAAGCTTTGCAGTGCAGAGCCCATCTTTTACGTGTGTCTGTGCAGTGCTACATATGCCTTGTAGCACTATACAAATGATCAGTTGTAGTAGTAGTAGTAGTAGTAGTAATATGGCCTTCTGGCTATGACATCTGATTTTCACATATCTGGGTACTAGCATTTCTCACAGCAGCTACACTTGTCCGGTCATGGTGTATGTCGGTCTGTATACATCCGCTATCTGTGAGGCAAACCTGTCTGCCTTCCCACAGTCTGCTTTGTAACACTACTCAGGCCTGTGTAGACATGGGAGGGAGGATCCCTGTGTCATCATACCTGGGTAGTTAATCTCCAAATATAACATCACTCTCGCAGCTTGCATAGATGTTGGACTGGGGAAGGATGTAGGTCTCATGGCACAATCTGGGGGATATTGGCACACCATCAGTCATGTCTCCCAGTGCATAGCACAGCTGATGTATGGCTTCCCTATCACTCTGGTACTGGTGACACTGCAGTCATCCATATGGTCCAGGTACTAGTTAGCCATTCATGGCCACCCTGAATCACAGATCAACACACCAGATTCTCCCATGCTACCCCCAAACCACGCACTCTCACTTGCAGTCACAAATGACATTCTGCCAAACCAAATCTATAGCTAACAGCTGCTATACCATCATGGCATGACATCCAAGAACTACACATATGATCTCCCTTTCTCACTCCAACATGATTTGCTTCCAAACTCACTCACATACTATTCTTACAGCAACAGTTCCAGTTTTCAGAACACAGGATTTGTTAGGGTCCCCTGGATTAGCTCTTTTAGCACAAACAGCACATTTTAGCATTGCCAGGATAAACACTATTGCTCATCTTAATATTTCTGTAAGGGTGTTTATTCATGTTTCTTTACCTTACAACATTTCCTCATCTTTGCTTTCTGTTCTTTATAATTGCATCATGTGTTTTGCCAGACTGCAGTCACATCAGTTCAGCACATACTGTACTTGTCATAACCATTCTTCAATATGGGACGAATTGAAGAGCACAGCAGAATATTTTCTAAATAATGGCCTTATTCCACATAGCATCAGGAATAACAGGAACGCCCATAAGGATATCAGAGATTGTACATGGGCCTTTCCCAGTGGCGTAGCGTGAGTTGTCAGCACCCGGGGCAAGGCAAGTAATTTGCGCCCCCTAACCCGTAGATTTTAGCCGCCGGGGAGCTTCTTTGCGCGGGGGAGCCGACCGTGATCCTACCCCGGGAGGGAGCGATCGTCAGCACTGACCTCGCTGAGCCGGAGTCCAGGGAAACGAACAGCACAGCAGCAAGAGCCCGACAAGCATGGTTAAACACCCAACAGCAGGGAAGAGGAGGAGATTCGGAACCAGAAACTCGCGATGCCGCCCTGCAGCTCCGCCTTCTCGAGCGCACAGGGCGATCCGACCTCAACCCCAGCTTTACATTGAGATCGAGGGGCGACGACGCGATAAACAGTGCCCCTCCCACCCCGCCCCGGCAGCTTGTGTGAAATAGCTACCTAGAGGGGGTCAATCGCATCGCCTGCGCTTTGTTGCCGAGGGTTTGCCAAGAACAATGCGACTCCCAGGACTGCGGGCTCGAGGGCTATAGCGCAAACCTCTTTGCAGTGCCACCACCAGATGGCGTACGCGCCAACATGTATCATAGGGACCTGCCTTTCCCCCTCATCGGCAACAGAGAGCTGCGAGTGCGAGCGCGCCCCCCCCATGTTGCGCCCGGTGCGGCCGGCCCCCCCTGCACCCCCCACGCTACGCCTCTGGCCTTTCCAGAATACACTATGTATGTCTCTGCACTGACCAAGACCCCTTCTAGGCACCTGCTGAGATCCCGATGCTAGTGCCATGGACGTGCACAGAAGCAGTGTTTCAGAATATGGTTGGGGACGTTTTCAGCAAATAAAAATTCCCACCACACTTACAAAGTCCTTATTCATGTTCTGGAATGACCTCCATACTGAAAAACACAACTTATGTCCAAAGGCGCACCACAATTCTGTTATGGACCTTTCCTCCAGGAACTTGTCCAAACCTTTTTTAAACCCAGCTACAATAACAGCTTTTACTAAATCCTCCGGTAACAAATTCCAGAGTTTGATTACACGTTGAGTGAAAAAATATTTTCTCTTATTAGTCTTAAATAGTTTACCCAGTAGTTTCATTGCATGTCCCCTAGTCTTCCTATATTCTGATAACGTAAACAATCGATCTACGTTTACCCGTCCCACTCCGTTCATTAATTTATAGACTTCTATCATATCTCCCCTCAGCCGTCTCTTTTCCAGGTTAAAGAGCTCTAACCTTTTTAGCCTTTCTTCATCGGGGTATCCTTCCATCCCCTTTACCATTTTGGTGGCTCTTCTCTGAACCTTTTCTAGTAACGCTATTTCCTTTTTAAGATACGGCGACCAAAATTGCACACAATATTCAAGGTGTGGTCACACCATGGAACGATACAGAGGCATTATAATATCCTTTGTTTTATTTTCCATTCCTTTCCTTATGATACCTAGCATTCTATTTGCTCTCTTGGCCGCCGCTGCACACTGGGCCGAGGGTTTTAACATGTTATCCACAATGATGCCTACATTTTTTTCCTGGGCGTTAGTTCCTAATGTGGAACCTTGCATCGTGTAACCATAGTTTGGGTTGTTCTTCCCTAGGTGCATAACTTTGCACTTGTCCACATTAAATTTCATCTGCCATTTCATTCCAATTTATCAAGATCCTCTTGCAAATTTCCACAATCCTCATGGGTTTTAACAACTTTAAATAGTTTTGTGTCATCTGCAAATTTGATAACCTCACTCGTTATTCCCATAATGAACATCTTTCACAGAGATGCATTTTCAAAGTCAAATGTGCAACAATTGGATGTGTTTACATGGAAAGCACATTTAGTTAAGTTTCACATTACTGCTCTCTTGAGTGTGAAAAAGATTTGCTTCCAACCACTTTAATTTGCCTCGTTTACTTTTTAATCATGATTATCATTTAGTATAATGATTACAGTGTGTTACAGACCATAGACTTCATTTATATTGGTCTGTAATTCTCTGCAAATCTACCTTATTGCCAAAGTTAGTGTCAAAATAGAATTTATTTATTTATGAGTATGCAATCAATCTTAGCTTTTCAGCTCAGTACAAAAATGTCATTTGTTTGCATAAGGCCAAAAGTATATTTTGTTTTGGGTTTTTTAAAAATGTATTAAATTAAGGCAATTCATATTTCTTTGTTTTTCTATGTAGAAAATTTGCTGTTGGTAAAATGTGCCAATTGATACATAAATATGGAAGAACCTCCGCCTTTCTTCTTGTTCTTCCTCTCCAAATAAATAATAATAGTAACGTGGAGGCACATTCCAATGTGGCCATCCAGGCCCCAGTGCAGTCGATCGGAATCAGGATGCCCAGAAGTAGACTCGATTCTGATCCCGTGGAGGCTAGACGTACCCACGTAGACGTGGGATCAGAATCAGGTCTACAGCCTGAATGTGCATGTCAGGCCCCGATTTCGATTGGCCTGCATGCACAGCCACATTCACGGCTACCTCAGTCAGGCTCCTGAATGGAGCCGCAGTGCCATGGTGACCCATCGCCATGGCACCGTGGCTCCATTCAGAAGCCGTGAATGTTGGCTGCCGCCTATTTACTTCTTTCCCCGCAGCCAGACACTAGATCTAGCCTCCCATGGCCAGGATCCAGCAGTGAGGAACTTATTTTACCCCCCTAGCTTTTTTATCGGGCCCAGTAGCAGGATCCCCTGACATCCAGGGGGACTTATTCCACCCTTGTGGTAGAATAAGTCCCCGGTCTATGTTCATGGCCCTGGACATACAGGGCTGACCTCAAAATCAGCCTGTATTACCGGGGTTGCACACCACCCATGCCCCACTCTCGCTCTGCCTCAGCAACAACCCTTCCTGCCCCCTTCTAGGCCCCCTCATACAAATGCGCTGTTCGCACAGGGAGGCATTAGCCAGGGCCAGCAGGGAAGTGAATAGTGGGGATAGATGTTCAAACGGGATGTCCATCCCTGCTATTTGATGTACTGAATGACCCTCATAATAAATGATAACAGATAAAGACCAGCATGGTCCATTCAGTCTGCTCAGTAGAGTAGCCAGAGTTGCAGTTATCCCTCTCCCCGTGCCATGTCTTTTATGAAGTTCAGAAAGTCATTTAATGGTTGCTTTGAGTAATTATGCTTTACACTTGGATTCTGTCTCTTACCATTTATATTATTATTTAACATTTCTTAAATACTGCCTTTCATGATATCAAGGTGGTTTACATTGAACAAACTGAAATTACATTGAACTGGGCATTATAACTTGGAGATGCTTATTTTACAGGGAACATGAGCAATGGAGGGTTAAGTGGCTTGCCCAAGACCACAAAAAGCACCTGTGGGACAAGAAACCCCAGTCCTTCAGGCCCAAGGTTGCTGTCCTCTAGTGGGACCCAACCACTAGGACACTCCTCCACTCCACTCCATTTAGGGTTCCTCTGTGAGATATCATATATTTCTGAATTCTGTTACTGTTTTTGTCTTGACCACTTCTACCAGGAGAGCATTCTAGGCACCCATCATCTTTTCCATGAAAAAATAATAGCAACAACTGATACTTACCAAAGTAAGGCAGCAGCTTTATTAATACAATATAATCAAAAAAGACTATAGACAATGTATAACTACCTATTCCAATTGTTCTAAACTATACTCCCCCCACCAAAAAAAAAATTAAAACAGCAAAGGCAGTTATTTTAGAAGCCTTATTCACAATTTGGATGTCCGAAAACATGCATACAGAAGCTCAAATCACAGACATCCCCAGGACCATTTTACAAATGGCATCTGGGTATATCTCTGAAGTAGGGATGTCCAAGTAGGCCAGGAGGTATGACAGAGGTGGGTTCATGTTGGGGTGACAGATGTAGATGCTTTGACCTGCTCCAGGAATGAATAGGCATTGGAAAAGTGCTTGTTTGGGCCCTAAATCATCTGGAGAGTGGAGAGAAGATGGCACTCCACCATCCCAAGTACTCTGCACAATCACAATGCTAATTTTTGTATAATTGGGAAATGTTTGTTGTGTTTTAACCCACTGCTACATGTATCTTAGATGTACCTGATTTGAAAACTATTCCAGTGATGTCTATGTAAATGGTCCCACAGACGTCTATATTAGGCACATCCCTGTTTGTGAAATCATGCTGAAACTTGATGTGCCTGCTTTTTTTTCTTTTTACATTCTAGTTTGGACGTCCTAGATTGCACTAGGACATCATTTTTAAAATCTGCCTTAAAGAGTACCAAATACACTCAGAGGATTGATGGCTACTAGCTAACATGTCTGTGCCAAAGATTTTCATGCATGTTTTTGTTTGTAAGAATATACCAGTGTGGTTAGTCTTCAGATCCAAACCATTCATATGTTCTTTCCATTATCTCCGTTAAAGTCTGTAGGGAAAGTTATTTTATGTTGGAACAGTGAAGCTTACTATCTATTTCCAAATAAACCTGCTTGAAAATTGATGGCAGGCATCTGTAACAGTACTTTAAGCCATCAAGACCGTCATAACCCCTCCCCCAGGGATACTAGAAGAGGGGCAAAAACTATGTACAGTGATTGAAGAGTACCAGAAACCATCATTAGTAGGGCCAGGGGCTACAAAGAGTGCAAAGAACACCTCGTCATGATAGTGGAACAGGCCAAAGCAGTATGAGAACTGGTGGAAGCATATGAAGCACTTTAAGAAAAGTAAAATGTCAAGGGGAACAACACCCCAACTAGATCGACTGCAAAACCCTAAAACATGCCAAGGGGACTAGCACAGAACACAGATCAGCTTGAAAGGCCCTAAAGTCTGCCAAGAGGACCAGCACAGCATCTCAATCACCTGTAAGGCCCTAAAATACATTAGTTTTGCACAACACCCACATAAATTGCAAGACCATAAAGCATGAAAAGAGTACCAGCAGAGCACACAGATTAGTTGCAAGGTCCTAAAACATTACAAACTATACAGACGTTTCAGTCCCGGCTGAGAATCATCTTAGCCGGGCACAGGCAGGCGCCCGGGAGCCGAGGGGTTAACCTCGGGGGAAGGAGGGAGGGGCTGGGGGGGGGCGGGTGGCTACACCGGCCCGAATATAGAGCAGGGTCGGGCCGTGGCTCACCCTCTTTCCTCCCCCCAGCAGAGCGGTTGAAGACGCGGCAGAGCAAAAGAAAAAAAAAAAAAAAAAAAACTTAGAAATCACAGCCGTTGGGGCCTACCTGTTTTTTTTTCAAAGGCAGGGCTAGAACGCTGCGTTTTCTTCTTTCTTTTTGTGAGGGCCGGCGGTTCTTCCCGTTCGGGTCCTGAGCACAGCGGATACATCAGCAGTGTGGCTGCCGCAGCGGCAATTACAAGGTACGGGGGTTTTAAAGCGCGGGTAATTGGTACTAGCGTCGCTCATTGGAGGGGGGGAGTAGAGATGAACAGAGGAGGCCCCGTCGGCCACCGCCGATTGGGTCCGCCGATGCGATCCGCCTGTTCCCCACTCCAGGCCATGCTGTACTCCCCACGCCGTGCAAGGCAGTGCGACGCCGGGGCGGCCCACGACACGCTCATAAGGCACCACCACAGGCCAGGTTGTACGCCGCCGTCCTGGGCCTCAGCACATGTCGAGCCATGTGTAGTGCGCCGCCGGTGAGGTCCACAGCATTCCCCACGCACTGCCATCTGGTGTCGCCGGGGAGGTCCGCATCGCCCCCCACGTGGTGGCTGGTGAGCTGGGTAAATATCTGGTAAACTTCGGAAATCAAAGGGGGGGGGGGAGAACGGCAGAATAGCATGTCATTGGGGAGGACAACCTCTGCCACTCTGAACACGATGATTTTGCAGGGGTGACTTATATTAAAAAAAAAAAAAAAAAAGATGATATGGATGCCTGATTTAACTCTCCTCTATGGCCACCGTCAGAAATATTAGTTCTGGCTATGGGTGAATGCAGAATCCAAATCAATGCTGCCATCTACTGGGCAGCAGTGGAAAAGCATACACTATACAATTTATCTAAATATGTACCACGCAGGTTACATCTACAAGGCACTTAATGCATGCTGAAACGCTGAGAATAACCAAAAAAAAAAAAAAAAAAAAAGAGTATGCGATTTATATAGAAAAATATATATAAATATATATATATACACAAATATATATATATATACATTATACATATATAACTATATTTATGGAAGGCAAACAATCAACAATGGGCACGTGGGGACGGGGGCATGATAACGTTGGTTGTATCTCTCCCCCATTGTTCTCGTATAGTAATATTTCCTGATACAGCTATGCCGCGAAAGAACAGCGCGGAAAACAGAACATCACGCGGGGCAGTGAAAGCATCACGCGCAGCGTCTACGAAAAGAAAGCAGAAGGGCGGTGACGCATCTCGCAATAAGGAGATGTCCAGGACGACGCGACGAAGTACACGCGCTGCGTCTCAACAACTGCCGCAGCCGCCAACGCCGACAACAACCAATCAGGAACTTGAGGAATTAATTACGGAGATCCGGCAGCAAGTGAATCAACATGGCTTAAGTGCCCTTCCGACAGCAACTAAGGGCTGCCAGCAACAGATTGGATGGACCACAACCGGCGAGCGCCGTCATGACACCGCAACCCTCGAGCTCCGCCACAGACATCACCAGCACGGCCAGTGGTAAGTCCAGGGGCGAAAAAAGAACACTGGGGTCTCTATCCTCATCATCTGATGACTCTTCATCGGACACAGAGGGGGAGGTATCACTAGCATCCGCAATGCATACTATTTTAAAAACATTTAACAAAAAGAAAAAGACAAAGAAAAACACTAACCAGCTGACGCGCGTGTGGGGGGCGCATGAGGAGGCACCCACGCAGGGAGCCAACCTGGCAACAGACGGGTCAGTCGGTCAGATGACCTCACCCGCCCTGGGGACATTGGGCCCGGCAGCGGTTAGTGGGGATCCGCGCTGCGGTGTGAGCTCGCTGGCCAGCACAGTTCGGAGGAGAATCAAAAAGCGCATATGGCGCAGGGAATATATTGACATATTTTCCCTATTGATCAAAGATCACGAAGAGGAGACCAAAGCAGCTAAGGATAAGGATAAGTACGGGGAGCGAAGGCCCAAGATCACGAAGTCCATAAACAATTGGGTTTCTGCCTTTCATATTTATATGAGCGTGGTACTGGAACGGGAGCCCGAGTTGCACCAGTACCTCATCAAGTATCTGGACACCATCACTCAGGCGCACAAGCGGCTAGGGGGTTGGGCCTGGCTCAATTATGATATTAAATTCAGAGAAAGCCTAGCAGAAGATCCGACCATGACATGGCAAACACCGGATAGTGGACATGTGGCTTGAAGAGATGGCTCCCAACCGTCCGTTGTGCCTGGAAGGGACATCCCAGTCCTTTCAGGCGCCACAATGGCGACAAAACCAGCAGATGCCGGTTCGCAGAGCATGCCGACAGTACAACGCGGGGAGTTGTACTTGGCGCCCGTGCAAATTCCGTCACGTATGTTCCAGCTGTGGAGGCGGACACACGTCGATCACCTGCAGGTCCGGTAGGGATAACAAACCATTTCGCGCAATGCAGCCACGTGGGAGTGACAGCCATGGCCAGAACTCCCATCAGGCTTGATCAATTGCGGCCGTGGCTGAGAGCCTACCCGTTGCGGGACAAAGCCGCGGACATCGAGAATGGTTTTTGCACGGGGTTTCCGCATTCCGGCCGCAGTACCAGCACGGCACCGGATAATAAACAACTCCCCTTCAGTCAAAAAGTTCCATGCAGTAGTCCAACAAAAAATAGAGAAGGAATTAGAGCTCGGCAGGGTGGCAGGCCCCTTCAGGGAACTTCCTAACCCTGACCTAGTAATATCCCCATTGGGAATTGTGCCCAAGAAGGAGCCCGGAAAATTCAGGCTCATCCATAACCTGTCATACCCGGAAGGTAAATCGGTCAATGATAGCATCGATCCATCCTTATGCACTGTGAAGTATGCGACAATCGACCATGCTATTGATATTATTCGGAGACATGGGGGACAGTCACAGCTTGCGAAAGCGGACATTGAGTCCGCTTTTCGACTACTTCCAGTGCATCCAGACTCTTTCAAACTATTGGGCTTCTACTTCAATGGGGAATACTATTATGATATGTGTTTGCCCATGGGCTGCTCAATATCATGCGCTTATTTTGAGCAATTTAGCGCATTCATACACTGGGTGGTGGAAGACATAGCAGGTGCCAACACAGTTGTTCATTACCTGGACGATTTTTTGTTCATAGGGAAGGATACGAGGGATTGCCAAAGAATACTGAACGTATTCCAGCAAGTGGCCCTGTGTTTTGGCATCCCCTTGGCGGGTGACAAGACATGTGGACCCACTCAGGTGATCACCTTCTTAGGTATTGAACTCAATGTGCGGGGACAACTGTCTCGCCTACCTGGGGAAAAAATCATTAAACTAGAGACTGCAATGCGAAGCATGCAGGAACGCAAAAAAGCAACCTTGGAGCAATTCCAATCATTGCTAGGACTGTTGTGCTTCGCGTGTAGAATCATGCCAATGGGGCGGGTATTCTGTCGCCGCATAGCAATGGCAACGAAAGGGGCCAAGAGGAGGCAACACAAAATCCGGGTTACAAAATGGATAAAGGAAGACCTCTGCATGTGGGTGCAATTTCTGCAATCCTTCACGGTCTCGCATTTTGGCAAAAACAACCGGTCCCGAATGAGGAGCTTGACTTGTTCACGGATGCCGCAGGCGGGACTGGTTTTGGCATATATTTCAGAGGGGCATGGTGCGCGGAAGAATGGCCTCCTGAGTGGCACTCCACGGGCACCACAAACGACAACACGTTCCTTGAACTTTCCCGATCTTAGTCGCCATGGGTATCTGGGCCCCGCACTTGAAGGACAGAGCGATCACATTCCACACTGACAACGTGGCGGTGGTATACGCGATAAATGGAATGCGGGCACATACGCAAGGCGTGGTATCCCTGTTAAGACAAATTGTTATGTTGTGCCTCACTTACAATATAACCATCAGGGCAGAGCATATTCCAGGGCGATGTAATAACCTTGCCGACGCTCTCTCTCGCTTTCAGATCTCGCTGTTCCAGTCGTTAGCACCGGTGCCGACAGGACCAAGACAGCTGTCCCAAAGAGAATATGGGACTGTGGTCCGCCGAGTATGGGACCTTGTACTAAATCATTATCAGCGAAAACCAGGCGAAGATACCTAAGGCGTGGCAGGACTTCCAGGTGTTCTGCCAGAGGCGCAGGTCAGCAAATAATGAGCCCACAACAGAAGCCATTCTGGAATGGATTTTATGGGCCAAGGATAGCGGAGTTAAGAAATCAGCTGTCAAGGCAAAACTCGCAGCGATCTCGTTCTTTGCAAAAGCAAGCGTCAGAAACAGCCCAGCGCAGATTTTGTCATCACAAGAATGTTAAGGGCTGGGTGACGGAGCGGCCGCGCACGCTGGAACGAAGGCGGCCAATAACTCATTCGATACTGCAGAAGCTGATATCAGTTGCAGGTCGAATCTGTTTTAAACGACTTTGAGGCCAAGCTCTTCAGATGCGCATTTTCATGGGCTTTCTACGGAGCATTCCGAATAGGTGAGCTAGTGGCCCCGGCAAGCCGGGCGCATGAAGCAGGGGGCATTATGATGCGGGATGTTACCTGGCGGGACGGAACACTGTCATTATATGTCCGGAAATCCAAAACGGATCCGGAAGCGAAAGGGGCACAAATCGTGCTCACCCGTTACCAGGAGATCCGTCTTGCCCAATTAGAACCTTCGCGGAATATAGTCAACTCCGCCCGGAAAACGCCGAGCAATGGTTGGTACATGAGAACGGGGCCCCGCTCTCGCGCTTTCCAATTTGCCAGGGTACTTAACTATCCTTGGTGGCAGCCGGCCTGGAGTCGTCCTTGTACGGGACACACTCATTCAGGATCGGGGCCGCTTCAAACGGCGGCCAGCTTAGGTATGTCAGTGTGCAGATTATGAACCTTGGAAGATGGCGCTCCAGCAGGTACAAGCTGTATGTACGCCCGGTTTAACGCCGACAGTGCAAATAACGCAGTATGTTACAAAAGAATATATACGTGTGTTTGTTTATATAAATATATATATATATATATGTTGTGGGTATATAAATATGCATTAAAAAAAAAAAAAAAAAAAACCTAAAAAAAAAAAAAAAGGAAATAGTTGACAGATATGCACAGTGACATAACAATGATGTATGTGAGTGTTGCTATGTCCCATTACTTATATGTCATGAATAATAGGTGCCAACGCCCGTCTGGAGGCATGGATATGCGGCCACTCATTCATCCATTGGGCAGAGAGGAGGGCAAGACACACAGACCGCAGGGAAGCAATCTGGGTCTCCCGAATGACGTCATAAACTTACATGGCTGGGTAAGAGAGGGATGGTGTGGGACCAGCTACTGCCCCTTCTTTACAGATGAAAGAGGAAGGAGGACGACCTTGGGCATAATTGTGCACCTGGGTGGGAATGACCTTACGGGTACACACAGTGTGTGCAGTTGACAAAAAAATGCAGAGAGACATGTTTAACACTGCGCGATGCCTTCCCGACAGCGGCCCTGGCATGGTCCACATATGATACCCAGGCGGGTGTGGAAAGGGGAATGGTCTCATAAGGCAATTGAGAGAACACGGCGAAAAGTCAATAAGTGGATGGCCCGTTTTATGGTAGCAATGAGCGGCAGCAATATCATTCACGACCTCATAGAAGAGACGTGCCCTGGTTTGTATCGGGCAGACTGGGCACATTATCAGATATTGGATTGGACATATTCATTTGTGCTCTGCAGGAAACACTAGAGCGGTTATGGCAGAGAGTCAGGTTGGCCACAGCAGCGGGAAAGGGTGGGGACCCTCTCAGCACGCGAGGAGTCGCAGCTGTGAGGGGTGGCGGAAAAGATAGGAACCACCCTTAGGAGAGAGCGCACAGCCCAGCCATGAAGAGGGGGGAGCGGGCATACTGGTAATCAATTGTCCCCCAACAGCACGCAAATGAAAACAGGAACAGTGTCCAGAGGGCCTTCCCAAGCTTGCACGGCACGGGAGGGGGAAGGGACGAGCAACGTACTCCTGCCCACGCCTTGGACGGGCCGTGGGTGGTGGCAAAGCAGGACACTGCGGCGAACGGTTGGGTACAGGAAAGGCCTGTTGCGGCAGGCGCCCCTTCCTGGGGTATGCCCATAGGAACCGGGGGCAGTGGGAAAAGGCTTAGACGGCATTTTCCAGACATCACTGCCGGGCCTCGTAGAAAGGAAGAGGGCGGGCTGTGCCTCTTAGCAGGTGTAAGATGAGTGGTTATGCATTAATGTTGTTAAGGTTGATAATGTGTAGTTGTTTCCATGCTGTGGCCAACAGTTTTCTGTATGCTGTATTTCCAAAAATGTGTTAAAATAAAAGTATTGTTTGGTTGAAGAAAGTCGTAAGAGTATAATATGTGGGCAAGGGGGGGGGGGGGGGGGGGGGGGAGGGAGAGGGACGGGGAGGGGGGAGGTAGTGGCTACTGACCCGAGGCGGACATTACGGGTCGCCAGGCTGAGTCCCGGCTGAGAATCATCTTAGCCGGGCACAGGCAGGCGCCCGGGAGCCGAGGGGTTTAACCTCGGGGGAAGGAGGGAGGGGCTGGGGGGGGGCGGGTGGCTACACCGGCCCGAATATAGAGCAGGGTCGGGCCGTGGCTCACCCTCTTTCCTCCCCCCAGCAGAGCGGTTGAAGACGCACCCTCCCAACCCACCCCGAGGATTAGGCACCGTCACAGCATGGCGGAAAAGATAGGAACCACCCTTAGGAGAGAGCGCACAGCCCAGCCATGAAGAGGGGGGGAGCGGGCATACTGGTAATCAATTGTCCCCCAACAGCACGCAAATGAAACAGGAACAGTGTCCAGAGGGCCTTCCCAAGCTTGCACGGCACGGGAGGGGGAAGGGACGAGCAACGTACTCCTGCCCACGCCTTGGACGGGCCGTGGGTGGTGGCAAAGCAGGACACTGCGGCGAACGGGAGGGGAGCAGGAAAGGCCTGTTGCGGCAGGCGCCCCTTCCTGGGGTATGCCCATAGGAACCGGGGGCAGTGGGAAAAGGCTTAGACGGCATTTTCCAGACATCACTGCCGGGCCTCGTAGAAAGGAAGAGGGCGGGCTGTGCCTCTTAGCAGGTGTAAGATGAGTGGTTATGCATTAATGTTGTTAAGGTTGATAATGTGTAGTTGTTTCCATGCTGTGGCCAACAGTTTTCTGTATGCTGTATTTCCAAAAATGTGTTAAAATAAAAGTATTGTTTGGTTGAAGAAAGTCGTAAGAGTATAATATGTGGGCAAGGGGGGTGGGGGAGGGAGAGGGACGGGGAGGGGGGAGGGTAGTGGCTACTGACCCGAGGCGGACATACGGGTCGCCAGGCTGAGTGAGCCATAATTACTAACAGTTATCAAAAAATAATTCACTGATACTTCAGCCCATAAAACATTATTTTTTTGTCTGACCTTACTACAAGATAATCCCAGCTTAGCTACAGCCAGCATGCATTTGCTCCATTTTCTTTATTTAATATTCAATATTTAAAACATCTCGTATAAAACTGGAGACCTAAAATTATTTTCCTTATAATTAAAACAAACCATTAAAGCTTTACCTTTCAATTCATTTATATATAAAGCTCTAGTTCCTTAACATAAGAACATAAGATATGCCATACTGGGTCAGACCAAGGATCCATCAAGCCCAGTAGCCTGTTTCCAACAGTGACCAATCCAGGTCACAAGTACCTGTCAGGTTTCCAAAAAGATACACAGATTCTACATTGCTTATCCCAGGGTAAGTAGTGGATTTCCATGGCCCGATGGTTTATGGACTTTACCTCCAGGAACTTGTCCAAATCTCTTTAAAATCCTGCTACATTAACAGCTTTTACTGCAACCTCTGGTAATGAACTTCAGCGTTTGATTGCGTATTGTTTGAAAAAATATTTTTCTGATTAGTCTTAAATGTGCTACATTGCAGCTTCATTACATGTCCCCTAGTTTTTCTAGTTTTTGAAGGAGTAAACAACTGATCTATGTTTAACCTTTCCACTCCATTCATCATTTTATAGACCTCTATCATATCTCCTCTCAGCTCTCTTTTTTCCAAGTTGAAAAGCCCTAACATTTTAAACCTTTCTTCATAGTGGTATCCTTCCATTCTCTTTACTATTTTGGTGGCTGTTCTCTGTACCTTTTCTAATTCTGCTATATTCTTTTTAAGATATGCACGCCATATTCAAGGTGCAGTCACACCATGGAATGATACAGAGGCATTATTTTTTTTATTTATGAATTTTAATCAATTACAATAACCAAACATATATAGGACACATGATCCCACTATAAAATACAGCAATATACACACCAAAATGCATAAACAAAAAGGAAAAAATGGGAATATAGTCCACATCAAGAGAGTATGGCTGCAATACTAAGAACTAATCATATCAATCTAACAGAAAACAAGGCCATATGGCCCACAATATGGGAGGTAATTTAATCAGACACTACCTACCCTAACTAATCCCTGCCTATCAGTCAAAACTTTTTCCAGGTGAGTCACTTCAAGAAAAACATAGAAAGCGCCATCAAAATGAATGATGCACTTACAGGGAAATCGTAAGAAAAAGGTAGCACCCAAAGCCAAAACTCGAGGCTTGAGAGAGAAAAATTGCCTCCGACGCAATTGCGTGCTGCGAGACACATCAGGAAAAATATTGACTATCTGTCCACAAACCTTTGCTGACTTAACCTTAAAGAAAGCCTTTACAATTTTCTGTTTAACCACCATTGATGAGAAGGTAACCAGCAAAGTGGAACATAAATTAATAATATCTAAGGAGTCCTCCAAGAAGGCAGTAAGATTAGAAGGAACTATCTCATCCAGCTCACCCTCCGCAGAGTTAATCTTTTTAAAGCCTGAAGGAATATAGTAAATTTGCAATACATCAATATCTGGTATGGCTAGAATCTCTTTTAAATACTTATCCAAAAGAATTTTAGGTGACAGGAGAGAGGATTGAGGAAAATTCAAAAAACGCAAATTACAAACCCACATGGAATTTTCAAGCGCTTCCAGTTTAGAATGCAAAATTAATGAATCCTTAATTCCCACAACATTAATGGTCTGAAGTGGAAGAACCTGAGATTCCAATTTTGTAACCGCCATATCCATCAAAGAAACTTTCTCATCGAGCTGCTGCAAAGCTACAGCGGTTTCCTGAGAAAAGGTACACAAGGAACCAACTGCTAAGGACACCTTAGTGTCAATACATTTCAACCCCCCCCCCCCCCCCCCAAAGATCTTTTAAGGTAACCTCTGCATCCAGGAGTAGAACTGGGAGCTCTGAAGAGCCTTCCAGGGCTACAAACTGGACAGGAGTAGGTAAATTAATTACCATTTTATCTTTCCTTTCCAACTCGGATGACTCCCCCGAAATGGCAACTATGCCAGAGATAGGGCAAGGTGGGGGAGATCTCCCGCCGTGGCTTAAAGAAGCACCCTCGGGAGAAGACTGCGCTAGAGGTACAAGGGCAAAATGTTTATCCAGAGGGATGACCGGTTTAGAACCTCCAGAATCAGCAGTCTGGGGCCTGCTCTGCACTTTAGCCTTCCTTTTACCCACACTGAAGGAAAAAACATAAACACTTAACAGGCAATATCGAGTAACCAAGGAAAGTGCCAGTGATATGCAAACCTATTACTCAGCCCACAACCTCTGATAGTATAAATGCCAAGATGCCACTGTGACGTCGAAGGGGCGTCAAAGTGGCAGAACCTGCCCCTTTAGACACGCCCCTTCAGAAACGCGGTCGCAGAGAAAAACAAAGACACACTTATAGAAAGAAAGCCCCACCAGGAGCAGGCTGCCCCAGGTGTGCCTGCCCGATGAAAACAGCAGCGTCGGCAGCACAGTCCCGGCAGTCCCACGGCCCGAGGAACAGGGCCCAACACACCTCCTCTCGCTCCTGCAGACAACTCCGATGACGGGTTACCTGTGGAAGATTTATTGCCTCAAAGGCCCCACCAGGAGCAGGCTGCCCCGGGCGTGCCTGCCAGATGGAAACAGCAGCGTCGGCAGCACAGTCCCGGCAGTCCCACGGCCCGAGGAACAGGGCCCAACGCACCTCCTCTCACTCCTGCAGACAACTCCCGATACAGAGGCATTATAATATCCTTTGTTTTATTCTCCATTCCTTTCCTTATGATTCTAAGCATTCTGTTTGCTTTCTTGGTTGCTGCTGCACACTGGACAATTTATTTATTTATTTAACACTTCTTATATACCGCGCTATTTCTCATTAGTGCGGTTTACATCGAACATTAAACACTTGGACATACATTTTTGTCCTACGTTTACATAAAACATAAAACATAAAATAGGGTTATAACATGGAGTTAACTGGGGAAACTATATACATATGAGAATTTAGCTTCAAACATAATTTAATTTTAATTTTAATTTAATTTTAATTTTAATTTTAAACATAATTTAGCTTCAAACAATGGGTTTGAACGTATTATCCACAATGTCACCCTGATCCTTTTCCTGGGTGGAACCTTTCATTGTGTAACTGTAATTTGGGTGTTTCTTCCTTAAAGGCATAACTTTGCACTTGTCCAGATGAAATTAACTTGTAATAATGAAACAAAATGTTTCTTTATAAATTCTCTCCATCACCTTAGATGTTTCAAACTACAAACACGTTTAAGTTCTGCTTCAAGGAAATATTATTTATCTTTTAAAGTCCATCATTGAAATTGTTTCTTCCTCATTATACTGCTCCATTCAGCAGCAGCTCCAGTGAACTCTCAGGCTACATGCAGCTTAATAAAAGATGGTTACAGTGTCCTTTTAATCTTTTGATTGACTGCCTCCATTGTCCCAAATTTAATGCAACAGAGCATAAGTGATAGATCAGCATAGTCCATTCCTCCTCTGCATTTAATTCTCTAGGCTGAACTGTGGTCAACCTTAAAACTCAAGATTGTTCTTTAAAATTCAGCTTAGCCATTCAGTCACTTCCTCTCTAATTCCGGGGAACACAATTGATCACACTTCACTTGAGATCGGTGGACAGGTTTTTGCTGCAGCGTTCTGGTCTGGATATTTAACCGTGTACAATTCTCCTGCACTTGTTGTGCCCCACATTTATTATCAAGCACAAACATATAATCATATACACTATGGGTCTGAATTTCAGTTGGGTGGTGCTATGTGCCACTTCGGTGCATAGCCCACTCACCTATCGCGTAACCCAAATTTTCAATACCGGGGTCTTATGAGGCATGGCATTGAAAATCTGGGTCATGCCACACAGCCAGAAAGTCGCAGGGGCTACCCGTGTAGCACCGATTTTCGATGCTACACGGTTAGCCCCTGTGCTTTAAAGATCGACAAGGTTTTCACATGTCTATCTTTAAGGCACAGAGCGCTAACCATGTAGCATCAAAAATTGGTGCTACATGGGTAGTGCCATGGCCCGCCTCCACTCTGCCCCGGAACGTCCCTATCATGCCCCGATGCTATGCGGATAGCATCGGGGCATGTTAGTGACATATCCGAGATATTCAAAGGGCACTACCCATGTAGGTATCCTTCGAAAATCATGGATACAGCCTTTACACAGGTAACTAAGGCAGTTACCTGTGTAAAGGCCTTCAAAAATCATGGCCACTACAAGACGTTCTATAACGAGCCCAAATCGGCGATGTTACTGGGTGCTGCCAAGGTTCTCCTTCAAGCACACACTGACACATATTATAGTTCTGACATGCTAATAATGTCCCTTAGGGTCAGCCTCCCCATTGGATCCATTATCACTTTCTACTATCCAAGCCCTAAGCCCTCTCATCCATCTATATGAACTTTTAGCTTCTATCATCAATCCTTCTCCCCCTCCCCCCCCAGCAAGCTCAGAGGGGGGCTCTGTCATGTTATGATTCCCACCTTCTCAATCTGTGGGCATGTCTTATTGAAAATACCATGGCTTGAACAAGTCAAATCTTTGTATCTCTGCACTTGAGACTCTTCTCTAGTAGCACTTTCATAGCCAGTCTGTCAATAGGGATGCATTGCTGGATTTCTTAGCCACTTGTCATTTTTTTAGCAATTATTAATCCAAGCAGATTTAAATTGCCTGCTATTTCTATTTATTCTCCATCAAGAATAAAACTAATGATTTTGCAAATTATCAAAATATTTGTCTTCTTCACGTTAAGGTGCAGGTCCATTTTAAGACTATGTTCCTAGATCTTGTTAAGCAGATGTTTCAGATTATCTTTACTTTCAGCCAATAAAGTGGTAGCATCAGCATAGCAAAGGTTGTTCATGAGTCTTCTACCAACCTTCATTCCTCGGTTGTCTTTGTATAGTACTGCTTCTCTGATTTGTTCTGCATATAAATTAAACACATACAGATATCCTTTTCATATTATTTTGTCTTTTCAAGAATTCATCTCACATCTGCAATAATGTCTCTTGTTTCTCCTCCTCTCCTATACCATGGTTGCACTTCGGAAAATTCTCAATCCAGGTATGGTTGTAGTCTCCACTAAATGAACTTGAGTAGAATTCTGCTAGTGTGTGGGATAAGCAATAATTTCCACAGTCATTCAAATTACCTTTCTCCAGTATTGGTATGAACACAAATCTTTTCAAGTCAGTTAACCAAGAAGTTATCGTCCAAATTTCATGGCACAGCCTTGTTAAATTTGTAACAGCTGCATTTAATTGCTATAATACTTCAATGCCCAGTGCTCTGTTCTTTGATAATGTTTTCAGTGTTGCGTTGACTTCTTTCATTGTCCACAGTTCCTGATCATAAGATACAGGTTGAAAAAGCTGTTGATCCACTTGATTTTTATAGTATAATGTCTCTATATTTTTTCCATCTTTTCTTGATCTTCTCAGCATCATTCAACATGGATCCTTGAGCATCTTGCAGCATTCCAATTCGAGGCTGGAACTTTCTTTTTAAATCTCGTAGCTTTAGGGAAGTCAATTTGTTCTTCCTCATTCTTTTGCATGTGTCATTGTAGTACTTATTGTCTCGTCTTGCTGCACATTGGAAATCTCTGTTAAGTTTGACTATGACTATCAGTATATCTTGTTTGCATGTCCAGTTGATTTCAGCTTGTACTTCTTCATGGAACTGATCAACCTCTTCCTCTTCTTCAGCTGTTGTTGGTGCATATATCTGAATAATAGTTGTGTTGATGGACATTTCTTGCAAATTAATAGAAATTAAGTGCTCACTCATTATACTATTTCATTATGGTCTTGCAAGTTTCTTTTTTTTTGCTGTTTTTTTCCCCTGGGTTTTCTTGTCATGGTATCACCAAAAATAGATTACCAGGCTTTTTCTTCCAAGGCAATGGAAGGTGACAAGGAATGCCAGTGGGAATCAATCATTGATCTTTTGGGTACTAGACTGTTGCTCTAACCTCTAGGCTACTCTTTGACTCTGCAAGCTCTTCTTTGTCTTTCAAATACCATGTTGTCAGATGGAAAGTGTCTGATGCCGGTCCATTTCAATTCCCTGGCACCCAATAAATCAAGTTGTACACATTACATTTCATTGTTGACCACCTGCAGTTTCCTTTGGCTCATGGTTTGTACAGGCTGTGCAAGCAGGAGTGGGACTTGTGACTGCTGCAATACAGCTTTGATTCAGATCTCCAGAATAAGACTGGCAACAAAGTGACAGGCTGTGACTGAAATGGCAGGACAATGAGGCTAACGTGTAACAGAGGAAGACCTTTTCAGTTCTTTTTTTCAGTTTATTTATTTTTTTATTTTAAATTTTAGTATGTGAGACTGAAAGGTGGCCTCTGGAAATGGACACCATCACAAAGAAAATGCAGTATGAACTGCCAAAAATATAGCTAGATACCGAAGGTAGAGTGTGGGCAACTGCACTTCAGTACAACTCTACCTCATTTCTCCTTCCAGTCACATGCAAATGAAGAGAAACCAAACAAGGGAAGCTTTGTCTTCAGAAACCAGCTTTTCAACCAACTCTGGGAAGCCATGATATCCCCTGCACTGCTTGGAGGGATGAACAGGTAATGCCGAACACCCTTGGCCAGATCTGGAAAGACTTATTAATTGTGTGCCATCCTCTGAATGCATGGCCTGGATGCTCTGCAGGTTAGTCGGACACTAAAATTTGTGCGTAAGTCAGACTTAAGGCATGCTGATCTCTCACTGCTTGTGGTTAGCTTTGGTCACCAAAGATTTTTCCTGACTGGAGCTCATGGGCCACCGATATGTAAAGCAGGGGGTGAGGGGAGGGAGTGCTAGTTGACAAGGTGGTACTGATGGTACCAGTTCTGCTTGTCAGCATGTCTACTATTTCCTTTGCTGGCTTCATATCAGATTTCAAGGCTTCTGCTGGGTAGCAAGTCACTGTCTTGCACTGTGGAAGGATAGTTCCTTTCACCCATGCCTCATAGAGATGAAGTAGCATATAAACATCCCTCCTTCAAAAAGGGCTACACCCTTTTCCCCATGTGACCATGAAAGAAGTCCACCATTGCCAAAATCTCTACTGTGTATTCCTGATCATGCCAAAACCCATCTAACTTCATCTATAAAATATCCACTACCAAAATAAGAAGGCTCAGGGTAGCCTTTGTGGAACTCTGTTCCTCTGTGACATCCTCAAAGGGTTTTAAGATTTCTAACACCTGCATGAAATTCTCCCTCTGATACAAGGCTACCCATTTGATTCACTAATCTCTCCAACATTTCATAAATGGGATTCTGCCTAATGGCAACCTGCTGCTTGAGCTGTTGCACAGGTGTTTTTGATGCTTCCTGCTTATCACACAGCTCATGCCCCTTCACATGATTGGCCTTGGAGCCCTATGATCCTCCACTGGAGCTCATTCGCCAGACCCGGCAACATCATTGGTAAGCTCTGCCTCCACAGAGGCATCATCACTCATTGACACAGCCGCAGAAAGACTGTGCATGCAGAGGAGGAAAGGAAGAGCAGTCTCCCTGCCCAGCAGGCCATCACCTGCTCACAGGCACAAGATTGGCCTTAAAGCCCTCTGCCCCTCCATCATAGCTCACCAGATCCCAGCACCAGCACCATTAAGCTACGCCTCCACAGATGCATCATCACTCGTCAAGCTCAGCCGCAGAAAAACAGCATGCATAGAGGAGGAAAGGAAGAGCAGTTTTCCAGCCTGGCCAGACATCACCTACCCACTGGCACATGATCGGCCTTAGAACCCCCTGCTCCTGCATCGGAGCTCAATCGCCAGACCCCAACACCAATGCCAGTAAGCTTTGCCTCCATGGAGATATCTTCACTCACCAACCCCGGCCTTAAGCACACAGCCGCTTGGTGGGCCCTCACCTAAGGACCAAGCCAAAGGTTCCTTGGGCATTGACCTTAGAGCTGGACCGCAATGCAAACAGTGACCCAGGCTGTCTGCCTTTGCTGCCCAAGCTGAGATCTGACTCAATCAGTGAACCCCAACCTTCATTTTTCTAGACTGCTTTCCACTGTAACACACACTATCCTCCCCAATAACATCAAACAAGGCTCAAGCTCCCTCGATTAGACCCTCAAAAACCTCAACCCCAGCCATCTTACTGCTAATCATGCTGCATCAGCTAACATCCTACTTTTAACATTCTGCTGTCTACTTCTTGTCCATGCTTGATCTTGGGATCCCTACTGTAGTACTATCTCAATAATCCTCACTAAGACATGAAACAATCTACACGGTTAGCATCGGGGCATGTAGCAGCACTACCTGGGGATATTCAATGGCACTAACAGTGTTAGTGCTGCTAAATATCCCTCTAAGCGGCATTTACACAGTTTACAGCTCTGTAAACCATACTGCCTTTCAATATCATGCCCAATGTTTGTAACAGAATCCTGGTTTATAGATACTGATAATGTTCTCCTAAACCAAGCTATGACATCTTCAACTGCCCAAGGCTCACCTGGAGAGGGGGAGGAGTGTTCATCCTGGCTCAATCACAATTAGTTTTCTGCAGCACAGACTCTCGTAATGCACAGGGATTGGACATGCTCACAATAGCTAATAGATGCACAGTATCATTCACCTTCTGCTAAAGTACTGACAACTCTCCTGGAATCAATGTGCAATCACTCTTCACAGAACAAACAGTTATTCCTACTAGGTGACTTTAACCTCTCTTCAAACACAACCAGAGTTTCAGAATCCTTTCTGGAAGCTATGGAGACATTAGATTATCATCAGATCATAGAGGAACCAAGCCATCTGAATGGAAATACTCTAGACCTAATCTTTGTACCCAGTATCAGAATGAGTGGCTTCCACTTCTGTTCTCTCACCTTAAGAACATAAGAAATGCCATACTGGGTGAGACCAAGGTTTATCAAGCCCAGTATCCTGTTTCTAACAGTGGCCAGCCCAGCTCACAAGTTCCCAAAAAGACACACAGTTTCCACAATGCTTGTCCTAGGGCAAACAGTGGATTTCTCGGGTCCTCTTTAATAATTGTTTATGGACCTTTCATCCAGGAACTTGTCCAAACCTTTTTTAAACCCAGCTAAACTAATAGCTTTTACTACATCCTCTGGTAACAAGTTCAAGAGTTTGATTACAAGCTGAGTGAAAAAATATTTTCTTTTATTAGTCTTAAATGGGTTATTACACTGTAGCTTCATTGCATGTCCCCTAGTCTTTCTATTTTTTTGATGGTGTAAACAATCAATCTACGTTTACCCGTTCTACTCCATTCATTAATTTATAGACCTCTATCATTTCTCCCCTCAGCCGTCTCTTTTCCAGGTTGAAAAGTTCTGAACTTTTAAGTCTCTCCTCATAGGGGTATTCTTCCATCCCCTTTACCATTTTGGTAGCTCTTCTCTGTATCTTTTCCAATTCAACTATATCCTTTTTAAGATATGGCAACCAGAATTGCACACAATATTCAAGGTGCAGTAGCATCATAGAATGATACAGAGACATTAGAATATGCTTGTTTTTATTCTCCATTCCTTTCCTTATGATTCCTATCATTCTATTTGCCTTCTTGGCTGCCGCTGCACACAGGCTGAAGGGTTTCAATGTGTTTCCACGCTTAAATGTTTTTCATGAGTGGTGGTTCCTAATTTGGAATCTTGCATTGTGTAACCATAGTCTGGGTTGTTCTTTCCTAGGTGCATACATTTGCACTTGACCACGTTAAACATCATCTGCCATTTGAATGTCCAGTCTTCCAATTAGTCAAGGTGCTCTTGCAACTTTTCACAATCCTCTTGGGTTTTAACAACTTTGAATAATTTTGTGTCATCTGCAAATTTGATTATCTCACTCGTTATTTCCATTTCCAGAGCATTTATAAACATGTTAAAAAGTAGTGGATCTAGCACAAAACCCTGGGGTACTGTACTATTCACTTTTCTCCATTGGGAAAATTGGCCATTTATCCCTACCCTCTGCTTTCTATCTTTTAACCAGTTGCAGATCCACAAAAGTACACTGCCTCCTATCCTATTGCTTTTTTAATTTTTCCAAGAGTCTCTCATAAGGGACCTTGTCAAAGGCTTTCTGAAAATACAGATACACTGTATCTTTATCTTTATTAAAACACTTGATAGACCGCCCAGGCCAAAGCATCAGGGCGGTGTACAATCGTAAAAAGTGACAGCCGCTGGAAAAGAAGGGAAGAAAGGAACGCCAAAAAATGACAGGACAGGAAGAGAGATAGTAAAGAACAGAGAGAGGACAGTAAGAATGCAAGAGGAACAGAGGGGAATGAGGGGAGGAGGAGGAGGGACATGGGCAAATTTAAAAGGGATGGGCGGCGCAACTAGGGGGATAAAACACCATCGGTGGGGGAGAGAGCTCGGGAAAATGAGGGGGGCGGGGGGGCGCGACTAGGGGGAAGAGCACCATCAGTGGGGAAGGGGAGATCGAAAGCCTGACAAAAAAGGTGTGTCTTGAGAAGGGCCTTGAAACGAGTGTAAGACAGTTCGGTACGGAGTGAGAGGGGAAGAGAGTTCCAAAGGGCGGGACCTAAGAAGAAGAAAGCGGAGTGTCGAGTGGATTCGAGGCGGGCCTGTGTAGGTGAGGGAAGGATCTACTGGCTCACCGTTGTCTACCTGTTTATTCACACCTTCAAAAAAATATAACAGATTAGCAATAAGGCATTGCTTGACTAAAGTCATGTTGGCTTTTTCCCATTAAATCATGACTCTACATGTTCAATAATTTTGTTCTTTATAATGGTTTCTACCATTTTTCCTGGTACTGATGTCAGGCGCACCATTCTGTAGTTTCCTGGATCACCGCCGGAACCCTTTTTAAAAATTGGCGTTACACTGGCCATTCAACAAACAAAGGAGAAGGGTACCCCATAGTTAAGTACATCCAAACACAAAGCAAAGAACATCAAAACCACAGTGACACCAAAACGTTTTCACACAAGCAGTTTTATTTAATGACCCAACTTCGCCATGTTTCCACACTCAGGCCTACATCAGGGGTCTATAAAAAATGTAATTTAAAACATATAAATATAAGCACATACTAATATCAGAACCATCTTGTAAGAAATCCCACAAGAAAAGACATTTAAGCAATAAATTATACATTAGAACATTAAAAACTGAAACACAGGAAAAACTTTTTGTAACCAGTCTGATTGTTTAGAAACATCCAATGACAGTGTAAACTGTTGTTGGGTTAATCATAACCTATGAAGTAAATACACATAACTGTTACTTATTGCACAAAGGTGAAAATGAGCTAAGCCAACAAACAAAAGCTAAAAAATAGCAATCTATAAATCAAAATGGTAAGAGCTGATACAATGTGCCTCAATAATTCTCAAAATAAACTTTACAAAAAGAAGAAATATTCAAATACTTCAAAGTCAAAAAAGGAGGGGGGACGAAGGGGGTAGAGGGAAGAGGAGGGGAGGAAAGGAGGGGGAGGGGGTAGAGGAGAGAAGAAAGGAAGAGGGAAGGAGGGAAACACCAAAATTATTCAACATCATAAAAACAAAGAAAACTTGAGAGATACATCTCAAATGTTTTTCTTCAGTATCATTCAAAAAAGGGATTTTCTTCAATTTTATTGAAAAAAGGGGGAAGCTTAGCCCCAAAGAGATTAACATCAAAGCAATTGGGATTTTGAATATAATACTGATTCTCACTATGGAGAAGAAAACACAAAACTAAACCAAACGTAAAACAAATAAAAATGAAGCACTTGCTACTGTCAAATAATTAAAAAATATATAAAACCAATAAAATGAAGCACCAAGAAAACATACACACAAAAGCAATAGGTCCATGATATGATGTTTAGTTGGGATGTCTGTTAAAATACATTAGAAAACCAGCACGCACAAAGTGCTGCTGTCAATATGATACAAAGCAAGGGAGAAATAGAAACGCCGTGCATATGCAGCTTTAAATTGCTATTCCATTGGCCATTTGCCAATCTTCAGGTATTACAGATGATTTTAATAATAGTTCACAGACTACTAATATTAGATCTGCAATCTCATATTTCAGTTCTTTCAATACTCTCTAATGTATACCATCCAGCCCAAGTGATTTGCTACTCTTTAGCTTATCAAATAATTGTAATACATCTTCCTGGTTTATCAATATTTCTTTCATTGCCTCCGATGCATCACCATTTCAGTCATGGGTAACTTCCCTACATCTTCTTTAGTAAAGACCAATGCAAAAAATTAATTCAGTCTCTCTGCTATGTCCTTGTCCCCTCTTAGTGCCCTTTTTACCCCTCTATCATCTAATGGTCCAACTGACTCTCTCACAGGTTTTTTTTGTTGCTACAAATGTACTTGAAAAAGCCTTTATTATGCGTTTTTGCTTCCACGGCAAGCTTTCTTTTTAATTCTCTCTTTGCCTGACTTATCAATGCCTTGCATCTAACTTGCCAGCGCTTATGTTGTTTCCAATTGTTTTCATTTGGCTCCTTTATCCATTTCCTGAAAGATGCTTTTTCTTTTGGCTACAACAGCCTCTCTGACTTAACTTTTAAACCATGCTGGCAGTTTTTTGGACTTCCTTGCACTTTTCTTAAAGCATGGAATACAGCTGGTCTGGGCTTCCAAGATTGTATTTTTAAACAACACCCATGCTTGATGTAAATTTTTAACCTTTGCAAGTGCTTCTTTTAATTTTTTTCTTAAATATTTTCCTCATTTTATCATAGTCTCCCTTTTGAAAGTTAAAAGTTAGTACTGTGGATTTCCTTGTCATCCTTCCTCCATTTATTAAATCAAATGTGTTCATGCTATGATCACTATTGTCAAGTGGCCCCAACACCCTTATCTCTTGCACCAGATCTTGAGTTCCATTAAAGACAAAGGGGTATGTTTACTAAACCGCGCCCACATGCGTGGCGCACAGTAGCGTACGCTAATGATGCAATTAAGTGCTCTTAAGTGCCCCGTATGCGTGCGCGTCACATTAACGGGCCCGCGCACGTGTGCGGGGCGCTGATGTGCGATAGAGGCGGGGAAAGGCGTACGGAGGGCGGAGGAAGGCCCCCGAGGGGCGGAGGGACGGGGTCAATGGGTGGAGAGTGGGAGGGGAGAGGCTCCCCGCACAGGAGCGTAGCTGAATTTCGGCAAAAAAATACCGCGAGTGAAAACCTCACGTTAGAGCCGATTTAAAGGGAAGAGAAACCATTTACGTCAGCAATGTACAGCAACACCGGGGAAACATGCAAAACGTGAGCAGTGTGATACATGTGCACAGAACAAAATAGCAAATATAAATTGCAAATGACCACAACAATTTCCAAATAAATTATAATCCAGCTGGGCAACAGTGATATTAATGGGCAACCATAAAAAACACTCCCAGGAAAGCTCCAAAAAAAAGAAATGATTTTTGGAAGGGTCTACGCTCCGTAGACTCATTCAAAAGCACTGCATTTTAGTGGAGCTTTCCTGGGAGTGTTTTCCAGGTTGCCCATTGATATCACTGTTGCACAGCTTGGTTTTGGTTTTCTTCCCCTTTTTTGGAGGGCATATGTGAGGTTTATTCGCACCTTTGTCCCCATACAAGGTAAACGAGCCCACAGTAAAATTGTGCAGAGCAGGGTGTCTGACTCGTGCGGCCAGGTTTCCTATCTCCAGAGACTGCACTGTCTCTGTGGCCACAGTGAGGTGCAGCAGACACAGCCAGTGCCTATAGAACCAGAGGGTCACAGGTTCAAATCCCAGCTGGGGCTCCTGCCAACCCAGTCCCCATAGTTTTACCCACCACTAAACAGTGATAGTACAGACACTCCTTTATTGCAGAGAACATAAGCATGGTTCCAACACCTATATTTTACCCTACACCGCACACAAACCATAACAATGGGCATTACTTACAGCCGAGTCCCCCAAAGTCAGTCCTGGAGTGCTACAACTCAATCAGGTCATATGCTTTTTCCCAGATAGGGACATGTCTGCATGTTGGCGGAAGGGTACAGGTGGTGGAGGGGGCAGTGTCTGCAAACCACAGCAGACAGTGGCCTAGGCCTGTGCAGGCTGGCACCATCCACCGCAACAGACAGGCTCTGTCGGATGTACAGTCATGGACTCCCCAGGGAACACAGCATATCTGTGGCAACACGGTGGTGCAGTGCACACAAACAGTGTGTGTAGGAACAGAAGGTCACAGGTTCAAAGCCCAGCTGGGGCTACTGCCAATCCAGTCTACATATTTTTCCTACAACTAAACCGTGATAGTATGGACAAACCTTTATTGCTGAGAACATACGCATGGTTCATACGCCTATATTTTACCTCACCAAACACAGACACCATAAACAGCCGCATTATCTAGAGCAGAGTCTCCCAAATGCAGTCCTGGAGGGCCCCACACCCTTCAGGATCCATGCTGCCTCTAATAAAGATGCCTGTGCTACATATCTATGCACCACCCCCATGGTATGCTGATGTAGCTCATGCATATCTATGAGGGACAGCATGAAAACCCGAACAGTGGTTGGAACACCAGGACTGGAGTTGGGACACTCTGCCGTAAAGCAGCAGCCAACAGGGCCAGACACACCCCCACACACCCCCACAGGCCCCATTGGCCAATGCCTCCTGGAGAGGCAGGACATTGGGCCCTGCCTGTATCTCCCAATACTAGCAGTTGCATACCTTAGCACTGCCACCCTACACCTGGGTATATGGTACACAGCTATCAAACGTTGCCCATGATAACTGGCAGATATCAATTCCTACGTTAAGCACATTTTGCTCATTGATCTCCACCATAACAATCATTGTGATGTCTGCGGTGTGCGCTGCAGGTCTGGTCTCTGACAGTGTTTACCACCCTGGGGAGTGACCCCCAACAGTAGTGCACACCATATCCATGCCTGTACTGTGCCCAGGACTGGTGTGGTGGGTTTGGCTGCTGGACTCCTCTATAGTAGCACAATGCTGGCATAGGTGTGGGGGTGGCTGTCTGCCTATCCAGTGTGTGGTGGCTGCAAACACCTTCCACAGCCCACACTGCCAGCAATGTTGCCAGTATTGGGCTGCCAATGTGCATAATGAGGAGCAAGGTACCATGGGTATAGGCTGGACAGTGTGGCCTGGCCAGGGTGCATCTGCACAGGGCATAGGGCACTGACTGGGACATTTTAGTGCCCGGCCACCACTACACAGACAGGGTGACCTCAGTATGTCCTGCTGAGAGATCACTCTCACCCTGACTGTGCAGTGACCACAGCATGGCTAGGCACCCCCATAGTGCTATGTAGTATTTCTCTCATGTAATAGATATGGGTTTCCTTTTGGGGCCCAGTCACTGATTTATCTGCTTGCTGTGTATGCTGACATTCCAGTTCATGCATCTCCACTGGGAACATGCACTGTGGACTAACTAGCACTGTTTGCAGCTGGTATGTGTTGTGATGGAGCAGGGTGCAGTGGCTGATGACTTGCTGCAGGAGAATATCAGATAGTGGTGGGGGGTGCAGCTTGCCATATCCAGGCCTAATATCTGTCTGCCATTGTGTTATGGATGTGCATAGAGCTGAATTGACTGCCCTGTGGGGTGTCTGCTCCTCAGCAGGACTGGGGTTGATGGACCCCTCTACTGCCACCTTTGCAGGGAGGTAGAATGTGCATCTATTGATGGGAGACCCTGTTTGCCACCCTTGGCCCTGGAGGGAGGGGAGTGGTGGTGCATGGCCCACCTGGAGGTCCATGGCCCACCTGGAGGTCCATGGGGGGTGCACCTGACTGAGTCAGAGAGAGATATCCAAGGTGTTTGTGCAGGAACTGCCTATCTCACACACAAACACTGCTTTGGACCTCCAGCATGGCCTCTTTCAGCCATGGAAGGTGTTGTGGACCTGGTCCTGCGTGCCTCATTGCACCCTCAGGGTGAGCACAGTACCCGCACAATGTAACGGTGTGTAGCTACTCTGTGCCAGTAAAACACACGGTCAGTACCCCCTACCAGGCCGAGGTGGTGTGTGGGTGCACATGGTCACTTCCCTCTACCGGGCCGAGGTGCTGTGGGGGTGCATTGCCCATCTTGTGTTAATCTGTGGACAGCTGATTTGCATGTGCAGTGCATCATGGGTATGGGTGGGCTAACCCTATCCTGGTGACCACAGCAGACTGTCTGTGTGGTGACATGCAGGCTCTCTGCAGCCAGTCATGGGCTTGCTAGCAGCTGTAGCCCAATGGTTACTTCACTGTCTCTGAAGCCAGAGGTCATGGGTTCAAACCCACAGTGGGGTTTTTTGATAGGGTTGTCCAACGCATTTTTTTTAATGTACATATTTTGATGCCAGCAAAAACACCCTCAGCGTACTGTACCCATAAGGTGCCTCTGAGGGTGCTTTATAGGGTGCCCTATAGGGCACCTTATGGTTCCCGTCCATATAAGGTGCACTATACAATATCCTGTGACGCAACCTATAGGGTGCCCTATAGGGGACATTTTAGGGTGCTGTGGCGGACAGTGCAATTTCTAATGTGCCCTATGGAGTGCCTTATAGGGTGCCTTATACGGCACCTTCCATTACGGCACGTGAGGGCGTGTTTGCTGGCAGCAATTAATAACATAAAATTAAAGTGCTGCAGGACAAAAAATGGGTACAATGCAAAGCTGATGCCACAGCCAGCCTTACGTATTAACCTTAAACAAAAGAAGAGTGAAAAAATCAAACAAGAGCAACCGATCAAGGCAAGACCTAGAAAATATTTGTTGGAAGATCAGCCATGAGGTTAAAAGCCTCCTGAAGCTGGTACTTCCATTTTAATCAATAATAAAGTACTGTATACTTGTGTGCCCCCTAAAGAGCAGAAAAAGGTGGAAAAAGAACCACTAATAGCTGATCTTCTGACAAATATTTTCTAGGTCTTGCCTTGATTGGTTGCTCTTGTTTGATTTTTTCACTCTTCTTTTGTTTAAGGTTATCATTATTGTTGAGTGTTTTGTTTTTGAATTTTTAGCCTTATGTATTAGGCACACTGGGGAGCAAACTCATGACTCCTGTATCAGCAGTCAGTGCCTTAACCATTGTGCTCCACTGCTGCTCCTCCTTGCCTGTCAGCGCACCTACTTATGCTTTTCATTCCTTAACATAGAAACATAGAAACATGATGACAGAAAAAGACCACAAGGCCCATCTAGTCTGTCCTTCCATAACAACAACTACAACAGTCCACTTTTTACCTTTAGAGATCCTCTGTGTTGGTCCCATGCTGTTTTGAATTCAGTTACTGTCCTCATCTCTACCACCTCCACTGGGAGACTATTCCACGGATCCACTACTCTTTCCGTAAAGAAATATTTCCGCATATCACTCCTGAATCTATCTCCCTTCACCCTCATCCCATGTCCCCTCGTCGCAGAACTTGCTTTCAATTGAAAGAGGCTCTCTCCCTGAACATTTATGCCACGGAGGTATTTAAACATCTCAATCATATCACCTCTATCCCGCCTTTCCTCTAAGGTGTACATATTAAGATCCTTAAGTCTGTCCTCATATGCTTTATAATGAAGACTACTAATCATCTTAGTAGCAACCCTCTGCACCGACTCCATCCTGTTCACATCCTTTTGAAGGTGCGGTCTCCAGAATTGCACACCATACTCCAAATGAGGTCGCACCAAAGACTTATACAGAGGCATTATCACCTCCTTTTTTCTGCTAGCCATTCCTCTCCGTATGCACCCAAGCATCCTTCTAGCTTTTGCCGTCACCTTTTCTACCTGTTTAGCTACTTTAAGATCATCGGACACAACTACGCCTAGGTCCCGCTCTTCTTTAGTGGACAAAAGTACTTCACCTCCTATGCTGTATTGCTCCCTTGGATTGCTGCAGCCCAAATGCATGACCTTACATTTTTTAACATTAAATCCCAGCTGCCAAATTCTAGACCATTCTTCAAGCTTAGCTAGATCCCTCCTCATGTTATCTACACCTTCCTGGGTGTCTACTTTATTGCAGATTTTGGTATCATCCGCAAAGAGGCAAACCTTACCAGACAGCCCTTCCGCTATATCACTAACAAAGATGTTAAAAAGAATCGGACCAAGGACAGATCCCTGGGGCACACCACTGGTAACATCCTTCTCCTCAGAGTGAGCTCCATTTACTTGTACTCTTTGTCGCCTCCCACCCAACCAATTTCTAACCCAAGCAGTAACTTTAGGGTCCATCCCTAGGGTGCTCAGTTTGTTTATAAGTCGCCTGTGAGGAACAGTGTCAAAGGCTTTACTGAAATCTAAATACACCACATCTAGAGCTCTCCCTCGGTCCAACTCCCTGGTCACCCAGTCAAAGAAATCAATCAGATTTGTCTGACAAGACCTGCCTCTGGTGAATCCATGCTGCCTCGGATCCTGTAATCCGCTGGACTCCAGAAACCTCACTATTTTCTCTTTCAACAGCGTTTCCATTAATTTACTCACCACCGAAGTTAAACTAACCGGCCTGTAGTTTTCAACCACATCCTTACTTCCGCTTTTGTGTAAAGGCACCACATGAGCCTCTCTCCAGTCCTTTGGCACCACTCCCGACTCCAACGAGGCATTGAAAAGGTCAGTCAGTGGAGTTGCTAGAACGTCCCCAAGTTCCCTCAGTATTCTAGGGTGTATCCCGTCCGGTCCCATTGCTTTGTCTACTTTAAGTTGAGCTAGTTTCTCACGAACACAGTCTTCTGAAAATTGTTCAAGATGTCCCTCGCTTCTGTTCTTATTTGTGGGTGTTTTCTGAGGTCCTGCTCCTGGTTCTTCATCTGTGAACACAGAACAAAAATATTTGTTAAGCAATTCCGCTTTATCCTTATCAGCTTCTACATATTCCCCCCCTGTACCCTTGAGTCTGACAATACCACTTTTGCCCTTCCTCTTCTCACTAATATATCTGAAAAATGTCTTATCTCCCCATTTTATTGCATTGGCTATTTCCTCCTCCTTTTGAATCTTTGCCTTCTTGACTACTTTGCTAGCTTCTCTAAGTTGTTCCAAATACAGATGCCTGTCTTCCTTTCTCTGTGATTAGGTGTTAGCAGTTCCTGAACCTGAGGGGGTTACAGAGTTCAGCAATACTACTGTGCTCAAGTACAGATTCCCCTAAAACAGCAAAAATGAATTTAACCTTGCTTTAAAAAAATATACACAAAACCCTTTTAAGAGCTCCCAGTCAGAGAGCTAGCAATGTAACAAAAAACACCAAACAAAGAAACCCTCAAAACCTCACTTACTGTTTGATGTGTGGAGCCCTGGTTAAGAAAGCCTCAAAAGGGCAGGGCCAAGCAGTGCTGCACAGTGCTGCCATAAAAACAGTACACTGACCTTGCGGTACCTCATACGGCACCCTCTAAAGCACCCTATAAGCAACATTCTAGGGTGCCTTGGCTGACAGTGCACTTTAAAATGTGCCTTATAGGGCACCTTATGTTAACACGCTTTGGGAGTGCGTTTGCTAGTAGTGATAATTAAAATATGCATAAAATGCCTCCTAAAGCAATCTTCCCCTTAATATGTTCTGTCTCAGCCAGCCTTGTTCATTGGGCACCCTGGGGGATTGAACCCCTGATCCCTGCATCATTGGTCAGTGTCTTAACCATTGTGCTGTGGCTCTGTTCTTGTGATTGCACATCAACGCGCCACTTATACCGCCCAGTATTATAATGTCTCCATAAACATCAGCGTGCCGCCTTATGCCGCCCAGTATTAATATGCCGCCAAAAACATTAGCCTGCAGCCTTATGATGCCCAGTATTTCTGCGCCTCATAAATTAATGCCTCAGCCAGTTGTCTTCATTGGGCACTGTGGGGGATTGAACCTCTGATCCCTGCATCGTTGGTTAGTGTCTTAACCATTGTGCTGTGGCTTTACTCTTTTTTTTGCACTTCAGCGTGCCACTTATGCCTCCCACGCAGCTATCTCATGCGCTAAGGTGCGGGGCGCACCTTAGTGCATATGTAAATTCCAGATTTTCTTTTTCAGGACGGAACGCCCACTCCTTATATGGCACACGCACACTACCGCGGCACGCACTTTACCGGGGTTTTAGTAAACATACCCCTAAGTCTAGACTAGCTACTCCAAGAAGTAGTCATTTATTTCTTCTAGAAACTTCTATCTCCCTAGCATGTCCTGCGGTGACACTGACCCAGTCGATACTGGGATAATTGAAATCACCCATAATTCTTATAATGTTATAACTTTTGTCAGCTGTCCTGATTTCTTTGAGTGTTTCATCATCCATTTGTTCATTCTGGTCAGGCAGTCGCTTTTATTCTGACCCACTGCCATCGCCTTTCCCTTTTCATTATGGAATTTCAATCCATAGAGATTCTATGGTGTATTTTTTTCCTACAAAATATTAATCCTGTGTAACTCAAAGCCATCTCTAACATATAGTACAACCCCTCTACCAACTTGATCTACTACATCATTATGATATAATTTGTACCCAGGTATCACAGTATCCCACTGGTTGTCCTCCTTCCACTATGTCTCTGAGATACTGATCATATCTAAGCTCTCATTTAGTGCTATAAATTCTAATTCTCCCATCTTATTTTTCAGATTTCTAGCATTTGCATACAAGCATTTTAGAGGTTGTACTTTATTCATATTAATCTGGCTATTGGAAGGCAGAGGTAATTTGAAAACTTTAAGCTCTGTCTGCTCTGTACTTAAGGGCATTTGGGTTACTTTTGTCTATATTGGAACATCTCTGTTAATATGTCCCAACTTCAATCTTTTGCTATCCCATATCCCCTGGACTGAATATAAAACAATTGCATTTCTAATCCCCTAGAGCCTAAACACACACATAACCACTCAATCTTAGCCACCTAACTGTAAGATTCCATACTCTTGACAATCAAGTTTTCCAGAACAAAGTACTGCCCCAGCTCACACATGATACAAATAACATCAACACGCTAATCCACAAATGGAACAAAGTCATAGCCAAAGTTGTCACAGCTCCCCAAACAGCTAGATCGACAAGGAATCATCATAGCACACCTAGTACACTGCAGAATTAAGGGATACCAAGAATAGACAGATGGAAAGAAGATGGCATCACTCAAAGAGCTCAAGTAACATGATACTTACATGGCCAAGCTACAGAAGTATCAGGATTTGATGAACAAGATAAAGAGAGAATATCACTCTAAGATACTCGTGTTCTCTTTAAGCCATCCAAGAGAACTTTCAAGACAGTAAAATATTTCACAAAATGCCCTACCCAGCAACCAAGGGCAAACAATCTACCTCCACAAACACTAGTAGACTACTTCCTAAGCTAGACCATCATAAGCAGCAAGGGTCTAGGCATGCCTCTATCACACCAGGATCAGGTCCCCACCTCCCCCACCTGGCACAGGTTCAACCCTACCTCACTCAAACAGGTGGTGACTGTTCTATCAGCCTCAACACCACAACCTCCCCTCTTGACTCATGCCCTGTCAACTGGATAAAGATATTCCATGCCGACCTAGTTCTATTTGTATTCAAGATCACCCAACTATCCCACACTGAGGGCTGCATGCTTTCTAGCCTCAAACAACAGGTGAAAGAGCTCAAGGCCTCCAGTTTAACTTGTTGGGTCCTTTAATATTGTGCTACTGTTGCTGCATGAAAGGACCATCTTTTTTCTCTGGCAGCTCTAGAAAAAGTAACTACAGCTCTGGAGTTCTAATTATTTTTTTTCTGTAAAAACAGGCCTGCAAAGCTTTTTCTGAGCTCCAATTTTCACATTTTTTTGCATTAATGAGTTGCTTTGCATGATTTTGTTTCACAGGAGCTCATTACTGCAAATTTACATAAACGTTTAAGAGAAGTGAACTTTATAGGAAAGTTTACTTTTGCAAAGTGTATTTTTGCAACTTGACTTCACAAAAGTGCACTTTGGGTAAAATAAAATCTCACAAAACATCTGGCATTTTTGTGTTTTTCAGTTGCTTTGCGCTATTTTTTGCACAAAGTGGCATGTTTTCTAAACTATGTTGGTCTTTTTCTGTCATCATGTTTCTGTGTTTCTGTGTGGTTGATATGGAAGGACAGACTAGATATGCCATGTGGTCTTTTTCTGTCGTCATGTTTCTATGTTAGCACGGATTTAACATGCACTAAGTTCGCCATGGTAACCGTTAGTATGAGCTAAATATGTGACCATGCTAAAAATCTTGCATTAACCGCTTAGCAAGGGTTGGGTGGAGAATGGGCAGAGTGTGGGAGGTGACTGCATATTGCAGTTATTGTGGGCATCATTGTTTTTTATTCATCTTCAATGTTACAGTTAGTGTGAGTGTACTTATCTGTAATGGTACCTCAATGGGCAGCTTAACAGTACTAGCGGTACTTGCGACAAACAGCATAGCATGCAGGTGCGGCTAGATGCAGGCAAAATTAATGGGGACATGTTGTGCATGTCCCTATTTATTAATGAGAGTACAGCACCACCCCTGAGCTAAGTTTGCGGCTGAACGTGCAGTAAACTACTGTGTTTTAATAATGCCCCAAATTGTACTTTTGCAAAGTCACTTTTCACTTTAGTACATTGGGCCCTTGATTTTATATTATAATTTTGTATTGTCAAAATTACATTTTCTTAGTTGAGATGAATTTTTGAGTTGCTTTCTGAAATTTCGTAAGTATTCATCATCGTCATCATCATTATACATTTATAAAATTGTCTGTTTTTGTCAGTGTTAACCAAAAACATTTTAGTCCCCAGCTGGTTTGAAAACTGAATGGAAGAAGTGAAGTAAGGATAGTTATATTGTTGGATATAATAGTTTTATCACATTTGGGCAGCAATAGTTCTGCTGGATATAAGCCAGTGTTACAAGGTGAGTACACTCCTACTGTGAGAGACTGCTGACTTGCAGAAGCAGCCTCCGTTTGCAGGTAAACAAAACTGTGGCATACTGTGACTTAAGCTTTAGAAGGTATACTGCCTGATTCAATATGTGAGCTATTTTATTCCATTTATAAGAATTTTTATAAGGCAGTGATGCATTTCTGGATCTTATATAAACATGACAAAACATATCTGGATAATTCTGTGTATCTAATAGGCATCAGAATAGGGTGGGCCACATGAGCCTAGACCCAAACAAATTTTTAGCCTTTGGAGCAGCAGGGGCTTGTTGCTTTGCTCCCTCAGCTTTATCTATCTCTCAGCTGACCTTGCTGGCAATGGGGTCAACGATTTGAAATGTGAAAGAAGATGTTCCTTGTTCTCACATTTCAAACTTATCCACGGTGCTCATAGCAGATCTAGCTGAAGGCAGACAGAGTGGTAAAGTGGAGAAAAAACTCTTGCCATTTTGCAAAAGATTGAGGTATTGGAGGAAGAGGGCTGATGCTGGACTAGGGTTGTGAGAAAGGAGCTAGAAGAAAGGGCTGATGCTATGGCTAGGAGAATGGGCCTAGGAGTTGATGCAGGGGCTAAGGCTGGGAGCTGTTGTGGAGACTGGGGATATGGGAAGGAAGCTGATGCAGAAAGATGTTAGGGATCAGGGTGGAAAAATGCACTTATTCTGGGAGATGGGGTTGGTGCTAAAACTAGAAGTAGGGTGTTTAAGGCTAACATGATATTTGGGGCTGAAAATAAGAGAAATGGGCTTTTGCTAGAAGATGCTGGGGTGAGAGAAGGGAGCTTGATGCTTGCAGATGATTGGGGTAGTAATCACAGGAAAAGGGGGCTGTTGCTGTAGGAGTGAGAAGAAAGTACAGGAGAGATACTGTGGAAAGAGAAGCAAAGGCATATACAAGAGAAAGCAAAAGTAGAGGATCAGATGTTTGGATACAGAGGTTTGGGGAAGGAAAAGTAGGGTGAATGAATACTGGGGAAGGAGGTAGACAGATGGATACCAGTAAAAAGAGGAACTATGGGAAAGAGGTGGGGAATTGATTCTGAGAATAGGGAGAGGCAAGGACAACAAGGGTTGGCGAGAAATATGCAGAGATACATGGAGAAGGTAAGAGAGAAAGGAAGGGGGGAGGTCTTTAATGGAGGAAGGGAAAGGGGGAAATGGAAGCTTGAATGGGAGTAAGATATAAGAAAAGGACTGGTGTTTGGGAGGGAAGGACCTGGGGCTGCTGAGGGGATGGAAGAAAAGAAAGTTATATGTGACTGACTATAGAGTGTGGAAGTGAAGGACTATAAAATGGACAAAAGACAGAGAGGAATAGGAATGTGGCAAAGGAACGTGAGAAATAACTGAGCATGGAAAGACCAGGAAGGTGAGTATAGGAAGTGGAAAGCTGGTAAATAGATAAAAGTTGAAAAGAGGGAGACTGAGAAATGGAGAGGGAGGGGGAGGAAGAGGATAGTAGTGACATATAAAGTTGCAAAAATGAGGTTCGGGAAGCCAAATTTGGGCCAAGATAGCCACTTAGGCATTGTGTCTCCAGATGTCAGATTCCATGATGCCAAAAAGAAAGGGGAAGTTTTGCAAGGAGCCTCCTCAACCTGTTAAAACTGTCCCCTCTCTGATTACCTCAACTCCTGGACCAACGGATGTTTTTGTATGGTGTTTGGAGAGTCCCCTTCAGCAAACTGGCATTGTTCTGGGCTTGGAGACGTGGGGGTTGGAGAGTTTGGTATCTTCTTCCGGATATGACCTTACACCAGAGCTGCAACTACCTCCCGCTCCGCCGGCTGGGGATCTCCACTCAGCTGCTCATCGGGGTCTCTATTGTGGGGAATGACTGGTGCATGGAAGGAGGTGGATTAGCTGATTTGGTGGCAGTGGCAGAGTCCAGGGCTTCTTCATCTGCTCCAGTCTCGGGAGGTATTAAACACTTGATGGAGGTGGCAGAGGTGAATCGGCATGGTTCCCTGGGGCAGAGTGCTTGAAGTTCCTCTGTTTCTGTGAAGCTGGTGGCAGGGTCCAGTTTGGCAACGCCTTTAGTGTTTCCTTTGGAGTGTCCTACTATGTTTACCTTGGAGTCGATCTGGACAGCAATTTCTTGGTACTGTACTGGTTCAGCAATTTAATGTTTTGGCAACACAAGTACATTCCAATTCTCAGATGTCTTTGTCTAATACAAGAGAGATTTCTGAAGTTAAGGATTTGATTGGGAAAGTGCATTTGGAGGTTCAGAAGCATGAGACTTATTACTCTTCTGTAATGAAGGATGTTTCTAATTTAAGATTCAAGAGTGAACGTTTAGAGAATCAAGTGTATTCTATGAATTTGTGTTTAGTTAATTTTCCTCGTTCACCCTTAGTTTCTGCTAGAAATATGTTGAAAATGTATATGCAGGCTGTTTTGGGGATTCCACCTGAGTCTCATCCCCCTCTAACATGAGTATATTATATTCCATCTCAGAAAAAGGTTTCTGGGAGGACTCGGTCTGATTCTCTTTCCAGTTTGCAACATGCAGATGTTCTTAATATATCTAAGGCTTTGGAATCTTCTGATGCTGAATCTGTGATTTCCTCAGCTTTATTAATTTCCTTAGCATTATCGTCTGACCGGGAGTGGCTCCTTAAGATATACTTTAAGAAGCGCTCCATTCCCTTTAAGGGTTTGTTGGTTGCTATGTATCCGGACCTGGCCCGCGAGACTCAGCAGCATCAGACAAATTTTCTAGTGCTTAAGCCTGGGGATTTCTCAATTAGGGTTTTTTTTTATTTCAATGTTAATGTCTAGTACATTTGCAGTCTCAGACTTATGTTTTTATGACCCCACTCAGTTGGCAATCTTTGTCAGCTCCTACCTTTCTTCTCTAGCTACGGAGAGAATCTGTTTATCTTGCAGTGGTAATTTTTGGAAGTGGATTAAACTACCTATTAAGCCTTCCTCTTATGTTTGTAATATTTTGTTTCCTATTTTCTTGGTCCCTTTTGGTTGTTGGGCTTGTAGGCTTTTGGGGTTAATGTTTCCCTTATTTGATATGTTTCTTTAATATTATTCCTTGAAGCCATTTTTCCTTTCAAGTATTGTGCGTGAATTTTGTAAATTTATAAAGATATGCAATACAATGTGTGCCTTTGAGTCAGTCCTGACTCCTGGTGACCCAGAAGCTCCTGGGTTTTCTTGGCAGTGCCACTGGAAGTAGATTGCCAGGCCTTTCTTCTGAGGCAATGGAGGGTTAAGTGACTTGCCCAAGGCCACAAGGAGTACTAGTGGGAATTGAACCCTGATTACTTGGTTACCAAGCCAGTGTTCTAACCACTAGGCTACTCCTCCACTCTTTGTAAAGATATAACAATTAAATAAAAAAGCTGAATCCAGAATCTCCCGGCTAGCATCCTCAAAAATGTTCCCTATTCCATGCACAGGACTCTAGTAGCAAACAGAGCTAAGAAGTGTCAGTGAATGGATTATACAATTTTGCAGGGAAAGGGCTGTAGTTTGATAGGAATTGGACAACTTTGTGGAAAAGAGGGAGCCTATCCTGAAATAATTGGCCTTACCTTAAAGGGGTAGAACCAGGCTGCTTTCAGTAATATTTTCAAAAGAAATATGAGTAGCACAAGTTTTAACAGTGTCTTCAAATCTGAACAATAATCAAGGCTATGTGATATCATAGAGTTCATTGTAGAGCACTGAACATAGGCGGCTCTATAATGAGGCCAAGTGAGGCGGTAGCCTCAGGCGGCAGCTTTTTGGGGGTGGCAAAATTGCCCCAAAAAGACCGCTGTCACTGCCTCACTCGGCCTTCAAAATGGAGCCGGCGAAACCAGGGGAAACAAGCAGGCTCTCCGGGGGGGCGGGAGGGCGGCCGCGGGGCTCCTCATTAAGCAGCTGCCGCCGCAGGAGCAGCAGCGGCAGATGCTTCTTAGGCGGGACTGGGCTAGGACTGGTAATGGCCTATGGGGTGGGTTAGAATTGGAAATGGGCTGATGGGGGGTTAGGACTGGAAATGGACTGATCAGGAGGGGGAGCTAGAACTGAAAATGGGCTCATGGGGGCTTAGGACTGGAAATGGGCTGATCAGAGGAGCTAGGACTGGTAATGGGCTATCAGGGAGGGCTAGGACTTGAAATGGACTGATGGGGGTTTAGAACTGGAAATGGGCTGATGGGGGGTTAGGACTGGTAATGGGTTATGGGGGGTTAGTACTGGAAATGGGCTGATCAGGAGGGGGGCTAGGACTGGTAATGGGCTATCGGGGAGGGCTAGGACTGGAAATAGACTGATGGGGGTTTAGAACTGGAAGTGGGCTGATGGGGGGGATAGGACTGGTAATGGACTATGGGGGGAGACTAGGACAGGAAATGGGCTGATTGGGGTGCTAGGACTGGGGTGGACTGATAAAGGGGATAGGACTAGAAATGGGCTGGGACCAGAAATGGGCTAATAGGGGAGGGGAGGAGAGTGCTGCTGACCCTGGAAGAAACCTATGGGCTAGGGCTACAAATGGGCTGATGCAGGGGTATGGTAGAATAGGACTGGAAGGGAGCAGATACTGAGAGGATCTGCCAGGGGAAGGATAGGGCAGGAAGGGAAGGAGGGGGGCTGTAAAGGAGCTGACACCTGGAATGTACCGAAGGGGGACTGGAAGGGAGCTGACACTTGAGGATGGGAGTGATAGGTAGCTGAGTAATAGGGAGGAGGCTGGAAGGGAGCTGACATGTGAATGGCACTGGAAGAGAAATGGCACACAGTCAGAGAAAGGGGTAAAGGCAAACTAAAAACAAACAAACAAGTCAATAAATGAAAATATAAACATCATACATTTAAATAAACATACAAATTAAATTAAAACCAAAGATAAAACTGAATAAATAGTATCTAAAAACCAAAATGTTGAAACGCTATTTAAAAACAATATGAACTTGAAAAAGTAATATTGCATACGAAGATGGTAAGAAAAATAGATACAACATTTCAAAAACAAGAATATACATCGGACAAACATGAACAAAAAAATGTATACATAAAAAAATATATACCTTACCGGTAAAGCAATAAGCACCCTTCACTAGAATCTATAGATATATAAAAAAAGGGGCATATAAAAAAGGAGAGAAGGAGTGAGTCTATTGTAAGCCAGATTCATCAGTCAAGCATCCAAATAACATTTTAAACAATAGAAATGAGGCATGCTTAATAGCCTGTTCTTAAAGCTTCAAAAAAGGTGGGGGAAGGGAGAAAACATGGTGAATTAAAAAGGATCATCACCATATAAAAACCATTATAAAATGTATACCCCACGTAAACAAACGCACCACCATTGTGAAGAACATCCTAAAACCATGTGTTTCTTTTAAAGCATCAAGTGAGCGAAGAAAAACCGCATAACAAAATATTACTCACTACCAGCAGTGTTTCTATTGGCACTCACTACCAGCAGTGTTTCTATTTATTCAGTTTTATCTTTGGGCTATTTATTCAGCTTTATCTTTGGTTTTAATTTAATTTGTATGTTTATTTAAATGTATGATGTTTATATTTTCATTTATTGACTTGTTTGTTTGTTTTTAGTTTGCCTTTACCCCTGAAGAAGTTTTGACGAAACACGGCCTGTGTCGGGTTGGCAATATGTGTTGGCAATGTTAATAAAATTTTGATATATACCCCTACTCTTGGTTTGTACCACATTCTCTGACTGTGTGCTTGGCTTGACGTGGCTTCTTGCTCCTAGTTGGACTGGAAGAGAGATGGACAGAGGGTAGGGTGGCTGGAAGGGAGCTGACTGGTGGGGGGGGGGGTGGCACTGAGAGTGAACCTGAGCTGATACCTGGGATTGTATTTGGAATAGAAGGGGCTGGACAGTGGAAAAGGAGGGGGACTGGAAGGGAATGGACACAAGTGGCAGTCATGGGAATGCAAGGTGGTTGACATTGGAAGGTACTGGGAGGGGAGGACTGGAAAGGGGACTGATACTGGGGAGGGTTACTGAAACTGGAAATGGGCTGATGGAAGGAAGTGAAGAAAACGAAAGAAGAGATAAAAAATGGCAGATGGACCATGGACCACAGAAAGAGAGCTGAGAGAAGACTGGAAAGCAGAAGCCTCAGATCTTGACCAGCATGATCAGAGAATAAAATGGTCAGACAACAAAGGTAGAAAAAATAATTTTATTTAATTTTGGTAATTGGACTTTGTGCTATTTTTATATTTTACACAGTATTGGGGAACTGCATCTCTTATTTATCTGATGTTGCATTGCATGTGGACTCTGGCTTCTTGGGGTTTCAGTTTAAATGTTGTCTACATATTTTTATTTTTACTTTAGATCAGGGGTCTCAAACTCAAATTGCTTTGAGGGCCAAATGAGGACTTGTAGAGTAACCCGGGGGCCGCACAAGACGCAGGCCTCATTTGCATAAGGGCATCATTTGCATAAATATTTGCATAATGTTACCATACATTAACTTTTAGTAAACATGCCTCTTAATGAGTGTATGGATAAAGAAAGACTAAAAGATTTCTACATTACTATAAACCAGTGCCAACCGCCAGGCACATTAGGAACTACTAGAAACACTGCTCATTTAGAACCCATAGCAAACCTGCCGTGTCCTAACAGCACTACCAGGACTCACAAAGCACCATACCCTAACTATCAAAAGGCAACATTGCAAATATTAAATCAACACATTTCAGAGAACAACAATACATGACCTACTTGGGAAAGAGAACAAGTGGCAATGTCAAATAGGAATTACATAAACAGAATACCTCAGCTCAGTTACACATGCATGCTGGGCTTTGAGAAAGGGATTTGGAATGGGATGTCGAGGTTGGTGATGGATTGGAATGTTATTACTTTGAGAGGCAAGCATATGTGTTGACGTTAGAAGGAATAGTAACAGTAGTAACATGACAAAGTAAGGTAGGAGATTTTGTATCAACATATTGAGCTGTGAAGATGGCGGTTTACCTGAGAGGGCGTGTTGTTTTGCTGGATCGGTGTCTGCAGTCCTCAGGTATACCAGAGGGAGGCTTTGGCAGCCACATTGCGTGAGATAGCAATTATGATGGTTTTGTGCTGGGGAGTGTGGTTTGGGGTGAAGTCATCTTATTGGTTGTGTCCTCTCGATGTCTCCCTCGGTCCACACCTAAGGGTCACGCGGGAGAGGCCCTCAGGTGTGGGCATGTCTGGAGGCACGGGCATGCCTGAGGTCACTTCCTTTTGAATATTGCTGTGTCCGGGGATTATGGTGGCCCTGACTGGCCTTGTGGAAGTGATCGGGGAGGGGCTTTCCTACCTGCTCACCTCCCCGACGCCGATCAGGCTTGTGGTGGCTGTAGCGGCATTAAGCAGCACCTGGAGGTGCTTCCTTTGGAATGTTGCTGTGTCCGGGGGTTCCGGTGGGCCTGATTGACCTTGTGGAAGTGATCGGGGAGGAGCTTTCCTTCCTGCTCAACTCCCCGACGCTGATCAGGCTTGTGGTGGCTGTAGAGGCTGCAGAAGCCGGGGTTTTTTTTTTTTCCTGTGCATCGCGGGCCGCACAAAGGTCTCTCGCGGGCCGCATGCGGCCCGCGGGCCGCGTGTTTGAGACCCCTGCTTTAGATTGTGGTTACTTATTCTGTACTTGGTGAGGGTCGATGTTCTGCGTGTGTGACTGAGGTCAGGTGTTCTGTTAACATGCAGTTTTTATATAAAGATCTATACTATACTGTAGTAATTTAACTTGTTCAGCTTTTCAAATAGGTGTATAGATGTTCCAGGGCTCACTGTAGTATTTACAGTGACGCTTTTTTTCGATGGGCTCCTTATGTGACTTTTGGAAGTTTGTGCTGATATGGTATGGTATGGTAGGTTTGCTTTTTGTTGTAGGGTTTTTTATTAGTTCACAATATGCCTGGTATTGGAGAATAGTGGTTGTTGTTGTTGTTAGTAAGATGATCAGAATCAGATTTTTTTTTTAAATATTGAGTTCTGTGGGTGAATGTCCTGGTTCTGCTCTGCACCTACTGTGGATGCAAAATATATGTTGAAAAAGAAAAAGGGAGAACCATAACACAGTTTATAACACAATAAAAATGGGTTATAATTTAGTTTTATAAACTGTGCTATTGATTCTTGCTATCTTTTAGTTCCTTGGTGTGCAAAGAGGACCGTACATAGCCCTGTGCAAGCAGTGCAGCTGCACAGGGCGCAAAGGCTTGGGGGCGCATTTTGGCTCTCTGCTGTTGCCCGGCTGCCACTGGCAGGACAATACCAGGTAGTTAAAATGCGCCCAAAGCCTTTTCGCAGCAGTTTAAGCAGGTCTGGTCCCTCCCTCCTCCAACACGATGTCAGAGCAGGGAGGGACAGATCTGCTTAGATTGCCGGCGCCTTTCAGATTGGGTGCATGCCCCCCCCCCTCCTCCTCCCCATACCTCTGTCCAGCGCTGCCTGCTCTTTCCCTGCTGCCGGCGCCGCCGTGAAAAAAACAGAGGGCGGCAGCAGCAGGGAAAGAGCAGGCAGCACTGGATGGAGGTATGGGGGGGAGAGGGGGCGTGCGCCCAAGTTGCAAGTCACACAAGGCGCGATTGCAGTTCGATACAGCCCTGTGTGCAAACATCTTGCATTTCCTCCATATAATCTAATCGGCTTTTTGATTTGGTTCAGTCTCTGATTGGATTTCTGAAAAAGCCCCACCCCCTCTAAGGTGATGGGGGGGGGGGGCGCTATCTCATTCTTCGCCTCAGGCAGCAGACTGCCTTGAGCCGCCCCTGACACTGAACTTAATGAAATGCTGACTACACCATTCACAGCTTTGTACAACCTATCCCTTGAAAAAGAAGAACAGATGTGGAATCACTTCACAAAGATAGGGACAAGGATAAAGCAAAAAATAACAGATCTTTTAGCTAACCATTGGTGATAGAACAGTGCAATACCTTGAAGTCAATGGCTTATGGGATCATAAACAATACGGGCTCAACAATGGAAAATCATGTCAAATTTGATTAAAGTCATTGATGAATGACCAAAATAAAGGAGAAGTTGACCATCTGGATTTCAGTGAAGCCTTTGGCCCCATTCCACATAGAAAACTAGTGTGCAAGTTAGTTAGTCTGTAAGTTGAAACAAAAATTATAAACTTGGTAAAAAATTAGTTTAACTAAGAACTTGGAGAGTGGTAGTCAATTACTGTAGATCCACTCTGGTCAAGGAGAACTGATCAGTGAAGTGGTACAGGGATTAGTGTTGGGCCCATTCTTTTTCAATGCCTTTAGCAGTAGTATTCAGGAAGGATTAGAATGCAAAGTAACCCCCTCCTCCCCTTTCGCAGATGATATTTACTTTTTTATTCATCACATGTAATTATTTACTTCTTCAAATATATTAAAAAATCATTAAATAAAACATCTGCAAAATATAAAAATTATATTAAATTTGCCAGCAGAGTAGATATACTAGAGGTGGGGGAATAAAATAAAAAAGATTTTTAAAAAATTGAAAATGTGGTCAAAATTTATGATAAATGTATTCCAAATATATTTAGGGTACAGAAATCCAAAAGAAAGTATCTTTACAGAGGTGAAGGAGTCAAAAACAAATCACCAAATAAGCTACAAAAATATGAAAACTCAAAAAGAAAAACAATGTAACTCTCAGCCTTGAAAGACCACACTTCTTCACGTTCTTCTATCTAATAATGCAGGACTCCTAATAGGATGCAAAACTACAAAATATACACACTTATCTATGCATATATGTACTTATATAAATCTTTTTTTTACACATCATACATTTCTTTTGTAAAAAGTATTCCCCACATCACATAACTTTAAATACAATTACAATATATCAGTCTGATACTAAACCACATACTGTATCAATCCAATACTTAACCATAATCACAATTTAAAACATAACATCAACCCAAAGTCTTCTCCAATCATCCATACATATATTCATAAATGATGCTGGCTGGCCCCATGCAGTGCATCCTGAGATGCACCTGGCAGAGTCAGGGGGCTGCCATTTTTCAAGATGGTTACGGAGAAGCGGAAGTGCCTGGGCAATGTTCCCTCTATATTGTAAAGGTACTGGGAGGAAGGTGATGGGTTTGGGGCTGCTGGGCCACCTGGCTTATTTTTAATTGGGTGGGGAGAGAACCGGTGCTGTTAGGCCACCAGGGATTTGATTTCTGTTGGAGGCAGTGGTCCCCTGACAGTATTTTGATGGCATCAGGGGCTTTCCCCAATGCCTAGATCATCTGAGGGGAAGTTTGATACTTCACCTCAGACGATCCAGGAATTGGGGAAAGTCCCCAATGCCATAAAAATACTGTCAGGGCACATGTGCAAATCAGACACACAGTGTTCCTGTTCTCTGGGAGAGCATGCTAAACTTGCGCCAACTTCTGAGCTTCTTGCTTTCTCAGTTTAATGCTGCCATTTGCACATGCATCCCTTTCTGCATGCCAGCGCTGAAATTGTACGCTATTGGTACACTGCATAGAGGTGTCGTGATTAAATAGTACATGACTTCAGAACCAGATTTCTGCATCAGCCCATAAGTGTTCCCACTTATCTCACCTCAATTGGCAAAGTTAATGTGCGGTAAGTGCAAAGCTTGTGCAGTAAATGCAGAAGGGTGCCTGGCATCTGACCTGAATTTACCACACAAAGCACACTTACTGCATTTAGGGCTGCATTCTATGCCTCAGCAGGTAGTGCAGTAGCACACACAGGTCCAGCCCATCCATTAGGCAGGCTAGGCAGCCACCTAAGGTGGCAGACCTCTGTAGGCAGTGTGACATGGCGTCTGTGGCACCCCACCAAACTATCCAAATCAACAGGAGTGGGGAGGAAGGCAGTATGGCTCGGCTTGGCTCACTACAGCAAGGGGGGTAGTGGCATGGCATGGTGAGGTGCAGCACAGCCGGGGCTTCTGTCACCCCCCCCCCCCCCCGAGCATCAATTTCCCAGAGCATCTCCCCAGTAATGAGCTCCTAAGCATCTCCCCTACCAATGACCTCCCCCAATCATTGATCACCTCCTCTGGAATTGGCATTGGCCATAAGAATATGAGAACTGCCATAATGAATCAGACCAAAGGTCCATCAAGTCCATTATTTTGTTTCCAGCAGTTGCTGATACAGGTCCCTCATTTCCCCTTCCTCCTTTCTCAGTCTCTGTGGATAACTCTCTACTCCTCCCTTTCTCCTCAGCTCGTAACCTTGGGATCGTCTTTGACTCTTCTCTCTTCTGCACACACATCCAACGGATAGCTAAAACCTGTCATTTCTTTCTCTACATCAACAAAATTTGTCTATTCCTTTCTAAACATATTACAAAGACACTTATCCACTCCTTAGTCACTTCCCATCTTGACTATTGTAACCTACTCCTTGCTGGTCTTCCTCTGAATCATCCCTCTCCCCTTCAGGCTGTTCAACACTCTGCTGCGCTTTACACTTTACACTTATCCCTACCTGTAATATGAAGGATACTTCCCCATGAAGCTGATCTTATGTTGAATCACTATTATTCCCTTTCCCATAGTTAACTCTATATCTATCTCCAAGTTATTCTTCCAGTAATAAAAACAGTGATTGAACACATAGACTTCATCCAATGGATTGTACAAAAATCAAATTGACTACATCTGTGGAAGTCAACAATGGAAAAGCTCTATAACATCAACAAAGACAAAACCTGGAGCTGACTGTGGTACAGATCACCAACTACTAGTATGCAAACTCAAGCTAAAGTTGAAAAAGAGCAAGCCACTCATGAATGTAGCAAAATATGACCCTCAGAATATACCACTGGAATTTAGACTGCCTGCAAAATCAATTTGCTGCTTTAGATACAAATGACAGAGCTCCAGAAGAGTTATGGAATGACATCAAGAAGGTTGTGTTGGAAGAAAGCAAGAAGTCTCTACAAAAGGTGAAAAAACAAAAATGGCCAAAATGGATGATGGAATAAACTCTGAGAATTGCCCAGAAATGCAGAGAAGCTAAAGCTAGAGGAGAAAGAGAGGCAATTGCAGAACTCAGAGATTTCCAATGTGCAGCAAGATAGGACAAGGAAAAGTACTACAATGAAGCATGCAAGGAAATAGAAGCAGAAACTATTAGAGGAAGAACAAGATCAGTTTTCCTACGACTATGAGAGTTAAAGAAAAAATTCCAGCCTCGAATTGGAATGTTACAAGTGTCACGGAGTAGGTTTAATAGAGCCCTTGAAAACCAGCAGAAATGCAGGAAGTAGGATAGATTCTGACAGTTCAGAGGAACACAGGGTAGGATGTTCCAATAGGCAACCTAAACAAAACAGCTCACGTGCAAAGGAAACACGCCCAAGCAGCAGAAAGGCTAAGAAATTAGAGACTAATGGAAGCCAGCTGGGAGTGGGTGGAGCTGACATGCACGTAGAAAAGCTCAGTGCACGTGGAGTTAGACAGAGCCAGTGTGAGGAAGAGAGCCAGTGTGAGGAAGAGAGCCAGCGTGTGCAAAGGAGCCCGTGTGAGAAGGAGAGCCTGTTTGAGAGACAGAGCCCGTGTGAGAAGCAGCGCCTGTTTGAGAGACAGAGCCAACTTGAAAATCCAAGCAAGAGATGGAGTGAGCGTGGGAGAAGGAGTGAAAGTGAGAGTGAGAGTGAAGGTGAGAGAGAGAAGACACACGCAGGACACAGCAGGAATGGAATAGAACCCGGTTGGAGCACGGGAGCAAGCAGCTGTGAGGCTGAAAGCCAAAGATATAATGTGAGAAACTCTAATCGGAAGGTAGCTGAGGGCAGAGCTCTGAAAGCATTAAAGCCCAGCAGAAGCTATCAGAAAGGTAAGCAGACATTTAATTGTGAAGGTAGCTGGAGGAAGCCTGAAGAAAGTTTTTATACAAACAATTGGCATAAAAAGAGTAAAGCTTTTATACCTGAGCATAAGCCTGTGTCTAGAAGAAGTTTCAAAGACAGGAGCCAGGAGAAGTTTTTACTGGATTTTACTCCGGCGTCTGTAGCAGCTGAGCACAGCCTGAGTCAAAGACTGTTTAAAGCTAGCCCTACTGTTTCTAGTAGAGGGAAAAGTGAAACTAAGAATTTCCTCTATCTCCCACCGCATTTGAGAGGCTCCCAGGGTAGACACTCCAAGGAATACGGTAGCAGCTTAGCCAGCATTCTCACCCAGAAGGAAAGAGACTTCCTGAATAGCAGGGGGAGACTGTTCAGTAATGTACCATATGCTGCAAGGGATGAGTCCTTAACGGAAGAGCCCAAAGAGATGCAATGTGAGGTGCAGGGAGATAATGTAAGTAGTGATTACATGGACTGCACGCTCACGGTCTCTGATAATATATTGTCTCTGAGATAAACGAATTGAATTGCCAAGCTTGAAAGCCACAAAGGAAATGATCTTTGTATGCTGGAAAGAACTGTTTTGAATACTTTTTCCTTTACCTGTTTAGAGCTGGAAATAAGCAATTTCTGTTCTCATTTTTACTTTGTTTTTGCCCAAGTGGGGCTGTGTATATGCTTTTGTTTTGCTCACCCAAAAGAAACCTCTTGGAAGGGGAATAAAACCTTTAAAGCCTTACCTCGGTGCCACAACTGATTCTTTGACTACATATCCCAGAGGGCCAAGCAAGGCTCTGGGCTGGGCCTAGGCTTGATGATATAAGGGGACTATGACACAAGATGCTCAAGAATCTATGCTGAATGATGCTGAAAATATCAAGAAAAGGTAGAAAAAATATAGAGAGTTTTTATATGATAAAGATCAAGTGGACCAACAGCTGTTTCAACCTGTACCTTGTGATCCGGAACCATTGGTGATGAAAGAAGAAGTTGAAGCATCATTGAAAGCCTTATCAAAGAACAAAGCACCAGGCATTGATGGCATTCCCATAGACGTATTACAGCAATCTGATGCCTGGAAAAGATCTGTGTTTATACCAATACTAAAGAATGGTGATCCGACTGACTGTGGGATTATTGCACAATCACTCTGATCCCACTTGCCAGCAAGATTCTACTGAAGATTATTCAACAGAGACTACAACCATACCTGGTGTACAAACTACCTGAAGTGCAAGCAGAGTTCAGGAAAGGGAGAGGAACGAGAAACATCAGTGCGGATGTGAGATGGATCCTTGAAAAGACTAAAGAATACCAAAAGGATATCTTTTTGTGTTTTATTGACTACAGCAAGGCTTTTGACTGTGAAAACCATGAAAACTCTTGGCCACATTAAGAAGCATGGGTATACCAGAACATCTGATCATTCTCTTGCACAATCTGTACATTGATCAAAAAGCAACAGTTCGAATGGAACAAAGAGAAACAGACTGGTTTAAAATCAGCAAAGGTGTACGACAAGGCTGCATACTTTCCCACTATCTGTTTAATTTATATGCAGAACAAATCATCAGAGAAGCAGAATTGTATGAAGACAACAGAGGTGTGAAGATTCGTGGAAGACTCATCAACAACCTTCGCTATGCTGATGATACCACATTACCGGCTGAAAGTGATGATGATCTGAAACATTTGTTTCTCATGATCAAAGAACATAGTCTTAAAATGGGCCTGCACCTTAATGTAAAGATCATGACAACTGGCAAAATCAATAAGTTCATTGTTGATGGAGAAGAAATTGAAATCATGGACAACTTTTACCTACTTGGATCAAGCAGTCAAGAAATCCGACTACACATTGATCTTGGCAGAATGATTATGAAGGACCTAGACAAAATTCTGTAGAGCAGAGATATCTCTCTCCATACAAAGATTTGACTTGTTCAGGTCATGGTATTTTCAATAACGTCATATGGATGCAAACGTTGAAAAAGATAGACAGGATGAAAATTGATGCCTTTTAATTATGGTGCTGGCGGCAAATACTGCGTATACCATGAACTGCTCAAAGAACAAACCAGTCAGTATTAGAAGAGATCAAAACTGTTTGTACGGCTAAGTGGAGTGCTAGCAAAGATGCAAAGTGCTGGTCCTGTAGAGAAGCAACAGGTACTCTCGCCCACATGATATTCTACTGCCCTCTATTGCAAGATTATTGGCAGGGAGTTTGGAACCGCATCTCACAGCTGCTTAACTTACGCACAGCAATCACCTATCGCATAGTCATTTATAAATCCCTGGCTGAAGAGATTACCTTAGGGAACGAGGATGCAATAGTCTTGGACTTACTTTTGAGCCTAGCATTGAAAGCCATATTAAGCCATTGGAAAGATTTTCGGATGCTGCGTGTCACACATTGGTGGAATCTAGTGTTTTACCATCAAGGGTGTGAGCGCGCGTACGCATCCCACAACCCTGCTTTCCGTCCACGATTGGATAAATGGGATGCCCTCGATTTGACAAGAATCCAACTAAGAGTGGGTTAGCAGAGTGTCTGGCCTAGGTGGTACCCGTCGCAGAGTCCTTCTTTTCTTCTTTTCTATACTTTTCTTTCTAAGGTATGCCTCTTATTATTTTTTTTATGTTAGTGAATACGAGTTACAGTTATTGAAAGGAATATACTGTACCCAAAGATTAGTGAAGTAGAGGCTGTGGCTATGTATAATCTATATTGATCAAGTGTTGTTAGTTTGACTCAGTTTATATGAAAGTACCTGTCTGTAAATAGGTGTATAAAAGCAAAATAAAGAACTCAAAAAAAAAAGAAGAGATCAAAACTAAGTTTTCTTTAGAAGCTCAGATGACAAGACTTTGACTTTCATGCTTTGAACACATCATGCGAAGAGCGAGATCATTAGAGAAAGACATCATGCTTGGCAAGATAAAAGGACAACACAAAAGAGGAAGGCCAGCAATGAGATGGATTGATACAGTAACAGCAGCTACGGGTGCCAGTCTGTCAACAATGAGCCGCCTGATTGAAGACCAAACACAACTTAGGATAGCTATCTAGAGGGTCATCATGAGTCAACACCAACTCGATGGCACTTAACAGCAACAACTGTAAAACAAATCTACTGAGATTTTATGTTGTTCTTTGTAAACCGCTTTGGACAAAGGCGGTATAGAAAAACTGTTAAATACATTTAAAAAAAAGGTTAAATAATCTTTTGCTAGCTTCATCATGCTCATATTACCCCTCTCTCAGGTTGCTTCATTGGCTCCCTATCCATTTACACATCCAGTTCAAACTTCTCCTGCTGACCTATAAGTGCACTCACTCTGCAGCTCCTCACTACTTTTCCTCTCTTATCTCTCTCTACACTCCTCCTTGGGAACTCCACTCTTCTGGCAAATTGCTTCTATCTGTGCCCTTCTCGTGTACTGCTAACTCCAGACTTCGCTCCTTTCACTTTGCTGCTTCTTATGCCTGAAACAAACTACCTGAGCCTGTACATTAGGTGCCTTCTCTGATCCTTTTCAAATCCAGGCTGAAAACTCACCTCTTCAATGCCACTTTCAGATCTTGACTCACCTGATCTCCTTCATTTACTTGCCATTCCCCCTAGATGTATCCCATGTCTACAGCCACTGTGTTATCTGTCTTGACTAGATTGTAAGCTCTGATGAGGATGGACCGTCTTTTACATGTGTCTGTGCAGCACTGCGTACGTCTTGTAGCGCTATACAAATGTTCAGTAGTAGTAGTAGTAGAAGTAGCAGTGATCTCAGAACTTGAAATATCCCAAAAGTAGTCAAATTCCATACTACCTATCTCCAGAGATATAAGCAGTGGTTTTCTCTTGATCTACCTTAATAACAGTTAATAGACCCGTCCACTAGGAATTTTTTTAAACCCAGTTACAATAACTGTTTCTATCATATCCTCTGGAAACAAATTTCAAAGCTTAATTATGCACTGAAAGAAAAAATATTTTCTCCTATTTGTTTTAAATGTATGGCTTTGTAACTTCATGGTATGTCCCCTAATTGTTGTTCTTTTTGAAAGAGTAAACAATTGATTTGAACTTACTTTACATATTTCATTCCAATTGAGATTTTATAGATCACTATCATATCTCCTCTCAGCCATCGCTTCTCCAAACTGAAGATTCCTAACCTCTTTAGCCTTTCTTCATAGGAGAGTTATTCCATCCCCTTTATCATTATGGTAGCCCTTCTCTGTACCTTTTCTAATGCCAATCTTTTTTGAGATTGTGGAGACTAGAACTGTACATAATACTCAAAGTTCAGTCGCACCATGGAGTAATACAGAGGCATTATGATATCCTTTGTTTTGTTCTCTATTTCTTTCATAATAATTCCTGCACACCAAAGAGAAGATCTCAACACATTGTCCACTATGATTCCTAGGATTATGTTTACTAAACGGTAGTAGTGGACTCCGTGTATTATCGGAGCCGCGGCCCCATTGATTTTGATATCACAAGGAGTCCGCTACCACCGTTTAGTAAAGATACCCCCTAGATTCTTTTCCTGGGTGGTGATTCCCAATGTGGGATCTAGCATTGTGTAGCTATAGTTTTGGGTTATTTTTCCCTACATGCATCATTTTGCTCTTTCTACATTAAATGTCATCTGCCATTTGGATGCCCAGTCTCTCAGCCTCACAAGTTCCTCCTTCAATTTCTTACAATCCGCATGTGATGTAACAACTTTGAATAATTTGTTCTCATCTGCAAATTTAATCTGCTCACTTGTCTTCTGAATTCCTGATCATATATAAATATGTTACAAAGCACTAGTACCAGTACCGATCCATCTATTGGGTACTCCACTATTCACCTTCCTTCACTGAGAAAATTTACTGTTTAATCCTACTTTCTGCTTTCTCTCTTTCAATAAGTTTCAAATCCACAATAGGACATAGACTCCTATGGTATGACATTTTATAGTTCATGGCTTATTTTATTTGATATACCGCATATCTATTAACTAAAGGCATTTACACAGTTTACAGATCCGTAAACTGTATAATTGCTGCTTAGAGGGATATTCCCTGAGTAACACCACTATAGGCCCCAATGCTAACCGTGTAGCATCAGGGCGTGTTGTAGGAATTCCAGGGCGGAGTGGAGGCAGCACCTATCACTAAACAGGCAGAGGCAATATTGCACCACTGTCAAGATAGTGACCCGCATTGTTGCTTTGGCTGTGTGGGGAGGGTCTGTTGCAGAGTACGGACACGACGGTTTGCGGGGCTGCATGTCCCACAGAGATGTACTGCCCCACAAGTCGCCTTGCTGAATTGGGTCCAAAATGGAAAAGGGAAAAATGATATAAACAATCAAATATATAACAGGCTTCAATAAAGTACAAAACTTCCAGAGAATGTAAAGTTCAAGAACTTGGGGTCATCATATAAAACTAAAGATTAGAAATGCATATTAAATATGAGGAAATACTTTTTCAGAGACATTTGGTGAACACCAGGAACAAACTTCCATCAAAAGTTATAAAATCCAAATACTGCCAGAATTCAAGTGTTCATGGGTACATATAGAAAGAACCTCGTGGGAGAGTGAGTGGATTATAACAAAATGTTAAGATCTGCAACAAGATATGGACAAATTGAATGGACCATAGAAGTACTTTTCTGCTGACATTTTCTATGTTTATGTGTTTCTAAATGATATTGAAATTAGAATATCCTAATAGAGAGATTGTGGTAAAGGCTGTAATAGGCTTGATTGTTGTTGTTGGTACTGTAATTGCCATTGAACTGGTGCTGACTCATGGTGACCCTCTGGATAATTGTCCTAAACTGTGCTTGATCTTCAGTCAAGCAGCTAATTGTTGATAAGAGTGGCAGTCATAACTTCTATTATTGTATTGATCCATTGCATGTCTGACTTTCCTCTTTTGCTTTGATCTTCTACCTTGCCAAGCATGATGGTTTTCTCCAATAATCTCTCTCTTTGCCTGATGTGTCTAAAATATGAAAGTCAAAGACTTGTCATCTGATTTTCTAAGAAAGCTTAGGTTGATCTCCTCTAGTATGGACTGGTTTGTTTTTCAGGTATGTACTGTACAGTATGCTTAGCCAGCACCATAATTTGAAGACAGCAATGTTCTTCCTGTCTCTTTTTCACTGTCCAACTTTCACATCTATATGACATTATTTGAAATACCATGGATTGGAGAAACTGAGTCTTTCTATGAAGAGATATATCTCTGCACTTGAGACTCTTGTCTAGGTCCTTCCAGGGGCGGCCCAAGGGGGGTGCGGGGCCATGTGCGGAGACTCGGTGCGGGGCCTCTTTTGCATAAGGGGCCTCATTTGCATACATATTTGCATAATGTTACCATACACTAACTTTTAGTAATCATGCCTCTTAATGAGTGTATGGATAAAGAAAGACTAAAAGATTTCTACGTTACTATAATCCAGTGCCAACTGCCAGGCACATTAGAAACTACTACAAACACTGCCCATTTAAACCCATAGCAAACCTGCCGGATCATAACAGCACTACCAGGACTCACAAAGCACTATACTCTACCTATCAAAAGGCAACACTGCAAATATTAAACCAATACATTTCAGAGAATAACAATACATGACCTACTGGGGAAATAGAACAAGTGGCAATGTCAAATAGGAATTACATAAACAGAATACCTCAGCTCAGTTACACATGTAAAACATAGACCATCACCAAACAAGGATTCACAATTTAGAAACAGGAAGACAATAATTAAATTGGGAACCCCAAAAGCCAAACTTGGAATGTACAACAACACTGTAGAAATAAAACTATAAATTAATTTCCTCTTGTACTAAACAAAGTGCAGACGTTAATGATGCACATTTCCCAGAGCTGACATATTCCAGTTAATAAATTCAAAATAAAGGGATATTTTTCTACATTTTGTGCATTTCTTTTTCAGTTGCAATTGCTCCAGCCACTTTCTTCTGGTTTCTTCGTGTCTTCTGCTAACTCTCCATCATCTGCTGTCCATTTGTCCTTTTTTCTCTCTTCTAGATTTTTTCCATTCTCTCTCTACATCTGCTTTAACATACTAATCTTTCTCCTTTTGCTCTTTCCTCATTCCTATTTCATCCACTCGAATTTTACCCCTCCATCCTCAATCCCCACTTACTCTCCCAATACCTGGCCAATTGTAGATTTGTCTTCCCTCCCACACAAAATATTTTTTCCCTCTCCATTTCACTCTCCCATCTCCATCCCATTCTAATCCTCCCCTATCAGCTCCCTTCTAGTGTTCAAGCCCCACCCAGCATTCGCTCCCTTCTAGTCCCCACATAAGCCCATTTCCAGTCCTAGCCCCCCATAAGCCAATTTCCAATCCTATCCTAGCCCAACCATAAGCCAATTTCCAGTTCTAGCTCCCCCATCCATTTCCAGTCCTATCTGAGTTCCTCCATCAGCTCATTTCCAATCCCAGCCCCCCACTAGCCCATTTCTAGTCTTTTCCTAACCCCACCATCAGCCCATGTTAAATCCTAGCTCCCCTTCACTCAGCCCATTTCCAATCCAAGCCCCCCATGAGCCTACTTCCAGTTCTAGCCCCTCCATGAGTCCATTTCAATTCAAGCCCCGACCACAGCCCATTTCCAATCTTAGCACCCCCCAACAGCCCATTTCCAGTCCTATCCTAGCCACTCCATCAGCCCATTTCCTGTCCTAGCCCCCACCTACTCAGCCCATTTCCAGTCCTAGCTTCATCCCCTCACAGCCCATTTCCATTCCAAGCCCCCCTCCCATCAGCTATTTGCAGTTCAAGCCCCCCTTCCACTCAGCGCATTTCCATTCCAAGCCCCCATCCCCATCAGCTATTTGCAGTTCAAGCCCTCCTTCCACTCAGCCCATTACCAGTCCTAAGCCCCCCTCACCCCACTTCCAGTCCTAACCCCCCCATCAGCCCATTTCCAGTCCTAGCCCCCCCATAGCCCATTACTAGTCCTAACCCCCCATCAGCCCATTTCCAGTCTTAGCCCCCCTATAGCCCATTTCCAGTCCTAGCCCCCCCATCAGCCCATTACCAGTCCTAACCCTCCATCAGCCCATTTTCAGTCCTATCCCCCCCATAACCCATTACTAGTCCTAACCCCCCCATCAGACCACTTCCAGTCTTAGCCCATTACCAGTCCTAACCCCCTCCCCCCATCAGCCCAGGTAGATTTAAAAAAAAACAAACGGCTGTGGCTACTGCTGCCGCTGCCACCGAGGCAGCTGCAGAATCAAGCATCCCGCAGGGCTCCCCCTGCCAGCAGAGCCTCCCTGCAGCATCAGCTCCCGAGTCCCAAAGCGCGGGCTTTTAGAGCCGCGAAAGTTTCCCTTTCTCGCAGCTCTGTTAATCCTGTTGGGGCTGATGGGATTTCCCCGGGCAGGATTAACAGAGCCGCAAGAAGTCAGAGAAGCTCTCGCGGCTCTGAAAGCCCGCACTAATTGGGACTCGGGAGCTGATGCTACAGGGAGGCTCTGCCGGGCAGGGGAAGCCCCGCGGGACACTTGATTTTGTTGCTGCCATGGCGGCAGTGGCAGCAGCCAGTTTGTTTTTTTAAAATTTACTTGGGCAAATGCAGAATGTTTTTTTGCACGGGGCCCCCTGAAACGTGGGGCCCTGTACAAAAAACATTCTTGCTCAATGGATGGGCCAGCCCTGGGTCCTTCCAATGCTGATGCAAGGATTAGTTGCCTTAGGCGAGCCCTCCATCCTGCCGCCCCTCACTGCCACCACTCTGGGGCCTGCAGCAGTAGCAATGGCTTTGAATCTGTGACGTAGTGCTTACCTAAACTTTCTAGCTCTGTATTACAATTCCTGCCTTCTATGATCTGCCACTTCCAAATCCCTCTGATTCAGACTTCCGGTTTGCATAAACCAGAAATCTGCATCAGAGGCGATTGGAAGTGGCAGGTCTTAGAGGGCTGGAACTGCAATGCAGCACCAGAGAATTTAGGTAAGCACTGCATCATGGTTCAATCTCATTACCGCTGCAGCAAGTCCAGGAGAGGGGAGGCAGCAGTGGCTATGGGTACCCCCACAACAATGGCACCCTAGCCATCTGGTTTGCCTAATGGTGGTACTGGCCCTGGGTCCTTCATAGTTATTCTGCCAAGAGCAATGCATTGTTGGACCTCTTGACTGCTTGTCATTTTTTAGTGATTGATCCAAGCAGGTTGAAGTTGTCAACTATTTCTATTTCTTACATATTAACATAGTATATGACCGCAGATAAAGACCAGCATCTAGTCTGCCCAGCAAGGCAGAAAGAGAAGGTGCATCTATCACTCCATGCAGGTTGCCCCTCCCCATGCCTTTGTTTAGGGGTGTACCCACTACTCTGTGGTCATCCCTATTTGTTGAGATATAAGAGATAGTTATGTTTATTTTGATTTTATAATGTTGCTCTAAAGGGATCCACTGAATCTATCCCATTCCATTTTGAATTCTGTCACTACATTTGTCATCACCACATTCCAAGCTTCCACGACCCTTTCAATGAAAAAGTATTTCCTGACATTGCCTTTCAATTTATCCCCTTGCAGCTTTATGTTATGCCCTTTAGTTTTACAGCTTCCCCATCTTTGGAAGAGGTTTGTTTGATCGTTAATACTCTTTACGTATTTAAAGGTCTGAATCATATCTCCCCTGTCCCTCCTCTCCTTCAGAGTGTACATATTTAGGTCAAGTCTCTTCTCGTAAGTCTTGTGACCATTCTTCCACCTTTGTAGATCTTTCCTCATGCTCTCCACTCCCTTAGGGGAGTCCACTCTGTTGCAAATTTTCGTGTCATCTGCAAAAAGACAGACTTTTCCATTCAGTCCTTCAGCAATATCACTCACAAATACATTGACCAGTACCAGTCCCAGGACCGAACCCTAGGGCACATTGATTACCTTCCTTTCATCTGAGAGTTCCATTTACCATCATCTTCTCTTGTCTGTCAATCAACCAATTTCTGATCCAGTTCACCACGTTGGACCCATCCCCAAGCTGTTGATTTTATTGCTAAGCTTCCCATGAGGAACAGTATCAAAACCTTTGCTGAAATCCAGGTAGATGACATCCATTGCATGCCCTTGATCTAGTTCTGTGGTCACCCAGTTAAAGAACTCAATCAGATTTGTTTGGCATGATCATCCTTTAGTAAAAACCATGGTGCCTTGGATCATGCAACCTGTTGGTTTCAAGAAAGTCCACTATTCACTCTTTCAGGAGTGCCTTCATTACTTTTCCTGCCACTGAGGTAAGGCTTACTGGCCTGTAGTTTGGCACTTCTTCCCTGTTATCACTTTTGTAAATAGGTACCACATCAGCTCTTCTCCAGTCCTGTGGAACTTCTCCTGTCTCCAAGGATCTATTAAAAACATCCTTTAATGGCCCTGCAAGAACCTCTCTGAGCTCTTTCAGTATCCTGGGATGTATCCCATCTGGTGCCATGGCCTTGTCCACTTTCAGTTTTGCAAGCTGTTCTAACACATCGTCTTCTGTGGATGGTGTGGTATTTATTTATTTATTTATTTAACAAACACTTTTATACCACATCCTCCCATGGATCAGATGCGGTTTACACTGAACAAATGATACAGGCATGACAGATATGCATGTCTAGTCCTAATACATGGAACATTCAAAAACGTTTTACAGGTAATATAACAACTATGTACAAACAGTACAAATTACGTTCCAGATTGTGTACCTGGAATATAATCTGAACAAGGTGTACAAGGCATGACAGATACAAATTACGTTCCAGATTGTGTACATGGTATATAATCTGACCCGGTTAGTTACCAAAGAGGGTAGCGTTGAAACTATGTACAGGGTGGGATATTTGTGTGATTTAATATTAGTTTGGGTTTGTTTTTGTTTATTATCCATTGCCCATTTCTGTGTTAGAGTTTGTGTTAATCTGTGTGCCATAGTGTAACTTAATTAAATGTGGTTTTAATTTTTTACGGAAGTCCTTGATGTCTGTAAGTTGTCTGATGTCTTCTGGAAGTTCATTCCAGAGGGTGGGGGCTGAGTGTGAGAAAGCCCTGTTGTTGGTGATCTTCTTAGATTTTATAAATTCTTTTGGTGTCACTATTCTATTTGTGTTTTTGCTCCTTTGGCTACGGGTAGTTATTTCCTGCAACATTTTGTGTTAGCTGGAGTCTTTTAAGATTTTGTTTTGAGATGCCTTGAAGGATTGTGTTTGCGAAGTCAAAGTGAGGTGTTATAACAGCATGGATTATTGTATACGTCTGGTTCCTTGTGACATATAGGACATCCGTTTTTGCAAAATTAATGTGTAGGTTATGATTTTTTAGCCATGTTGTGAGTTCATTGAAGCACTCTGTTATTAATTGAATTGGTGGGTTTGGGATCCTGAAAGGAAGATATAACATTATATCATCCGCGTAGATATGGTATTGGACGCGGAAAAGTTTGAAGATATTGCAGATTGATTGGAGGTAGATATTAAATAGGAGTGCCAAAAGTGCTCTTGCTTAAAAGTGTTTGAAGTTTGATTGTTAATCCTGTTTGTGCTCTGTTATTTAGGTATGAGGTAAACCAGTTATGTACTGTAGATCTTAGGTCTATTTGTTGGAGTCTGTTTAACATTGTTGTGTGGTTAACGCTGTCGAGCGCAGCAGAGATGTCCAAAAATAGTAGGATAAATGCTTGTTTAGAGCCATCTATTCCTCTTATAAGTGTGTTGAATAGGACTGTAAGTAGCGTTTCAACTCCATGGAATGGGCGGAAGCCATATTGTTGTTCGTCAAGTAGAGCTGAGGTGTCAATGTGATCCTGGAGATGGGTCTGGACTACTTTTTCAATTAGCTTGGCCATGAAGGGTATGTTCGATATGGGTCTTTATGAATTGGGTGATGTTTTGACAAGGTTGCCATTTCTGAGAATTGGTTGTATTTGTACTTGTTTGAGGGATAGTGGCAAGTACCCTTTTTTGAGGGCTAGATTGACTATTGGAAGGATGAATTGTGATAGTACTGGTAGTGTTTTTTTTATCCGGTCTACTGGACATGGGTCGAGATAGGATGTGGTGGTGTTTATGTTAGATATTATTGTCTTGAGGGTGTCCTTGGATATCTGGTTAAAGTCTGACCAGTTGTTAATATTGTCGGGGTGTGCTTGGTTATGATTTACTGGGGGTAGTGCTTGCAGTTTTGTCTTATTCATGTAGTAGTGAGCTAGTGACTGTGGTGATATATCTATTGTCGTTTCATTTGAGTTATAGGCATTGTTAGTTAGGTTTTGTACAATACTAAACAGTTCTCTCGGTCGGTTTATAGACTTTGCTAGTATGTTGGTATAGTGGTTTTTCTTGGCATTGTCTGTTGTCTCTTTGTATATGTTTAGGGCATTTATGTGTCTCTCATGGTTTGATAAGGATTTTGTTCTTCGCCATTTCTTTTCTGCTTTTCTCAGTTTTCTTTTCATTGATTTCATTTCGTTATTGAACCAGGGCGCATTACTTTTTTTTTAGCATTGTTATCTTTACTGTTTGGATGGTTGGGAGTTATTTTGCCTGTTGCTGCTTGAGAAATTAGTTTGTGCCATTTGTCAACCGAATCTTCAAGGTTTGATGGTGTAAGTTCTAGGTGGGGATTTATTTGGTCAAGGAATTCTGCTTCGTTGAATTTCTTCAATCTATTGGCTATGGACTGTTGTGATCTTCTGGTTTGAGTGTTGTCTATGTAGGTGATACTGAATTTTAGGAGGTGGTAGTCTGACTAGGGGACAGGTATGCTTTCCAGTGATGCGGGGTTAAATAGTGTTTGAAAGGAGCGCGGTAGGAAGACACAGTCTAGTGTTTTGCCTTTGGTGTGGGTTTGTTTGTCTATGACTTGTTGGAAGTCCATGTCAGCTATGGATTCTAGGAAGGGTATTGATTGTGTGTTGGTTAGTGAGGGTATATTAAGGTTGCCTATTAGTATCACTGGGTTTGTGTCTGAGGATGATCCTAGTAAATCGATTAAGGTGTCAGTGTTTTCCGATCTGTGTTCTGGTAGTCTGTAAACTAGGCATAATCTAATGTGTCTAATTTTTAGGATAAGGGTGTCCATGTTGTTGATGTTATCAGAACATATTAGTTTTGCATTAAGGGATTTTTTGTTATGATAAGTACACCTCCCCCTCTTTTGTTGGTTCTGTGTGTGTGGAAAATCTCATAATCTATTGTCTTTAGTTGGTTAATAAATACCAAGTCAGTGTTAGTCAGCCAGGTTTCAGTTATTTATTTATTTATTTATTTATTACAATTTCTTATATACCGCACTATTGTCAGCGCGGTTTACATACAACAAAATGACCATAACAAACTGTTTGGCTTCACATAGAACAGGAGTAACAACTTGGATAACATGTTTTGCTTTACAGAGAACAGGAGTAACAACTTGGATAACGCGGGGGATGCAAACTGAACTACTTACATATGTACAATGAGATTGATTGCTGAGAATTTAGGGTGTTACATGTGTACAGTAGGGTTGAGATGTTATCTTGAGGAGGTAAGAGTTATGCATACGATGCCCGGCTTTTGGTTTTTGAGAAGGTCCGTGAAGATAGGGAGTTTATTTTGCATGGACCTTGCATTGGTAAGGTAGCATGAGATGGTGTAATGTTGCAATGTGTGGGGTTGTGGGAGCATTCTGGGGTCTTATGTTAGTTTTATGTTGATTAGTCTAGGGAGTTTAGTTTTATGGTTGTGTCTTATGTTGTGTATTGCTGGGGTGACATCATTGCGTGTAGATTGTTGTATTATGGGGATAGGTCTGTAGTGTTTATTTTTTAGGCTATTGTTTAAAGCTATGAGGGTGATGAGTGTTATTTATTTATTTTATTTATTTATTTATTTAGCGTATATTTATATCCCGCTGCTTCCAGTGATCAGCAGCGGTTGTTACACATGGTAAGGTTGGCTGTACCGGCCAGAATTAAGGATGTATACAATCTGATTAGAGAGGGGGGGGGGGAAGCACAGCAAAAACACGGGTTACAGGCTTACAGTTGATTGTTGTTGAGGTTCACACAGGGTACTTAATATACATATTTACAATTGACAAGACTGTTAAAACTTTATAAGTGATCCGTATCTACATATTTACACGCGGCCGCGTGTAGTTCATGAGGTTAGGTTGTAATGAGATTGGAAGAGGTGCATCTTAAGTTCCTAGGATCCTATTATCCTATTATCCTAACGAGTGGGGGTGTTGGTAGTGGCATTTTCAGTGATTGCCGTCTTGTTGTGTGCAATTCTTTGTTACTTTGGTGTCGCCACCAGGGTTGTACAGGTGGTATTTTCAAAGTCAGTTGTTGTGTTAGTAGGGTTGTCTGTATGTGGGTGTGACTTGATGCTTGTCATGAGTGTTATGTAGTTAGATCACATGTAGTTAAATCACATTCATAGTTAGCTATGTGCAGATATAAATATTGAATATGATAAATTCACTTAAGCTCGATATCAATTGCAATCCTTAGTAATCTGCAGTAAATAAATGCTATTTGGTATATTTAGTGTGTCAATTTTGTAATGTTTAGTGTGTCACATTCAGTAATTCTGATACTGTTTGGGGTATATTGTGTGATTGACCACGGTCGGCCTGTTCAGTGATACATTCAATTCACATTCAGTAAGCCTGATCAATGATGCATTCATATCACATTCAGTAGGTCTGTTCAATGATACATTCAATTTACATTCAAAATAGTTAGGTAGTGGTAGACTGTTCTTGAGCACCTGTCAGGGTTTATGGGAGTTGGGAGATGGTGTGGTAAATGGGTAGGATTTCTCACAGTTCTTCCGAGGATTGTAAGGTCTTTCCAGTCTTGGTTGATTGGAGAGTTCAGATGTCAGATTTCAGAGTATTATGGATTTCACCTTTGTGCCTCGCCAAAGGGCCGCGCCAAAGGGCCCTCTGGTGAGACCCTCAGGCGTGGGCCCGCCGGATGCAGGCGTGCCTGCTGGTGCTTCTTTTTAAGCTCAGTGAGTGCCCCTGATTGGGCCAGGTGTGGGAGAGCAGGCGGAGTCTGGCCACGTGTGCTCTCGCTCGACCCCGATCGGCAGATGGGGAGCGGTAGAAGCCGGTAGTGGTGATCGCACATTCAGAGAGGTCCCTTCAGTGCTGGCACTTCAGTGGCATCTACTCCATTCCCATTTGTATATTTGTCAATCACAGGTGGTCCTTCTCCAGGATTTATTTTTTAGTAAAAACAGCAGAAGTATTTGTTTAGCATTTTTGCTTTTTCAATGTCACTTTCCACAATGCCATTACCAGCACTTTTGAGTCTTTCAATTCCACCTCTGATTTTCCTCCCAAATATATCTGAAGAAAGTTTTGTCACCACACTTCACATCTTAGCCATCTTTCTTCTGCCTTTGATTTTTCCATCCTTATTTCTCTTTTTTATTTAACCAGTTTTTTATAACACCTTATCCTTCAATCAAAGCAGTTTACATTATGTATTCACTATAACCAAGTATTGGATACATTCCCTTGTCCCCAAAGGGCTCACAATCTACTTGTACCTGAGGCAACAGAGGGCTAAGTGGCTTGTCCAAGGCCACAACAAGTGCCTATAGGACTAGAAGCCCCAGTCCCTCTGGCTTGAGATTGTTGTCCCCAGGTGGGAATTGAACTCCCAGCCCTCTGGCCTGAGGTACTGCGTCCCAACCACTAGGCCACTCCTCCCTCTTTTAGTTTGATCCTGTATTCCTTTCTTTGTTCCTCTGTTTATGAGCTTCTGAATTTTGTGAAAGCTGTGTTTTTTGCCTTTATTAGTGCATCCACTTTTTTGTAGAACCAAATAGGTTTCCTTTTCCTCTTGTTTTTATTTACTTTCCTTACATATGTATATGCTGCCCCTTTTATTGCCTCCTTTAGTTTAGCCCATTGCAATTCCACTTCCCTTATCCCCTCCCATCCTGCCAACTCCTCCTTCAGGTACTTGGCCATTTTACTGAAGTCAGTGTTTTTGAAGTCTAGGACTTTGAGTTTGCTGTGATTAGACTCCACCTTGACTTCTATCTCAAACCACACCATGTGATGATCGCTGCTGTTCACATGGGCACCCACCTGGATATTCAACATGCTATCTCTGTTGGTGAGCACTAAGTGCAGCATCGAGCTTTCCCTGGTCAGTTTCATCACCATTTGTTTAAGTAATGCATCTTGGAAGGCATTCACATATTTTTTACTTCTTTCCAGATTTGAAGAAGGAATACTCCAATCCACATTGCTTAGATTAAAGTCACCCAATATGATCACTTCCTTCTTTCTGGCTGTCTTTGCAATATCAATAATCAATTTGCTATTTATTTCTTCAGTTTGACTTGGAGGCCTGTAGGCTATACCAGTATGGATGACAGTGCCATCTCCTCTCTCCAGCACAATCCACATGGCTTCTTCTTTTCACCACGTCCCCTGCATTTTAGAAGCTTTAATATTGCTTTTGACATATAGGGCTACTCCTTCTCCTTTTCTACCCTCTCTGTCTCTTCTAAATAGATTATAGCCAGCTATAGCTATATCCCATTAATGGGACTTGTTAAACCAGGTTTTAGCACAATGACCAAGTCCATATCCATCTTTAGGGCTTCGAGGTCAGAAACTTTGTTGGCAAGGTTTTGAGCATTTGTGCTCATTGTTTTCCAGCATTTGTTGACTGGTTTGCCTCTATTTTGCATGGTTTTTAGTTCTACATGCTTCTTTCCACTTGCCATTGATGAATGGTTTAAAAATGTGGCTGTTTTCAAAGGTTATTTTGCTTTTGCTTGGAGTGACATTCTGAACTTGTCCTTCTCCATCTGTCATCCCCTTTCCTTAATTTAAATGCTTGTCCACATAATGCTTGAACTTTTTACTTAGGATCCTTTTCCCTGCGACAGAGAGATGTAGTCCATCAGTACAGTACAGCCTCTTGTTGATCCATCTGTTTTCCCAGCCGCCTATATATCTAAATTATTTTTGTTTGCACCTGGTTTGGAGCCATGTATTAAAGTTGTTTATGTGATGCAGCCTTTCTGCCATCTTACCAAGAACAGGTATAACTTCTGAGACTACTATAGTGTTAACAATGGGTTTGAGTTTCTCCCCCAGAATCTGGAAGTCCCTTTGAACTGCAGAGGCACTGTTTCTAGCCAGGTCATTTATACCCAATTGAATGAAATGACAACATCAGTTTTGGAATACTCACTTTCTGCACTAACTATACCAACAATTTGGTTTGTATTTCTTCTGGCTGAAGAGCCTGGAAGGCATTTGACCATCTTCTCTCTTGAACTGTGTTCCCAAGTTGGTGCCTCTGGTGATGGAAACTCCAAGTAGTAGTAGTTTTCTGTTTTGTGATTTTTTTCTGCATATTTGGTGCATTATTTATTATTTATTTAATTATTTTATTTATAATACATTTTAATACCACGTTTTCCAGGAGATCAAATGTGGTTTACAGTAAACAAAGCTTTGAATTGTATAGAACGGTACTATTCAATTACATCAAACAGGGAACCCTTTACATTAGTCTAACAATAAGTAACAAAATAACTATATACAAATGTAGATCTAGTTTTTCTTCTTGTTTCGCATGGGGTAATCCATCTTATGTGTCTTTTCTTAGCAGAGAGAAGGGATGTACTCAGAAGAAGGGTTGAGCTCAGGGTGGGTGTTGTCAGCATTTTTATCTTCGCTTGCGTTGTTTGTGTCTGATTTATCAGTAGATTGTGCATTGACTCTCTCATTTAAGGGCACTTCAGTTTCCCTGGATTGAGCACTCTCATTATACAAGGCAGAAAAGGCATTACGCAGGGATATCTCTTGATGTATAAGGTATCTCTGCATTACAGGTCGCAATCTACCAGAGCCCACTGTGATCCATTTGTTCCTGGGCTGTTTGATTCTTTGTGGGAGTAGTGGTGGACTTTGTTCAGTTTGTACCCTAGAAGAGATGTGTTTAATTGCAGCTAATTCTTCCCTTAGTAGAGTCAATTCTTTATGCATAGCAGCTAACTTGAGGCATATAGGGCAAACTATTAGGTTCCAAATGATTCTTCTCAGAATGAAAGCACCACAGTTATTGCACTGAATACATGACATGCTGATTAAGCTGTCCTTTGCTGCAAAATTAAGTAGGAGACTTATGTTAGAAGACCGGGTCTCTGCAAATTTACAAGCAAATGTGTACTTCTGTTTCAAGTAGCTATATATCACAAGTGTCCCTGGCCAGTAGATTTTACATGAACTGAGACCACACTCAGATATCTGATTTAAAGGCTATGCAAGAAATGTAGGCAGTTAGAATATTCCTAAAAACTTATATCCAACGGTTAAAATTTATATTTAAAAAAACAACAACAAACAGGCAATTGTAAAGTCTGAAAGCTTAGCTGTGTGGCTTCTTATCCATCAAGGATGCAATTGTTGATTTTGCCAGTTATTAGGATCTTTGTCTTCTTCACGTAAAGGTGCAGACCCATTTTAAGACTATTTGCCTTGATCGTGATAAGCAAATGTTTCATTTCATCTTCCTTTTCAGCCAGTAATCATCAGTATAGTGAAGGTGTTGATGAGTCTTCTACCAGTCTTGACACCTCGGTTGTTTTCATATAGTCCTACTTCTCTGATGATTTTTTTGGCATATAAATTAAACAGGTAGAGGTAAACAATGCAACCTTATCATATTCCTTTACTGATTTTAAACCATTTTGCATCTCCTTATTCTGTTTGAACTGTTGCTTCTTGTTCAATGTAAAGGTTGAGCAAGAGAACTATCAGGTGTTCTGGTTCATCTATGCTTCTTAATGTAACCCATAGTTTCTCATGAGATACATCAGCAAAGGTCTTGTTGTAGCCAATAAAACACATAGAGATATATTTTTAGTATTCTTATGTCTTTCAAGAATCTATCTCACATCCGCAATGATGTTCCTCATTCCTTGCCCTTTCCTGAACCCTGCTTGAACTTGCAGGCAGTTCTCATTCCAGGTATGGTTGTAGTCTCCCCTGAATGATCTTGAGTATAATTTTGCTGACACGTGGGATCAGAGCTATTGTGCAATAATTTCCACAGTTGGATCACATTTCAAACAATCAGAAATAAATAATTCCAAATTACCCCCATTAATGGCCACATTGCAGGAAGATTGTGAAAACAAATACAATATATTTTAAAATGCATGCAAATACCAGGAGTGTTCAAATAAGAACGGATAGGATGTATTGCACTTAGAACTCTTTTTACTGAACTGTATTAGCTGTTTAACATGAGTATTAATGCAAGCCTTTATTTAGAGGTTGTAATCCCTAGAGGTAGAACCATGACACTATCCCTACAGGTCAGCTAGCACCATTTGAATAAGACAGTCAGTGGGGTAGGAGTGAGTGGTGATTGCTCATTTCCTATTGCACCTTAGACTCCTAATGCTGAAACAGGATCCCAGGAAGGAAGGCGATTAAGAGGTGGACTGGAATGAGCCTCTATATGTAAGGATTGGGGGGGGGGGGGTGTATATGTGTATCTTTTTCTCTCTAAAATAGATATAGATTGTTATTATGGCTATCCTGTCAACCAAGCCTTTTTGCAGGCTTCAAGGACTGGCAATGAATATGGCTTTCATAAATGATCCCTCGAAGTCAGTATGTAATGATTATGCTATTCAGAAAAGAGGTTGATATTTAAAAACCGTATTAATGTTCATTTCTGATTTGAATATGCAATGTACAAGCAATATGTTAATTGGTAATTTACCTTCCCAGACTATTCCTTGGTTTCTACTACTGTAATGTTTTGTGCATCCCAGTCTTCCACCTTTTAAAATATAGGAACTCTTTTGGAATAAGAAACACAGCCACAGTACATGCTGTTCATTTGTTGCATGCTGTTTTATATCCTGAAGATAGAAGAAATAAGCTTCCAGAATCTGTAACTCATTTTAAGAAATAATCTTTCAAGCATATTCTACATCATCATCTTTTGATGTTCTGGAAATTAGTTTCATGTCTCATATAGCTCAAGCTTCAAAAATATTATTGAATCTGTGGGATCAATAGATTATTCTCACTCTTTCATATGAATGTTTTACATTTCCTGTAAATTTCAGCAAGATAAATGGCTTCAAACACAGATTAATAGGGAGAATTAAGTACTGTCAGGCGGAGATAATGTCAGGTCTTCATCATTCTCATTAAGATATGTCATAACATAGAAAACTGCTACATATAAAAATGTGAACATGTGCTTTTAATTATAAGTATATTCATTTTCATTTAAAAGATTCTGTTTGGCGACAGAAATGGTATAAGATCTGTATTTAATTATTTTATGAAACAATTTAAATAGGGCCTTTCATTAACATCAAAACTCTTTACAACAACAATTTGCAAAATAAAACCCCAATTTAAAATAATTTCAAAATTAAAACAATGCCTCTCATCAGGGCTGGCTTGAGGTAAGCCAGTAAGACATTGGCACAGGGCACACCACAATAGGTGTGCAGGAAGCCTGCCTCACTGACTTACTCTCTGCCTCAGGAGCCACAGCTTTTTTTAAAATTAGCATAGCTGCTAGAGCATTAGATTTTGCTCCCGCGACTATGCTATACTCAAGCCTCTGGCATCGTGGCTTGAATATAGCATAGTTGTGGGAGAAAAATTAAATGCTCCTGCAGCTATGTTGAACATTAATACAGCCACAGAAGCAAACAAAAATGCTCCCACAGCTGTATTCATGTTCAGTACAGTGGGGAGATCATTGGTGTTTGCTCCCGCAGCTGTATTAATGTTTAACACAACCACGGGAGGGAGAGGGAAGGGCTCACTGCTTCTGGGAATGTGGAAGGGAGGCAGAGGCTGAGAATGTGCTGTAATTGTAACTGGGGGACAGGACTGGGCCTGGGGGAAAGGGGTGGGACTGGCAAAGGGCTGATATTGGGGCTGGGAGAACTGGAAATGGGCTGATACAGAGTCAGAGGGGCTGACTGATACTAGCAATGGACTGATATTGGGACTGGAGGACTGGGATTGGAAATTGGCTGATACAAAGGCTGTGACTGCTACTTTAAATGGGCTGTTATTGGGGTTAGGTGGACTCAAAATGGACTGATACTGGGACTGGTACTGTAAATGGATTGGTATTGGAACTGAGAGAACTAAAATGGATTGATACAGTGGTTGGGGATCTGACTGATACTGACAATGGGCTGATACTGGGAATGGGGGGGGCTGGGACTGGAAATGGACTGACTGGGGATGGGGCTGACTGATTCTTGAAATGGGTTAATACTGGGGCTGGAGGGCTGGAACTGGAAATGGGCGAATATTGGAACTGAAAGAACTGGAAACTGACTGATACTGCAGTTGGGGAGCTGACTGATACAAGCAATGTGCTGATGCTGGGAATAGGGGGCTGGGACTGGAAATGGGTGATAAAAGGACTGGTAGATGACTGATACTAGAAATGGGTTAATACTGGAGCTGGAGGGCTAGTACTGGAAAAGGGCTAATATCGGGACTGAGAAGACTGGAAATGGGCTGATACTAGAACTGGGGAGATGTGACTGGAAAAGGGCTGGGACTGGAAGGGCGCTAATTCTAAGGCTGGGGTCCTGGAATTGAAAGGGGGCTGATGCTGGCAAATGCTAGGGTCAGAGTAGGAAAAAGAAGGAGATGCCGGGGGAGTGAAAAGGGAGGGGAGGATAGATATTGTGGGAAGTAGGGAAGAAGCAAAGTCAACCAAGGGAAGGTTGACAGGGAGGGGTATACGAATGCATGCTGGGGTAAGAAGGAGGAAAAGCAAGGTTAGTGAATATTGGAGAAGGAAGTAAATGGTGGAGTGCTGGGGAAGGGAAATAGGAGGCAGGTACTAGGGACATGAGATGTGGGAAAGCAGGACTCTGGCAGGTAGAGACTCAGATAGGGTAAAAAAAACAGAAAAAAGACACTAAGGCTGATTATTAGGAGTTTAAGTGGGGACTTGGGGCTTGGGTGGGATTGTAAGTGGGAACTTGGAGTTGCTTGGGAAGATACTTGGGGCTAAGAAATGGACCAGAAATTAAGAGAACAGTTCAGACAAGGTGACTGGGTAAAGGGTATGAGTAGACTGTGAGACCAAGTGCAGAAATATGGGGAGAGGAGAAGGTCTGAAGGACCTGAAGGGTTTGGGAGGGGAGGGGCTTGGAAGGGCAGTTGAAAAGGACAGAGTGCTATAAAGTAGATGAGAGCCCCAGGAATGGACAGATCTTTCTTGAAACTGGTGAAAGAAGGTAGAAATGGGAGAAGTGAAAGGGGAAATGGAAGCCTAGATGGGGATAGGGGATAAGACATAAGAAAGGGCATGGAGTTGGAGAAATGCTAAGTAAGTGTTAGGGAATGAGTTGGAGCTGGTAAAGGAATGAGAAGCAGAAGGTGGTAAATGAGACTGAAGAGGAGATGAGTACAGAGAGAGGACATGGCAGACTAGAAAGTGGGTGCAAGATGGGAGAGAGGGTAGGATGCTGGCAAAGGAATGAGACAGATGTGGAATGGAAGGATTAGGTAAGAAAGATTAGGAAAAAGACAGCTAATAAGTAGGTGAATGGTGAAAAGGGGAAGACCTAAGACTGCAGGAAGGAAAAAGAGGAATGGAATGAAGTTATAGTTAGGTAAGAGGCAAATTAGAGAAATAAGAGGATCAATATCAAAAGAGAGATTAGTGAAGGAAAGGATGAAGAACACAGGGAGTGTGATGAAACAGAAAATAGAAATGGGATCGTAGAAAACACCTTAGAAGAAAACCAAGAAGAAGTAGAAAAGAAAGACTGGGACTAACCCAGCTGGTAAAATAAGATGACCAGACTAGAAGTGTACAAAAGTTTCAGTTTTTAGAGAATCAAATACATCAGCTTTGAAAATATGCATTTTTTATAGTTCATTACAGGAGGAAATGCCTTTCTGTTTCTCTTTCTTCTATTTTTCACAGCTCGGTGTCTGATTTTGGGGTTTGCATTTCAATGTTTATCTTTTGTAGTTTCTTATTCTTTAATTGGTGACGTTCGGTGTTTTTCATGTGCAGACAAGATAAGGGATTCTGTTAGCATGTAGGTTCTCTCTAAGAATCTGAGGTAGTTCAGTTTGTTCTCTTTTCCATCTGGAGGTTACTGGTGTTCTAGAATATTTGCAGTGCTGATTTTCCATAGGTAGGGTTGGTGCAATATGAGTTATTGATGCTGGTATCACGTGTCCATTTGCATGGTTTTGTGTTATGATGTCTAGCTGTGGAGGGAGTTAGTAGTGTTCTCACTGATGTGAGACTAGAATATGAATATCAAGGAACTACGTGATGTGTTCAGCCCGTTCATCGCAAATATAATGCAGATCTCCTTCACAACAGGATACTTTCCCACTTCACTCAAGCAGACCTCCATTAGGCCCCTACTGAAAAACCCCAAACTTGACCCCCAAAGAGTTGACTCTTATCGGCCAATAGCCAGCATCCCTCAACTACACAAAGCTACACAATCAACATTACAGTAGCAATTTATCACTGTTGCCAGTGTCTCTCCTTTATACTGTTGCACTCAATTATTACTGTGGTCAGTAACATTCACTTATTACTGTGGCCAGTAGCACTCAAGTCAAAGCACCTACACCCTCTCTACCATCCCAGAATTACACCATGGCTACCATTACTTGTCCACTCCTGCTCCTCTCCATCCTCTCTTGCATACTACATATTTCCTCTGCTCTAACATCTGATATCAACCCCATACCTATTCACCAAACCCGTAATAGGAAACCCCATCAAAATTATCCACAAAGTATATACTATAGTAGGCACAACTACTGTCTATATGTAACTCTTGAAAATACAAACAACAAGAAACCAAATCCAAGAACTACTCCACAGAATCTCAAGTGTGCTCTCATTAACGCACGCTCAGCCCGCAACAAATGGCCAGCTATCATTGACCTTATATCAAACCTCACACTAGACATCCTACTGATCACAGAAACATGGCTTTCTAATACCGACAATGTCCTAATGAACCATCTTACCCCACCTAACTACACCATCTATACCTGTAACAGAGAAAACAGAAAGGGAGGAGGAGTTTGCATAATAGCAAGAACAGATTTGAAATATCACGTGATATCTACCAATGCCACAAACCACACAAATACGCTATCCATCTCCAATAATAGCAACACCATAAACCTCATCTACAGAGCCCCAAATGCTCCAGCTGATGATCTCTCAACCATAATTGATATTGCCATCAACCCATCGGATATCAACAAACCTAACTGGATCCTTGGAGATTTTAACCTTGCCTCCACACCACCTTCAGTGTCCACCTCCTTCCTTGATGCCATGATTAACTTACACTACGATCAAATTGTAAAAACATCCACTCATAAACAAGGAAATCTCCTTGACCTCATATTTGCACCATCAGCACACCCGAATCTGATAAACCAACCCGAACCCCTATCAACCCCAGTCCCCTGGTCTGATCACAAACTTATCTCATTCATCATTCCATCTACCGAATTTCCAAACAAGTCACCTGATGCTTACCCACCACCAAAACCAGCACGATTCCAACCTCTCAACATGGACACAATCACCTCCCTTACCATGCCAAAACTCTCCACTATACCTAACAACATCGATGACACTGTATCAAACTGGAACAATGCTCTTCGACTATCAGCGCAACCTACCACTACACATGATAAAACCTCTACCAACTCTTCTATCACCAAGAAAAAGAACGCACCATGGTTCTCCTCAGAGTTACGAACCTCCCTACAACAACTGAGGAGACTAGAGAAGAAATGGAGACACTCCCTAAACCCTCATGACCAGTCCATTTACCTAGCCAACTTGAAGTCCCATCGCCAGCTAACCTGGGAAAAGAGAAGAGAACACCATACAAAGCTACTTAGCCGTTCCCTCAACAAACCAAGAGATCTCTTCCAAATAGTAAAATCCCTAACCACTGAACCTCCCTCACCACAACAGGCATATACACCCACAACTATATGCTGATTACATCCAATCCAAGGCAATCAAGATCACTGAAGCAACCACAAATGTAACCAAGCAACCTTCCAACGTCCAATTCATACTCAATAATTTCTCATCTCCAACTCCAAAGTCTATTGAAGAAATTATTACATCCATCAACGCCACTACAGCTCCAAATGATCCATGTCCAGCCTTCTGGATCAAATCACTTAAAACACAACTTAGCCCATACATATCAGCATTAGCTGACCAGTCCCTTAGATCCGGGATATTTCCAACAGCTCTCAAGCACACCTCCATCCGTCCCCTACTGAAGAACAACAAACTGGATCCGAAAAAGGAAGACTCCTATCGCCCAATTTCAAGCATTCCTTTACTAGCCAAGATCCTAGAAAAAGTCGTTCTCAGACAAATTCAACAACACATTGATTCCGAGGCCCCACTAGATCCAAACCAACATGGCTTCAGGGAAGCCCACGGAGTCGAAACCCTCCTAACTTCCCTATTGAACACACTCATTAATACAACAGACAATATCAGAAATGGAGTCGCCATGATCTTCCTAGACATAGCAGCAGCTTTTGATTCTGTTGACCACAACCAACTACTCACCAGGCTCCACGAAAAAGGAATTCAAGGAACGGCACTGAATTGGTGCAGATCTTACCTAGAAGATCGCTGGCAACAAGTACGGACTGGTGATACCACATCTCAACCTTTTCATCAGAAGCAAGGAGTTCCGCAAGGTTCCTCCCTTTCAGCCCTTCTATTTAACATCTATATGCAACCTCTCTGCAACATCTCCCGCTCTTTCGGAATATCATGTCTTATCTACGCAGATGACGTGCTCTTATTCACTCCAATTAATATATTAAAACCTGACTACACTACACTAATCACCTGCTTCAACTCGATATCAGATTGGCTACTCTCACAAAACCTCAGAATCAATTTTAAAAAAAACCGAAGTCCTGATTGTCACTAGAAACAAAGACTTCTCTCCCCCACCAACTCTAAGAACACGAGATGCTGATCTACCACTCAAAACCTCAATACGTTATCTGGGTGTTATACTTGACCAGCGACTTGAATTCAAAGATCACATAAAAAATACTGTAAAAGCCATTTACTACAAAATCAAGACTCTTCGACACCTCAGACCTATGCTTGAACCATCTGACTTCCGTACAACCTTCCAGGCATTAGTCACTCCTCATTTTGACTATGCAAATATCGTTCTTCATGGCCTACCCAAGAGCACTCTAAACCCGCTTCAATTGGCCATGAATACAGCGGCCAGAGTTCTTCACGTATCCCCAAAAAGCCAACATATTACTCCCATCCTATTTGACCTCCACTGGCTCCCACTAGCTTGCAGGATTTTATACAAAGCTCTCATCCTGACCTTCAAAGCATTCCACCATATCTCATCATCCTCCTTATCTGATCTCCTCCATCACACACAGAACACCAGATCTAGACGTTCTGTAACAGAGAACATGCTAACAGTCCCAAATGACAGCAAAAAACTCACTCAAACAACCACTTTAAGAGCATTCTCTTCCTTCGCCCCTAGATGCTGGAACACGCTTCCACCTAGTATTAGATCACAAAAAGACCTGTCCCAGTTCAGAAAATCCATAAAAACACATCTCTTCCTACAACACTTCTCACAATATACTGACCCCCCTCACACACAGACCATTGATCACGGCTAGTCAAATAAGCTCCCGAAACCTTACCACTTGATCTAGACCAACCCTCACAAACCCTACCTTTAGAGCTCGAGCATTTAAGAACCTATTGTAAATAATTGAAAATATCTGTTAATTGTTAATCCCTGTTATCCATGTTTTTATTCCCTGTTCTCTGTAAACTTAACATTTGTTTTATGTTTAAGTACAAAATTTGTTAAAATGTAAACCGCGCTGATATCAAAAGTGCGGTATATAAAAGCTGTTAAATAAATAAATAAATAAATATTAGCCAAAATAATAGAGAAAGAGGCACAACAACAAATTCAGAACCACATTGATGCTGCCGCTCCTTTAGACAACTGTCAACATGGCTTCAGAGAACATCATGGGGTCGAGACACTGCTCACTGTTCTATTTAACGACATCATCACAAGAATTGACAACATCTGTCAAGGCTGTGTGCTTATATTCTTAGATATAGCAGCAGCATTCGATTCCGTCAGTCATGAAATACTCCTCGAAAGATTGAAAGAGAAAGGAATCTGTAACAGTGCACTAGGATGGTGCAAATCTTATTTGGATGGCAGATGGCAGTATGTGAAGTCTGGATCAGAAGAGTCAATACACTTCCATCAAAAACAAGGGGTTCCCCAAGGCTCCTCACTATCCTCCTTACTCTTCAATATTTACATGCAACCTATCTGCAATATCATAAGATCATTCAATGTGAACTGCCTGATATATGCTGATGACATCCTCTTATACATGCCTTTCTCCACAACCCACATGGACCTGACCCCACTCACGGACTGCTTCAATGCAGTTTCAACTTGGCTCCAATCACAGAACCTATGCATCCAACATAAAAAAACAGAAGTGCTATTCATCACCAGAGACCCCAACTTTACGCCCCCACCCCACGTCAGTGTCAAGGAAGCTGATCTCCAGACTAAAGAGGCAATAAAATACCTGGGAGTAACTGTCGATCAACGGCTGGACATGAGAACCCACATAAGAAACATAGTCAAAGCCGTCTATTTTAAAATCCGTTCACTCAAACACCTACGCTCCCTGTTGGAACCAGAGGATTTCCGAACCATATATCAAGCACTGATCCTGCCACATTTCGATTTTGCAAATGCCATCTTACAAGGGCTTCCCCAATCCACACTAGCCCCCTTACAGTTGGCCATGAATGCCGCAGCCAGGGTCATCAACGGAGCCTCCAGAAGCGACCACATAACTCCCATTCTCAAACAACTGCACTGGCTACCGATCCATGGGAGGATCACCTTCAAAACCCTTCTATTAACATTCAAGGCAATCAAAGGCATCTCCCCCCCATCTCTCACGCATCTTTTCCACATGGTACCCCCCAACAGATCTAGAAGAGCAACAACCATCAACATGCTAATCACACCAAAGGAATCGACAAAGTGCAACAAGACAACCACAAACAGAGCTTGCAGTTTCTATATCCCCAGATGCTGGAATACTCTACCCCCTGACATTAGGGCCATAAACAATCTATATCAGTTCAGAAAGGCACTCAAAACCTACCTCTTCACCCAATACTTCCCAGACAACCTTTGAGACTGGTTATCCCTCTCAAGAAATCACCCCTTATAGATGCCCCCTTACTCATGATCTGACTCTACCTATCCTACAGTGTAAATAGCTTATGTATATAGTTATGTATATAGTTAACCCTGTTATCCAAGTTTTATTACCTGTTCTATGTAAAACCAGACACCTTGTCACCATGGTAGTTATGTTATGATGTAAACCGCGCTGATGCCGAATAGCGCGGTATATAAGAAACTGTAATAAATAAATAAATAAATAAATAAATGAATAGGATTTATTTGTATGTTGAGTTGTGAAGTGAAACACCCTACTTATGCTCTACATCTGTTCTTGGGAAAGTTTTATTGGTGAGTCTCAGAGTGTTCTATATGAATGAATAATTTGCCCCTATCAGGCCGATATTCTAAGGCAAATGCATAATTAGCCTAACTATGAATTTTCAAAAATTATACAGACAATATCAGGCTTTTACATTTCAGAATGGCCAGATATTATCCATATACTTGTGGGGCATGTTAGGGGAGGAGCAAGGGCAGGCCAGAAAATTATCCAGATAATGGCAATTATTCAGCCACTATTTAGGTAAGTTATTTTTAGTTTAGCTCTGTGGAATATCAGGCCTAACCTAAACAGATGATGCAATGACCACACCATCACTCTCTGTATATTCAGCACGCTATCTATATGGATAGTGACACAGAATAAAGAGATTATGTTAAATAGGAGGGTGGCATTTAACAAGCTGGTCAGCTGAAAATTTACCCCTGTTTGTGCAGCTTGCACTCAAAGAGGGGTGCTAAAGCAAAAGTTGGCTCAGGATGCTACAACTCCTTGAGCTGGCCTTGCCCCTCATGATCATATCCCTGGGAAGGAAGAACCACAGACTCTCCCATTGATCGTCTCCTGAACAATGCAAAAATTCCCCTTAAACTTTAAATAATATTAAAATAAACCTTCCTGATTTAAGAATATGGCAAGGCACCATCAGGTCAAGTTTTAGTGGCAGCAGTGAGCTAATTTTTTTAAACAGTAGCCAAAGCATTTTTATTGAGCACCACGGTATGGATAGGTGGCAGAGCTGAACTCACCCATGCCTGTTTGCATTGATTCCATTGAGACTTTGGTATACATCTAACTTGTCTCAAATGAAGGCATGCAGTTGGAAAAAATGGATCTGTGGAAATGGTGCGGTCCAATATCCTCAACACGGACCAAACCGATGTGCCAGTTTTGAATCATGGTTCCTGTTGCCACCCCTATATTGATATATTGTAAATATATCAATATTTAACCTGTTCAATATGTTATCCATAAAAGTTATAGAGTTAGCCCAGTCTCAAAGCATTTTCTTTTCTTGCATCTAAAGTTAATCTAATAGCTGTTTCATCATGTTAGACTAGCTTCACCTGTTATAATGTAATATCATTCCATGTAATGTTGATGTTATATTCTATGCAAACTGCATTGATATAAATTGCAAATGCAGTATATACGACTAAATAAATAAATACCCTTTCAAAGGGGGGGGGGGGTAAGCATTGCTATTACCACCTGGTTTCATTGTAACATAGCAACATGGTAAATGACGACAGATGAAGATTAGCATGGTTCTTCTAATCTGCCCAGTAAGATAGCTAGAGTTGTACCTGTGTCTCTGTACAGGCTACCCCTCTCTATTTTTTGAAGTGTAAAAATTACTTAGTTCAGTCTTTTTATGAAGGTTTCAATCAAATAAATCCCAATAACATAAACCTAACCAATGTTATACTCTTAAATCCACAAATAAGAATTAAATTAGATACTAAATAGTATTAGTCCAGCTGAATCACTAACAATTGATCAGAAAATAAAACCAAAGTTCCAATATTACACTTTCTCCACATTCTCAATAAAAAGGTTTGTCTTTTTATGATCTAAGAGGACTTTTTACTAAAGCATGCAACCTCGGTAGCATAGGGGTAGTGTGCATCTTTGGTGCCACGCTACAAAGTAGCACAAGGCCCTGTGTTAAAACACCCAGACAGCATGAATCAGGATGACACCTGAATGGGGTGTGGGCATTCTTGCCACGGCGCTGCTAGTGTGGGTCTTGAAAGCCTGCGCTGCTGGCACTTGGTGAGGAGCAGTTACCGCCAACACAATGGGTGACAGTAGTTGATTCCCGCAGTGTAGTAACGGGGCAAGTTGCACTAGATTATAGGGAAAACTGTCCCCACCCCCCTACATCTAGAGCAGTTCTCGCACTAGTAACACAGCCCAAACCCACATTACTAGCTTGAGGCTTAGTAAACATGCGCCTAAGAATACTTTTAATTGATCGTTTCAAAAAAGGTATATAAGGCATATTAAATTCTATGGGCCCGATATTGCAAGGCATTTACACGGTTTACAGAGCTGTAAACTATGTAAATGTCCTAAATGGGATATTTAATATCCCTGAACAATGCCGCTATATGCCCTGATGCTAACTGCTTATCATCAGGGCATTTTGGGGGCATTCCGGGGCTGGTACCTGGGGATAACGGGCAGCGGTGATATTCAACTGCTGCTCAGTTATCCCACAGCGGCGAAAGTTAGGTGTAACAAAATCTGTCCTAACTTTTGCTGCCAAAGCTAATCGGGTAGCGGCTATTGCTGCTGCCCAGTTAGCTTCCGTGCCATTCGACTCATTAGGGTGCATTGCGGCAGACCCGGATATTCAATTCCGGTGGCCAGATATGGCCCTGGATTGAATATTTGAGGTTAATGTTTAGCGGCAATGGCTATGCGTCTTAGAGGTGCATAATAGTCACAAATCAATATCAGGTCCTATATTTACAGAGTACTTTAAAGCAAAGCTAGCGCCCAATACAAGTTCTTCAGATTTTAATACAAGTAAATCATGCCTATGAGACTGTGTTTTGTGCAATATGTCAGGAACCATTCTTATTGTGCAACCCAAAACATTTTTATCCTGTGAGGGAAAAAAGCAGTTTAAAAAGTCAATTATGCTCGGATAACAAAAACATCTTTACTTTTTACTTCTGGAAGCAAATCCACTGACAAATAAGAAAGAGAAATATCAGATTTAGGGGTGTGTCTACTAAGCCAGGCTAATGATTAACCTGGGCTATCTGCTCCTAGATCCCATTGAATAACATAGGACCTAGGTACAGATAGTCCAGGTTAACTGTTAGCCCGGCTTAGTAGACATACCCCTTAGAGTTTGAAGGACCAGTTCCCCATTTAGAAATAGGAATGCCTTTTGGAAGTAAATAAATTATAGAAAGTACTTTATAGAAGGAAAGGAGGATTTTGGAACATCCAATATGTCCTTAATATAACTTTAAAACAAATTTAAACCCTGTGTGTGCCTCTTCCGAAGCAGAGGGGGAAGTCATGCAAAGTGGAGAGGAGAGCATGGCAGCAGTGGAACTTCGGACATTTGTGTCTTCTGCATTGGAGGATGTGGCTGGAAGTTCCTTGCAACAGATGAAAGACAGCCAAGGTACAATACAGTTTGAAGGGCAACCTGGCATGGAAGAAGACATCAATTTTCCTGACGATTTTGATTTACCTGTGATTTTGCTATATTACTCTGCTAACATAATGTTTGACTTTATCTGGGAGACCATTGTTGGTCTTGGAAAGGCCCTAGCACCTCAAGCTTTTGTTTTGTCTGCTGAGCTTTAGAAGCTACGCTACAAGTTCAAGTATCAAAGAATTATTCAGACATTGTATATTTAAATTCTGTTTGAGAAATTACAGAAGTGATCTATTGATTTTCAGCAACCTCAATCAGTTATGACTAAATATTTAGAGCCTGATATTGAGTCAGCCACATTTCGAAATAGCTATGTGTCTCATCAGTGTAGAGTCCTCCCCACCAACCTCTAATCCAGATTCGCAATGCCACAGCGACGGCACTGAATATCCAGTGATCGCTGCTGACACAGGAAGCTGCCAAGGGTTTTCTCGCCTATCTTTTAGGGCCAGGTTGCTAAATGGGCAACATGCAATATTGCTGCCACCTGGTTAGCAACAGTCTCTGCCTCGGAACACCCCCAACATGCCCTGATACTAATTGGATAGCATCAGGGTGCATAGGGAACTTAGTAGGGGATATTCAATGGCACTAACCATCTAAGGCATTTACATAGTTTACTGGGCTATAAATCATGTAAATGTCTTTCAAAAATTGGGCCCTTAACATCTTTAAAATCTAAAGTGGAACTCCTGGAAAATCATGCAAGGAATTGCAATATTCGGATCTTGAATGTTCCACAATTTATAACAGTTACTCCACATTATATGTTTAAAAAGTATCTTGTAGAAGCTTTGGAGTTTCCTGTTGATAATGTAAATCCTATCTCTCATATGTATTACTTTCCCCACCTCAATCATCAAGATCCACAAGATGGATCTGGGAAAAATAGAGGGGAATTTTAGAAGGAACATCCAAGTGCAATCTGGGACGCTAAGGCAGAACATATGAAAAAAAAAAAAGCAGGCATGTCCAGGTGCAGACATGATTTTACAAACGTGGACGAGCATGATATGAACATCTGTGGGAGTGTCTACACAGACATCCCCAGATCTGTATTTCAGAACCTGGACATCTAGGACAGCCTAATGATTAGAGTAGTGGGCTTGGAACAGAATGTCATTTGCGTAGTAATATGCAGAAATGCAGTGCTCTTGGATCAAAAGTGTAACAGGGGCCAGGAAGACATTGAATAGGAGAGGGACAAGGACAAAGCCCTGAGGGACACTGCAGGGTGGGGGGGGGGGGATAATTGGCGAAGAAGAGAGTTCAATCAAAACAGAGAAGGAGCTAGATGCTAGAAAGGAATGAAACCATGAAAGGACGGCACCACCGATCTCAGCTTCAGAGAAAGTGAGTGAAAAGTGTGGTGTGATCGACGAGATCAAAGGCAGAGGACAGATCTAAGGAGACCACAATAGAGTAGTGCCCTCGATCGTGAGTCACCCAAGGAACTTGCCCAAGGAACGCTTTGTGCTCCTTGGGCACTTATCCGCGGTGTGAAAAGCTGCAAGGGAGTTTCTTTTCTCATAGGGAGTCAATGTGTGGAATGCAGCCGTGTATAGACCAGCTGCGTCACTTCCATGTAGACAGGAAGAGGCAGAAATAGTTGTAAGCAGTACCTGGAGGATCGGAGAGCAGAAGCACAGGTTAGCAGCAGTAGCAACAGCAGACAGAGCAAAACCAGCACAGATAAAAGCAGGGATGTTATGTTTATTTTGATTGTTTCCTGTTGCTATAAAGGGATCCACTGTGTCTGTCCCATGCCATTTTGAATTCTATCACTGTGTTTGCCCCCACCACTTTCATCGGGAGAGCATTCCAAGCATCCACCGCCCTTTCAGTGAAAAAGCATTTCCTGACATTGCCTTTCAGTTTACTCCCTTGCAGCTTCATGTTATGTTCTCTAGTTTTATAGCTTCCCCATCTTTGGAAGAGGTTTGTTTGTCCATTAATACTCTTTAAATATTTAAAGGTCTGAATCATATCTCCCCTGTCCCTCCTCTCCTTCAGAGTATACATATTTAGGTCTTAAAGTCTCTTCTCATACGTCTTCTGATGCAGGCTCCAAATGAATTTTGGTCACCTTCTTCTGAACCTTCCAGTCTTTTCATATCCTTTGTGAAATATGGTCTCCAAAACAGAACACAATTTTCAAAGTGAGGCCTCACCAGCGACTTGTACAATGGCATTAGTACCTCTTCCTTTCTGCTGGATCAACAACTGGTTAAAAGATAGAAAGCAGAGGGTTGGGCTAAATGGCCAATTTTCCCATTGGAGAAAGGTGAATAGTGGTGTACCCAGGGATCTGTGCTGGGTCCGCTGCTTTTTGACATATTCATAAATGACCTGGAAAGTGGAATAACGAGTGAGGTTATCAAATTTGCAGATGACACAAAACTATTTAAAGTTGTTAAAACCCAAGAGTATTGTGGAAAATTGCAAGATGATCTTGATAAATTAGAAGACTGGGCATCAAAATGGCAGATGAAATTTAATGTGGACAAGTGCAAAGTTATGCACCTAGGGAAGAACAACCCAAACTATGGTTACGCGATGCAAGGTTCCACATTAGGAACCACCACCCAGGAAAAAGATTTAGGCGTCATGTGGATAGCATGTTAAAACCCTCGGCCCAGTGTGCAGCGGTGGCCAAGAGAGCAAATAGAATGCTAGGTATCATAAGGAAAGGAATGGAAAATAAAACAAAAGATATAATGTCTCTATATTGTTACATGGTGAGACCGCACCTTGAATATTGTGTGCAATTCTGGTCGTCATATCTTAAAAAGGAAATAGAGTTATTAGAAAAGGTTCAGAGAAGAGTCACCAAAATGGTAAAGGGGATGGAAGGATACTCCTATGAAGAAAGGCTAAAAAGGTTAGGGCTCTTTAACCTGGAAAAGAGACGGCTGAGGGAAGATATGATAGAAGTCTATAAATAAATGAACGGAGTGGAACGGGTAAACGTAGATCGATTGTTTACGTTATCTGAATATAGAAAGACTAGGGGACATGCAATGAAGCTACAGGGTAAACTATTTAAGACTAATAAAAGAAAATATTTTTTCACTCAACGTGTAATCAAACTCTGGAATTTGTTACCGGAGGATGTAGTAAAGGCTGTTAGTGTAGCTGGGTTTAAAAAAGGTTTGGACAAGTTCCTGGAGGAAAGGTCCATAAATCATTATTAAGAAGGGACCCAGGATAGCAATTCTTGACCCAGTACAAGCATTGCGGAACCTGTGTCTTTTGGGGAAACTGCTAGGTACGTATGACCTAGATTGGCCTCTGTTGGAAACAGGATACTGGGCTTGATGGACCTTGGTCTGACCCAGTATGGCATATCTTATGTTCTTTGTATGCAACCCAGCATCCTTCTGGCTTTTGCCACCGCCTTGTCACACTGTGTTGCTACCTTGAGATCCTCAGAAACAATCACTCTGAGGTCCTTCTCCTGGTCCATACACACCAACCTCTCACACCAAATCGCATACAATTCCTTTGGATTTCTGCTGCTCAAGTGCATGACACTGCACTTCTTCAGATTAAATCTTAACTGCCAAGCATGACCATTCTTCCAGCTTTTGTAGATCTTTCCTCATGTTCTCCACTCCCTCAGGGAAGTCCACTCTGTTGCAAATTTTTATGTCATCTGCAAAAAGACAGGCTTTTTCATTCAGTCCTTCAGCAAAATCACTCACAAATACATTGAACAGTACCGGTCCGAGGACCAAATCTTGGGGCACACCACTAATCACCTTCCTTTCATCTGTGTGAGTTCCATTTGCCATGACCTTCTGTCATCTGTCAACAAACCAATTTCTGATCCAGTCCACCATCTTGGGACCCATCCCCAAGTTGTTGAGTTTATTGATAAGCCTCCTTTGATGAAAGTGTCAAAGGCTTTGCTGAAATCTAAGTAGATCACATCCATCGCAAGCCCTTGATCTAGTTCTCTGGTCACCCAGTAATTAAATACCAATCTTTTAAATATGTTTTGTTTGAATCTATGCATGCAGCTCTCTACTTTTCTAAAAATATATGGGCTGCAATTTCTTCTGCTCCTGCTGGCTTTCTCTAGAATTTCTCTGTGTGTATTTAGCCTGAACAGTTGATTCACTACCTCTGCATTCTTTTGATTATTAATTTTGAACTCGTTTTCCTTGGGTTAAGCCATGAGTGCCCCCCAAAATTGCGGACTTGTAGTGTTTTTCTTTTCATTGTCTTTTTTCTGATTTCTCTATGTTTTGGTTTTCTTATAGGCACAACTTTTCTGTGCAGAATTTTTATTTAATTGTATACTTTAGAAACATGATCAATAAAATAAAATATAATGTGTTTTCACTGTAGCCCAGATGCTCATAAGTAAGCAGCAGAGTTGAAAGATTCTAAATTACCCTGTCAACTGATAAGCAGGCTATCAAGATGAACAGAAAATATGTTTTGAAATGCCTGTATAGAAATGCTGAGTCTGAAAAATAAGGTGAGAAAGAATGTATAGAAATAAATGAAGATTTAGATATAATTGGCATCTCAGAGACCTGATGGAAGGAAAATAACCAATGGGACATTGTGATACCAGGATACAAATTATATCATAATGATAGGATAGATCAAATTGGTGGAGAGGTGGTGTTATATGATAAAGAGGGTACACAAGTCTAACAGGATAAAAGCTTTGCAGGAAACAAAATGTACTGTATAATCCTTATGGATAGAAATTATATATGAGAAGAGGAAGGGAAGGTGGGAGTGTACTATACTACCATCTGCCTGGCCAGAATGAACAACCAGATGATGAAATGCTATTACTCTAGTCTTCTGGGACCTCTTTCCTGCCTACCCAACACACATCTCCTCCAACTTCTGCTCCTTCCCCCCTTTCATTACTATGGCTCTATATCACTTTCTCTTCCTATTTTTGATACTCCCTAATCTTCTTCCCTCTTTCAAATGACCTCAAGCCCCCACTCCTTATCATCCCTTCCTTACCATCCTCACCTCTCCTGCCACTGTCATCTGCTCTTCAGCTTCACCATTTTCTTCCTCTCATTCAGCCATCTCCCCCTCTCTGAAAGAACCTCACTCTCATTACCATCATGCTACCTCCTCTCTCCCCTGCACTCTCCTGCTCCTTCTCCTTCGCTCATCAGGGGATATCAATCCCAACCTTGGCTCCCTAGACTTTTTTCATACTCAGGGCAGATCCACATGCAACCCCTTACATTTTATTCATATCTCTCTTCTTTCACCCTTCTCTCTCTCTTTCTCATGTGCCTTATGGAGTGTACACTCCAGCTGTAATAAACTTGCCTTCATTCATGACCTCTTTATCTCTAATACTCTGCATCTTCTTGCTCTAACTGAGACTTGGCTTCTCCCTATAGACTCTTCTTCAACTGCTGCCCTTAGACATGGGGACTACCAATTTTCCCATATGTCTCACATCATTTGCTGTGGAAGTGATGTTGGGTTATGCTCTCTCATTCCTGCCAATTTCAAGCTCTCCTTCTGCCTCAGTCTTACTCCTTCCCTTCCTTTGAAGTCCACTCCAACTGCTTTCTACTCCCATACCTCTTTGGAGAGCTGTTACTTATCAACCCCCTGATAAGTGCACCTCTACCTTTCTCACTGATTTTGACTCATGGCTTTCCCTCTTTTTTGATGCATTTTTTCTCTACTTTATTCTTAGGGATGTTAACTCATGCCCATGCCTCATGCCTTAAAGTTCCTTTCCTTTACCTCCTTATTCATCCTCCAACTGTGCTCTACTGTCTCTACTCACCAGCAAGGTCACTGCCTCAAATTTGTCTTTGTCTTTAACCGATTGCCTTCAAACGTCTGCATTGCAGTTCTTCCCTTGTCTGACCATCACCTGCTAAACTTCACTCTTCACCCATACCTTAATTTCATCCAACACCTTTAGGAATCTTTATGTTATTAATCATAAGCTTTCTCCACTGCTGTCTCATCTCCTCTTTCCTCCACTGTGTCATCGACCTGTTGAGGTGTTTTTTTTTCTATAACACTGCATTCTCCTCTGCTCTGTGCTTTGCCTTGTGAGGAGTACTGTACCTCAGTCATGGCTGTCCTCTAAAACGTGCTACCTGCATTCCTATGCCCACTCAGCTGAGCATACTTGACTCAAATCCCTTACCCTTGTGAACTTCCTACATTTCTAATTCATGCTAGCCTCTTTCCAGTCAGCCATTGCACTCACCAAGTAAGCCTACTATGTCCACCTTACTAATTTTCTTGCCTCTGACCCTCGCCATCTCTTTACAACTCTCAACTTTTGCCACAAAGTGCCTCCATCTCTGCCCCCTCCTTCTCTTTCTGCCCAGACTTTGTCTGACTATTTCCATGATAAAGTCCGCATGATTACTCTTGCTCCCCCCAGAGTCATCTCATTCTCCCTTTCCCCTCTTCAGTCCCAAATCCTTTCCTCAATCTCTGTCAACCTTTTTTCCTTTTCTAAGATCAGTGAGGAAGAAACCACACATCTTCTCCCTCTTCCAAACTTATTAGCTTCTCCTCTGATCCCATCCCCACCCATCTACTAAGCTCCATCTCCTCCACTGTTATCCCTGCCGTCTGTCATATCTTCAATCTGTCGTTTTCCACTGCAACTGCTCTTGCAGCCTTCAAGCATACTGTGGTTAAACCTCTCCTCAAGAAACCCTCACTAGATCCTACAGCAACACCACCGATCATCGCAGCACTCCCCTGATCGGGGTTAAGTGAAAGAGTGGGAAGTCAGACACCTCCCCGCTCTCCAGTTCCAGCCCAATCAGGGGCTTCAGGACACATTTAAATTCAAAGCGCCATTAGGTGTGCCCACGACTGGTGGGTCATTGCCTGAGAGCCTCACCAGAGGGCTCTTTGGCATGGCCTTTAGACAGGGAACAAAGGTGGGACTACATGCAACAGTAGTAACCCTTCCAACACCCAGCAAGGATAATTCTTCCTGTAAAAATCCACAGAGACTGCATAGCAACTCTACCACATGAACAAACAACACCATAAGTAAAACTCAAATGAACAGCTTCGTAAAGTACCTCTCTGAAACAAGACCACATTTAACACCAACAGCAAGAAAACTCCACTTCAAACCAGTCTCAAGTAAGGCCTCACCAGCGACTTGTACACTGGTTTTAGTACCTCTTTCTTTCTGCTAACAATTCCTCTTTGTATGCAATCCAGCATCCTTCTGGCTTTGGCCACCGTCTTGTCACAATGTTTCGCCACCTTGAGATCCTCAGAAACAATCACTCTGAAGTCCTTCTCCTGGTCCATGTACACCAACCCCTCGCCCCCTATCGCACACAATTTCTTTGGATTTCTGCTTCCCAAGTGCATGACACTGCACTTCTTCAGATTAAATCTTAACTGCCAAGAATTAGACCATTCTTCCATCTTTTCTAGATCTTTTGTGTCATCTGTATTTTGTGAAAGCTGTGGGTTTTGCCTTTATTTGTGCAGCCACTTCTTTGGAGAACAAAGTAGGTTTCCTGTTTCCTCTTGTTTTTATTTACTTTCCTTACATATGTGTCTGTTGCCCCTTTTATTGCCTCCTTTAGTTTAGCCCACTATAATTCCACTTCTCTTATCCCCTCACACCCTGCCAACTCCTCCTTCTGGCACTTGGCCATTTTACATCTTTTAAGGCATCCACAATTTTTTTACTTCTTTCCAGATTTGTAGAAGGAATATTCCAATCCACATCGGGTAGATTACTGTAAAATCACTCAATGTGATCACTTCCCCTTTCATAGCTACCTTTGCAATATCAGTAATTAAGTCTCTATCCATTTCTTCAGGTTGAGTTGGGGACCTATATACTATACCAGTATGGATGATAGTGCCATCTCCTCTTTCCAACACAATCCACAGGGCTTCTTCTTTTCCCCTCGTCTCCTGTATTTCAACAGCTTTAATATTGCTTTTGACAGCAATATTAAAGCTGTCAAAAGCAATATTAAAGCCGTCCCTCACAAAAGAACCAAATGCTCGCAACGGACCTGCAATCGAGCCTTTGAACTTTATGCTCCATCCTTATGGAACTCTCTACCGAGCTATCTCAGAAACAATGCCGACCTATTATCTTTCAGAAAACAGCTAAAAACCACCCTTTTCCAGGAATACTTCAACTCAAACCCCACCGAAAAATCCACAAACCTCTGATCTCACCCACAATGAACTCTAATTTAAAGCTACACTAACCTGTCTATGTCCAATGTCTGTCCTATGTCCAAAGTCTTTCCTATGTCAAAATCATCAATATTGCCTCCCCGATGATGACCCTACCCTTGTACTTAATTCCCCCACCCCTATGTAACACCGCTTTGACCCGGTGAAAAGCGGTATATAAATACAGCTAAATAAATAAATAAATAAATTTGACATATAGGGCTTCTCCTCCTCCTTTTCTGCCTTCTCTGTCTCTCATAAATAAATTATAGCCAGCTATGGCTATATCCCATTCATGTGACTCATTACACCATGTTTCTGCAATGGCTACAATGTCCAAGTCCATTTCGACCATTAGGACTTCCAGGTCAGGAACTTTGTTGGCTAGGCTTAGAGCATTTGTGCTCATTGCTTTCCAGCATTTGTTGATTGGCATGCCTGTATTTTGCATGGATTTTGTTCTATATGACTCTTCCCACTCGCCATTGATGTGTGGTTAATAGTGTGGCTGTTTCCAATGTTATTATATTTTTGCTGGGAGTGACATCCTGAACTTGTTCTTCTCCATCTGTCAATCCCTTTCCCTAGTTTAAATGACCATCCGCATAATGCCTGAATTTTTCACTTAGTATCCTTTTCCCTGTGACAGAGAGATGTAATCTATCAACACAGTATAGCCTCTTGTTGTTCCATCTATTTCCCCTGGTGTCTATATATCTAAATCCTTCTTGTTTGCATCAGGTTTGGAGCCATGTATTAAAACTGATTATGCAATGCAGCCTTTTTGCCCCCTTACCAAGAACAGGTAGAACTTCTGAGAATGCTATAGTGTTAACAATGTGTTTGAGTTTCTCTCCCAGAATCTGGAAGTCCCTTTGAACTATAGAGGCACTGTTTCTAGCCAGGTCAAGTGGATGATAACATCAATTTTGGAGTGCTTAATTTCTGCACTAAGTATGTCAACAATTTGGTTTGTATTCCTGCTGGCTGAAGTGCCTGGGAGGCATTTGACCATCTTCTCTCCTTTGAACTATGTTCCCTAGTTGGTGCCTCTGATGATGGAATCTCCAAGTAGTAATAGTTTCCTGTTTTGTGATTTTTTTTCTTCATATTTGGTGCATTAGCAGTAGATTGGGCATTAACCTTCTCATTTAAGGGCTCTTCAATTTCCATTAATTGGGCACTCTCATTTTCCAAGGCAGAGAAGGTAATATTCAGGGATATCTCTTAATAGAGAGGGTGTCTCTGTATTATAGGTTGCAACCTACCAGAGCCCACTGTGATCCATTTGTTCCTGAGCTGTTTGATTCTTTGTGAGAGAAGGGGTGGATTTTTTTCAATTTTTTCAGTTTGTACCTAGGTGTGTTTAATTGCAGCTAATTCTTTATGCATAGCAGATAACTTGACCAACAAACAGAATAGAGGCATTGAAAAAAAGGATCCAAGCTGAACTGTACCCCTGAATAAAAACTCAGATCCTGTTTGTCGATGCTTTACTTCTGTTTGTTGGCTCTGTATTTCTGTGGGTGTCCTGTTGCTTCTACGTTGGACTAGTAGATAACTTGAGATATATAGGGCATGCTCTTAGGCTCTTAGGATAAAGGTACTATAGCTTTTCTGGTGAAAAAGTGGTATATAAGCACAACTAAATAAATAAATAAATAAATAAATACATAATATTGCATTGAATACATGACATGCTGAGTAAGACTGTTATAACACAGTTTTCTATTTATCAGCCCGCTATGCAAAAGACCCTGGAACTTTCAAATGTATACCTTTACTGCAAAATTCAGTAAGAAAACAGATCTCTGCAAATATAAAAGCAAATGCTTATTACAATTCCAATGCTATGCAAGGAATGTAGGTAAGCAAAATATTCCTAAACTTATAACCAAAATTTAGGATGTTTGTCACTAGACTGTAGATCAAGGTGGCTGTGAATAGATATAAATGAGATAGAAACAGAATTAGAGGAAGAGCAAAACGTTTTGGGGGTTTTGAGTTTTTTTTTCTTTTGGGCCCGATTATGCACCACAAATGCCTTCTCTGCCCGCATCTAACTTCCTTGCCAGTTGTACAGGGAAGTTAGGTGGGGGCAGGGAAGAGGAGGATCAGAGGCAGAGGCAGGATGGGTTGTGAGCAGTTGCTGGCCCTGGACATACAGGGCCGATTCTAATGTCAGCCCTGTATGTTCAGGGCCGGCAACTTGTACGGGGAAGATATTCCACCTCCAAGGTGGAATAATTTCCCCATACATAAAGGATCTGCAACCTGGGGCTTAGACTAGGTAGGGCAGGCCCGAAGGCATTCCCGCAGCCCGACCTTAGAAGGCTGGATCAGGGGTTGGGCTGCGGGGAATGAGTCCCTGAAGTCCGGCGGCCGACATTGTGGGTCTTCAATGGAGCCGTGGTGCCATGGTAACATCATTCCATAGTGCCGTGGTTTCATAGAAGAGCCTTGACTGAGTTAGCAGGGGACAGTCCTGTACATGCAGGCCAGGCTGAATCTCTGTTCCAGCCTGCATGTACAGGACTGTTCGCGATTCTGATCCCATGGGGCTAGACATGCCCCACGGGATCAGAATCACAATCTCCTCTGTACATCCAGCTCAGAACGGATGTACAGAGAGGATCTATGTCATGGACAGAATAAGTCTGTTTGTGTTTATCTTCTTCCCTTAGTGCAGATACCCTAACACACCACAGTGCCTAAGTAGTCTTATAAGAGAATAAAACAGGTAATAAATAGGCAAGGAAAAGGCATATCAAAAACCAGCCAAATAGTAAAGTTTGAAAGCTTAGCTTTGTAGAGTCTCTTGGAGTAGTGATGACGATCTGGATCAGATAGCTTGCTCAGGCAGCAGAGGCTGATTGAATAAACCACACCCTGTGAAGCAGGATTGTAACAGAACAATGGAAACTTTAAAAGGTCAAAATGAAATCTTACTTCTATGTATCAGCACCCACTGTTCCCTCTAAGCTGTGCGCGTGTGCGTGCGCACACACCTCGCCAAGCGAGCGCACATGCTTTACAACAGAGTGCACAAAAATTATGGTTCTGATTCTGATAGAAAACAACACAGATGTCTTAAATTTTAAAAGTTGTGATTGTAATTACTAGAAATTTTCCGCTTCATTTAGTAATAGTCTATTTTCATTTAATTTGATTAAAATCAATGTGGTGTACATATTGTATTCTTACGTGTAGTCAAATTTTAAAGTATATAACTCCGAGTGTCGTTATGTGGCGCACAAAAATTTAACCTTCCTTCAAAAGCTGCACAGCTGATATTTTATGTGCACACAGCCTACAGAAAATTAGAGGGAACATTGTCAGCACCCTATGCAAAGGACCCTGGAACTTTGAATTGTATGCCTTTACTGCAAAATTAAGTTAGAAACCAGGTCTCTGCAAATTTAAAAGCAAAGGTTTACTTCAATTTCAAGTAGATAAATATCAAGAATTTAGTGTCCCGGGCCAGTAGATCTTACATGAATTGAGGACATACTCAGATTTCTGATTTTAAAAGGCTATGCAAGGAATGTAGGTAAGCTAAATATTCCTAAACTTATAACTAAAATTTAGGATGTTTGCCACTAGACTGTAGATCAAGGTGGCTGTAAACAGACAGAAATGGGATAGAGACAGAAAGATAAGAAGAACAAGGTTTTTTTTGTTGTTGTTTGTGTTCCTCTCTTGGTGCAGATACCCTAACACACCATAGTACCTAAGTAGTCTTATAAGAGAATAAAACAGGTAATAAATAGTCAAGGAAAATATATATTTAAAAAACAGCTAAATAGTAAAGTTTGAAAGCTTAGCTTTGTAGAGACTTGGAGTAGTGATGGAAATCCTCGCTACCTTTCTTCTCTTATCTCTCCCTACACCCCTCCTCGGGAACTCCACTCTTCTGGCAGATCCCTTCTATCTGTGCCCTTCTCTTCCACTGCCAACTCCAAACTTTGATCTTTCTACCTTGCTGTTCTTTATGCCTGGAACAAACTACCCAAGTCAGTACATCAGGCTGCATCTCTGTCCCTGTCCAAAACCAGGCTAATGCTCACTGCTTTGAGACTGCTTTTGGATCCTGATCCCTTTAATCTCCTGTTCACCTCTTACTGTATGTGCTTCTTCACCAGTCCCCTAAATATATCCTAGTCCCTCTGCAGTTGTGTTATCTGTAGGTTCTTATGAGAAGGGATTGTCTTGAAGGAATTGTCTTGAAGGGCTACCCATAGGAACTAATACAAATGGAAATAGATCTGCATTTGTATTTATCTTCTGGAATATATATTCTAAATCTTGGGGAAAAGGGGTAATCTTTGGGTAAAAACATATAAATCTGTATATTTTAGAAATCAGTGTGCTTGCTGAGTCAGTCACCAGAGCTGTTCATTTAAATAAAATCAAAGCATAGCTTATCATACAAGTAGAATAAATAGTCTCTGAGTACAAAGAACTAAACTTGTTTCTAGTGACTTTATTTATTTTTATTTATTTACATTCTCTTATATACCGCGCTATTCTACATCAGTGCGGTTTACATTGAACAACTGAAATTACATTGAACAGGGCATTATAACTTGGAGATAACTATTTTACAGGGAACAAAGAGGCCTTCCAGTTAGAAAGCAAAATATCTGTGAAGTTGTCTTAAATAGGTGTTAAAGGCAAGTGACAGATCAAAGGGGCAATTTGAAAGGCCCCTATCAAACCAAGGGCTGCGTGAATCACACAGGAAATTGGTAAGACTTTGCCTTAGAAGCACAGATCAGGGCACTGTGTAGCAAGCCAGCTTGTAAGGTTTCTTTCCCTCCCTCCCACCCCAACTCCCACCCATGCCAGGATAATATTAGCTTTATAGGCTTTTAAACCTATTAAAGGGGGGAGGTGCCATAATCACTTTCAGGTGCGGCCGGTTATCCTCATCAGGAAGACATTTATTAAGGACCTGAGATTAATTATTCTTGAGGTGCACAAAGTCCATTTAACATATAAGGTATAGTTATATTAGTATAAGTATCCCCTGCAGCCTAAGTAAGTAAACAACTTTAATATCTGAATAAAACCTTAAAACTAAGATGCAGACAGCAGTCCAGCAGCGAGATGGGGAATTTCCCGACTTTTGCATTGAGTGTCATATTGTATGATTTTCTCCCAGTTGGTGAGATGTCTTATGTGTGCACTAGGTGCAAGGAGTTCTTTGATCTCAGGGAACGAGTCCAATCTCTGGAGGCTAGAGTAGCAGAATTGGATGACATAAGGAAGACAGAGAAATATATATATGAGATCTACAGAGATGCAGTTCTGAAGTCCTACCTCCAGTCTGGCAACCTCCCTGTTGCCATGGAGGAGAGAGATTTTCTGACAGGAGAGCATCACCCTGGTGTGGCAGGAAGTGATCCTGTAGTTAGGACCTGTCCTTCAGGTGATATAAAACTCTATTGCACCAAGGAGGTTTCTCCAGGGCCATATGCCCATGAGGGGAGGGTTAGGATGGCCATTATAGTTGATGATTCGATCATTAAGCATGTAGATAGCTGGGTGGCTGGTGGATGTGAGGATCGCTTGGTAACATGTCTGCCTGGTGCAAAAGTAGCAGATTTCATGTGCCACCTAGACATGGTGTTAGATAGCGCTGGGTTGGAGTCTGCTGTCTTGGTACATGTTGGTACCAATGACATAATGAAAGTGTGGTAGGGAGGTTCTGGATGCCAAATTTAGGCTTTTAGGTAGAAAGTTGAAATCCAGAACTTCCAGAGAAGCATTTTCAGAAGTGTTTCCCATTCCATGTGCAGGACCCAAAAGGCAGGCAGAGCTCCGGGGTCTCAATGTGTGGATGAGATGGTGATGCAAAGAAGAGGGTTTGGAGTTGTTAGGAACTGGTATATATTCATAGGAAATAAGGGGCTTTTCTAAAGGGATGAGCTCCACCTTAACCGGGATGGAACCAGGCTGTTGGCAGTAACCTTTAAAAAGGAGATTGAAAGAGCCAAGATGGCTGTAATCGGAATGGTCTGCTCATGCGTATTCTCAGTTTGGGGAGAAAGAGGAAGGTTAAGCAGAGTTAGTGTCCTCAGGCTGACCTGCCTGCCTCCTCTTCAATTCTGTCTATTTTGCCTTACTTGCACAGTGAGCAGCAGCCAGTGGTGGACTGGGAGGCAGTAAGCCTGACTGGAGTCTGACAGAGTAGTTGGTCTCGCAGCCCCACTAGGGTAGTGAGCTCATGCTCCCCGAGATGCAGAAGTACTCCAAAGTGGTGTGCCAGAGTGTCTCTTTGGGCTGGATGAAAGTTCAAGGAATGGCCATGAGAAGCACTTCTTTGTCCCTGCTGGGGCCGGCACCTGTGGTGGCGGTGGGGTCTGCAAGTACTCTGTCGGATCAACGATATTGTGATACACCTAGGAGAGGGAGTTTGTTAGTGATGGCCGGTGGAAGCTGGTCCCCCTCAGATGAGACTGCGGTGCCCTTAGGTGATCGGGACATGGAGGAACTTGCTACCTTTGCCTTTGAATTGTAATGCCTGGAGCAATTTACAATCAAATCCATCTGGATGGCTGTCAAGCTTTTAAGGGAAGCTTTAACCCCTCAAATTCAAGTTTTGCAGGAGAAAGCTCAACGGAATGCTGAACCTTGTGCAAGGAACAGTGAGTCTATAAAATCTGTGCAAGTTATAACAACTGACTTATCGACTCATTTAAAGGTGATGGAAGTGCACTCAGAAGCCTTCATTAAGGACTCTAACTTTATGAAGTCCCATTTGGAACAATTAGATAACTTTACCGGTCTTGCCAATCTTCATCTAATAAATTTTCCAAAGGTTCCAAACATTACTGCAAAAGATATGTTTAAAAAATACATACATGAGGTATTAGGGACTCCTGTTGAATCTTGTTCCCTATTAGTTAAAGCCTATTACCTTCCAACAAATCAGAAAATTCCTGGTGGGGCTGGTATTTCTGGTTTTCAGGAAGGAAATTGATGTATTAAATGTGTCTGCGATACTGAATATGTCTGATTGTGATGTTGCTGTTCCTGCAACTTGTTTAATAACTTTAGCCTTGATATCTGACTGTGAGAGGCTTCTCAGGATGTCTTATAGGAAAAGGAATGTTTCCTTTATGGGCTGCATGTCCTGTATTTTTCCAGACTTAGCTAAACAAACATAGTGCCACAGAAAGGAATTTTTGATTCTGAGTCTGTGTGTGCTGCACTAGGAGGGAGCTGTTTCCTTAAATATCCTTGCAAATGTCTTGTTAAGTTCCAGGGGCTATCCTATATATTTTTTTCCCCTTCCAGTTAATTTCTTTTTTACATGTCTGCGAGTCTCTCAGCAAGAGCAGACCACATCTCCTACCTGCTTTTTAAATATATGTTGGTCGTATCTATTTCAGTTTTCCTTTATTAATGTAACAGAATTTGTACCTGTTTCTGTACAATTCACAATGTTGTTATTTGTAAACTGTGCTTGATCATTTGGAAAATGCGGTATGAAAATGTTAATAAAATAAAAATAAATAAATAATTGATAATATTTGGTTTCGTGGGTGCTTATTTTGGATCTCTCTTTTTGTGGGCTATGGGATGGGTTACCTATATATTGTTTACCTGTTTTGTTCTGCATTATGTAGAATTTTCCTTGATAACTATTGTTTCCATAGATACCTACTTTTCAAGATCAAGTGGGTTTTTTTTGCTTGTAAATTTGAAAATGCTGCATAAATATAAATAATAAAAAAGGAGATAGAGCAGCTTTTAACCTAGATAATAGGGGAAAGCCAACATGAAGGATACTAGCAAAGGATTGAAGTTATTTATTTATTTATTTATTTAACTGTATTTATATCCTGCTTTTCACCGGGTCAAAGCGGTGGGACGTATAACAGGGGGGGGGGGGGAATCAATAGTGGGGGGGTCCATCACCGGGGGTTCAACATTGATGATTTTGGGGCGAACATAGAGACTGACAGGATAGTATAGTTACTGGTCTGGAGTTCTTGAAGAGGAATAGGGGGGGGTCCTATTCAGAGATGTTCTTGGAATAGGACGGTTTTTAGCTGCTTTTTGAATGATGGGAGATCACCGTTGTTCCTGATGTGGCTTGGTAAAGAGTTCCAGAGGGATGGGGCATAGAGTTCAAAGGCTCTGTTGCAGGTCCGTTGTGTTGCTTTTAGGGCATATTGAAAGAGAGGTTCCAGTAAAGACATAAATTACCCAAATGCCCTTGAGTACGGAGCAGACAGAGATTAAAGATTCAAAATTATCCCTGCCTACTGATAACCAGATTCATATGAATAAAATACAACCTCTAAAATGCAAATACTAGAAGTCTAAAAAATAAGATGGGAGAGTTTAAATATATAGCACTAAATGAGAGATTCAATATGATTGGTATCTCAGAGACCTGTTGGAAGGAGGACAATCAGTGGGATACTGAGATACCTGGGTACAAATTATATTGCAATGATAGAGTAGTTCATATTGGTGGAGGGGTTGTGTTCTATGTTAAGAGAGGGCATTGAGTCACACAGGAGTAAAGTGCTTCAAGATATAAATACATGGTAGATTCTCTATGGATTGAAATTCCATGTAAAAAGGGGAAGGCGATGGCAGTGGGGGTGTACTAATGACTGCCTGGCCAGAATGAACAAATGGATGATGAAATGCTCAAAGAAATCAGGGAAGCTAACAAAAGTTACAATATAGTATTAATAAAGGGTGATTTCAATTACCCCAGTATCGACTGGGTCAGTGTCACGGCAGGATATGCTATTCTGAACCACAAATAGCGGGGATGGACGTCCTGTTGGAACGTCCATCTCTGCTATTTTTCTGAATTTCCCATTCCGCCGAGCCTCCCTATATTAACAGGGAATTTGTAATGAGAAGCTAGATGGGGATGGGAAGGGGACGGAGTGGAGGCAGGGTTAGGGCGGGCAGTGGACAGTCTGGGCCTTGGACATACAGGGCCAATTTTGATGTCAGCCATGTACGTTCGGGGCTGGCAGAGTAGATGGGGAACTTATTCCACCTCTGAGATGAAATAAGTTCCCCTAGACATTAGGAGACGGCAGGCCCGGGGTGCGTCAAAGGGTGGGTAGGCCACAGAAGATTCCCCACTACCCGACACTGGCCTTGGGATGCCTGATCGGGGGTCGGGCTATGGGGAATGAATCCAGTCATCAGCGGCTGGGGATCGTGGCTTCTGGATAGAGCCATGGTGCCATGGCAACCAGACACCATGGCACCACAGCTCCATTCAGGAGTCCTGACTGAGTTAGGTGCCTGTACGTGCAAGCTGCCCAAAATCGGGTCCAGGTTTGCTCATGCAGGCTTAAATGGGATTCTGATCCCGCAGGGGCTAGACGTGACCCACGGAATCAGAATCACATCTACCTGGAAAAGAGACGGCTGAGGGGAGATATGATAGAGGTCTATAAATTAATGAATGGAGTAGAAAGACTAGGGGACATGCAATGAAGCTACAGGGTACACTATTTAAGACTAATGAGAGAAAATGTTTTTTTTACTCAACGTGTAATCAAACTCTGGAATTTGTTACCAGAGAATATAGTAAAAGCTGTTAGTGTAGCTGGGTTTAAAAAAGGTTTGGACAAGTTCCTGGAGGAAAGATCCATAAACTATTATTAAAATGGAACCAGAATATCACTGCTTGACCCAATACAAGCATTGTGGCACCTGTGTCTTTTGTGGAAACTGCTAGGTACTTATGACCTAGATTGGCCACTATTGGAAATAGGATACTGGGCTCGATGGACCTTGGTCTGACCCAGTATGGCATATCTTATGTTCTTATGTAGCTCTGTGCATCCGGTTCCAACCGGGCACACAGAGGCCGGGATGTTCAGCACAGAACAGGCCTCAAAGTTTTTAGATGAAATAAATATCTGCTTCTTGGAGCAGCTGGTTCATGAACTAACAAGACGGGAAGCAATTTTGGACCTAGTCCTTAGCAGTACACAAGATCTGATACAAGAGATAAGGGTGTTGGGGCAACTTGGCAATAGCGATCATAGCATGATCGCGTTTGATTTCATAAATGGAGAACAAACAGTAAGGAAATCCACAGTACTGCCTTTTAATTTTCAAAAGGGAGACTATGAGAAAATGAAGAAAACAGTTGAGAAAAACTAAAAGGAGAAGCCGTATTTTTAAGAAAGAGTGAACAGAATTGGACTCAATATTCAAGGTGCGGTCGTACCATGGAATGATACAGAGGCATTATAATATCCTTTGTTTTATTCTCCATTCCTTTCCTTATGATTCCTAGCATTCTATTTGCCTCCTTGGCTGCTGCTGCACATAGGGCGGAAGGTTTCAATGTGTTATCCACAATGACGCCTAAATCTTTTTCCTGGGTGGTGCTTCATAATGTGGAACCTTGCATCATGTAACCATAGTTTGGGATTTCTTTCCTAGATGCATAACTTTGCACTTATCCACATAAAATTTCATCTGCCATTTGAACATCCAGTCTTCCAGTTTATCAAGGTCCTCTTGCAAGTTTTCAGAATCCTCTTGGCTTTTATCAACTTTGAATAATTTTGTGTCATTTGCAAATTTGATTATCTCACTCGTTATTCCCATTTACAGGTCATTTATGAATATATTAAAAAGCAGCGGACCCAGCACAGATCCCTGGAGTACTCCACTATTCACCTTTCTCCAATGAGAAAATTGGCCATTTAGCCCTACCCTCTGCTTTCTATCTTTAAACCAGTTCCTGATCCACAATAGTACACTGCCTCCCATCCCATGACTTTTTAATTTCCCCAAGGGTCTCTTATGAGGGACCTTGTCAAAGGTTTTCTGAAAATCCAGATATACTATATTGACCAGCTCACCTTTGTCTACCTGTAGGCATGTACTATGCCGTATATGATCGTATTTTATATAGAAAATTGTGGTCTTCTTGCCTTGATAATATATTCTTAGCATAGGCACCTTCAAATATGCTTTAAATAGATGCAGTCTAATAAAATTACCTTCCATATGTTTAGTTCTGACTAAAGGTGGACTACTGACTGCCATTGCCATTATACATTTAGCAACTGAATATCACAGTTAATGGATTATTTTGGGGTGCAACCTTCATTTTACCCTAGCTCTGCACTCCATTATACAGATGGGGTGCAGCAGTCTGATAGATTTTCCAGCATAGGGAGTGTAATTTTATAACAGTGATAGAATTCAAAATAGCATGGTACAGATACAGTGGATCCCTTTATAGCAACAGGATAAAATTAAAACAAACTTAACTATCTAATTTCTCAACAAACATGGGTGCCCTACACAGAGTGGTGGGTTCACCCTTAAACAAAGACATGGGGAGGTGTCACCTGCACAGAGCAGCAGGTGCACCTACTCTTGCCCCCTTTATTTATTTACATTCTCTTATATACTGTGCTAATTTGCATCAGTGTGGTTTACATTGAACAAGGCATTATAGCTTGGAGATAACTATTTTACAGGGAACATGGGCTATGGAGGGTTACGTGGCTTGCCCAAGACCACAAGGAGCACCTGTGGGACTAGAAACCCCAGTCCTTCTGGCCCAAGGTTGCTGTCCTCTAGTGGGATTTGAACCCCTGACCTTCTGGCCTGAAGCACCTTGCCCCAACCACTAGGCCACTCCTCCACGGCATATCCTGCAAGGTATGTCTATCCCTGTGGGATCAGAATCGCAAACAGGCCTCTACGTGCAGGCTGGGACACCGATTCTGCCCGGCCTGCAGGTACAGGGCTTCCCCGGCTAACTCAGTCAGGGAAGTTCAATGGATCCTGTTGCCATGGTACTGTGGCTCCATTGAAGAGCCACGATCCCTGGCCTCCGGCACAGGCAGTGATTTCCCCGCAACCCGATCCCAGATCTGGCCTCCTAAGGCCAGGGTTGGGCTGCAGTGAATGTCCTCGCCCCCCCCCCCTCGCCCATCCATGCCCCAGGTTCGCAGATCCAAGTTGGAATAAGTTCCCCGTGCAAGTCACCAGCCCCAGATGTACAGGATCAACATAAGAATCAGCCCTGTACGTCCGGGGCCGATGGCCACCCACTGCCTGCCCTAACACTGCCCTCGATCTGCCCCTTTCCTGCTCCTGTCTACCTTCCCCATGCAAGACGCGCAGAAGGTGAACAGGACCAAGAAATGGTATGAATAGCAGGGATGGATGTCCAGCCCCGCTATTTGTGCCTTAAAATGGTCCCATAACTGTCCATGGCATATTAGGATTCTAAGCAGGAGGGTTAGGGGTGAAAAGTGGACAGTGTGAGCACTGCTCAGGCAGTAAATCTGTGCTGCCTACACGGCAGGCAAGTATCATGGATGTACTCACTGCCAACTCCATAGGTGGTGTTGAGGCACCCGCTCTATTGCCATGCCATGGCAGCACTGCATGTACAGAAGAAAATGCAGGGGGACATGCTTTCCATGCGCCCAGCAGTTAACAGTGTGGTGTTTCACCTAACACACCACGTATTTGCATGTTATCAGTTTCTTTGTGGCAACATGAACAGTGCCCTTTAGTAAAAGGGCTCCAATGTCTCTTTATAAAATATTAAAGCAAAACAGCAGAAATTGTTCCAACCTTGAAGCTGTGGACATGTGCTATCTGTTCAGGAGTGTGGACATGTGCTATCTGTTCAGGAGCAGGTACAGAGTTGTTGTATGTGCATGAATTTTTATAAACCAACTGTGTATCTATTGCCCACACTCCACAGGCTGGCCCAAATTGTTTCTGTTCCTGAGCTCCATGGAAAACCCTTTCTGGATTTTATATCTTGTGACTCTATTTGGCTCCTACTCTAGAGACTTACATCAAAGACTTTTCTTGTGCCATTTTCCTAGTCCTGCAAATTCTGGAAAAAATATCCTGGAACCCTGTTAACATTTTTTTCCTTGTTCAATTCTTGGACTTAACCATCCCGAATCCTTGTGCTGCTAAGTTTCGCAGTTTCATGAGGAAAACTTTATGGCCAGCTTGATTCCAAATGTATATCCTAAAGCAGGATGGTATTTGTAGTCCCTGATTGCACCCATGAAATCAATACTGTCAGAAATCAAAGAAGGGCCTAAAATCTCCATCTTGGAACTGAGTAACTTGAGAAGGCTGCTTGTGTAAAATTCCCAGTTACCATTTTACTATTTGAGACATTTCCAAGCTTACTCCAGATGCTGAAGAAATTCTGTGAAACCATTAAAAAAAACCCTAAACATGGTTTACAAACTTTCTGGCACAAGGACACAGTACAATAAAAGTCTTTGGATTAAGATCCTAGAGCAAGAATCGATAGATGCACAAGGCAAAAATCTAGAAAGGGTTTTCCATGGAGCTCAAAACCAGACAAACTTTGGACCAGTCAGGAAACAGGAAATGTTATCAGAAATACAAGACACAGCTACTGTAAGTATAGGTTACCTAGAGTCAGTACCTGTAGGAAGCATAGTAGCTCTTCCTGGTAGGCTGGCACCTTCCACCCCATGGGGCACTGGTTCAAAGACATGCTATGAAAATACTGGGACAAAGCAGAGTGGCAATTTATGTGGGTTTTTTTCTTTCTTTTTCATATTAAAATTGACATGGGAAATATTGCTGATATGTTCCATGTTTATTTTCTTTAGTTATTTATTGACTGCATTTTGTACCGGCTGCACTTGATATATTTCCCGTGTTAATAAGGTCATCAAGGCAGTTTACAATAAAATGAGGGGGGAAAGATAAGAATAAAGAAAGGAGGAAAAGAGAGAATGAAATGACCAAGGGAGAAGAGTTTGTAATGTCATGAGAAGGGAAGAAGAGGAAAATAAAAGCAGGCAGAGAGCCACAGAAGAAGGGTTTTAGGGAAAGGAGGATCAAGGAAAGACACAATGAAAAAGCCAAGTCTTCAGGCCTTTCAAAAATTTGGGGAAAAAAGGTTCTATGTGGAGAGGAGGAATAAGGGAATTCCAAAGGAAGGGGCCAAAGTAGACAAAAGAGAAAGTCCTAGAAATGAGAAGATGGAAGGCTGATGAAGGGGGAAGGGACAAAAGAGCAGTGTGGGAAGAGCGGAACACATGGGAGGTTTGATAAGGAAATATCATGGTGGCAGTATAGGGTAGGCAGGCAGAATGTAGGGTGTGGTGAGCAAGGATAAGGATCTTGAAATTAACCATCCAGCTCTCCCAGGAGGGAGAGGAGCTTTCACCCAGACTGAAGCCTCTCCGCAGGAAAGAGCACTACCCGGGCCAATGCCTCACTGCTCTCCAGCTCTCCCAGGTGGAAGACGAGCTGCCTGCTCCACCCACAGCAAAACACAGCAACGAATCTGCCTCGTGCTGCCCAATCGGGGCAGCCCACTCCCGGCTTAAAAAGGAGCGCCGCCCGAACTGCAACCTCTTGACCATCCAGCTCTCCCAGGAGGGAGAGGAGCTTTCACCCGGACCGAAGCCTCTCCGCAGGAAAGAGCACTACCCGGGCCAACGCCTCACTGCTCTCCAGCTCTCCCAGGTGGAAGACGAGCTGCCTGCTCTACCCACAGCAAAACACAGCAACGAATCTCCCTCGTGCTGCCCAATCGGGGCAGCCCACTCCCGGCTTAAAAAGGAGCGCCGCCCGAACTGCAACCTCTTGACCATCCAGCTCTCCCAGGAAGGAGAGGAGCTTTCACCCGGACCGAAGCCTCTCCGCAGGAAAGAGCACTACCCGGGCCAACGCCTCACTGCTCTCCAGCTCTCCCAGGTGGAAGACGAGCTGCCTGCTCTACCCACAGCAAAACACAGCAACGAATCTGCCTCGTGCTGCCCAATCGGGGCAGCCCACTCCCGGCTTAAAAAGGAGCACCACAGGTGCACCCACGCCTTGCGGGCCCGCGCCTGAGGGCCTCGCCAGAGAGCCCTTTGGCACGGCCCTTAGGCAGCGGCCCTCTCTGAGATGCCAAGCGATCCATCTTCATCTCCACAATTAACCAGCAGCTGGAGCTCCCCCAAGGTTGAGCTCGCTCCCACCATCAGCACGTCCACCTTTTCAGTCACAGCAAGTATACGTCACCTGAACGAAGAGAACAAAGTACCCTTACATTATCCCTGCTATTAACAACATCTTTAACCTCGTGTAACTATTACATGCTTAACCTCTTCACTGTTGCCAGTAGTCTACACTTACTTTTACTGTGGCCAGTAATTGTTCCTACTTGATCACGTGTACTGTTGCCAGTAGCCTGCATCCTTACAGTCACCTGTAGCCTGTATTAACTATACTGTGGCCAGTAATTGTTTCTACTTGATCACGTGTACTGTTGCCAGTAGCCTGCATCCTTACAGTCACCTTAGCCTTTATTAACTATACTGTGGTCAGTAACTATAGCCTGTATTAACTATCACGTGTACTGTTGCCAGTAGCCTGCATCCTTACAGTCACCTGTAGCCTGTATTAACTATACTGTGGTCAGTAACTGTAGCCTGAATTAACTATACTGTGGTCAGTAACTGCTTCTACTTGATCACTTGTACTGTTGCAAGTAGCCTTCATTCTTACAGTTGCCTGTAGCCTGTATTAACTATACTGTTTTCAGTTACCTACCTCTATATACCATCAGTTACCTAACTCTATATTTCTGTGCTTGACTGTAGTATTACATCTGACCCACCTAATGCCATAAGACGTCATCTGCCCTCTAACACCTGCACAATCTCCTGAAGCAATACAACTCTACGACCCACTCACGCATTAAGGCCCTATAATCTCATGATAGCTCAAACATAAGGAATGGATCACCTCTTAACAACATTAATCTGTGGCTACCTCATCTTAGGCTGATCAGTAGCACTTTAGCCCTAACAAGCACTCACAAACACATACCTGTGCTATAGGGACATGGGAGAAAATGGTCAAGAGACCCCCTCCACAAGTCATTAGATGATACACAGCCAACCTACCAACACCTACTCCACATCGCAATTCAACACACCCAGAATGTAAAAAAAGATAACCTACCTCCACAAGACTTAAAGGCCGCCCTTATAAATGCACGTTCAGTCCGCAACAAATAGCCAATCATCACCGACCTTATAGCCCTTCACAACCTAGACATACTCCTGATCACAGAGACTTGGCTAACAAACTCTGACACGGTCCTCCTCCACCACCTGCTACCTCCCAACTTCACAATACACGGTTGTCACAGAGGCGACAAAAGGGGCGGGGAGTACTCATACTCGCTAAAACTGACCTCAATTTCCACCTCTCCAACAGCACCAACATATCCAACCTTGACATAGTAGTCATAGCAAACAATCACTGCTCCATCAATTTGCTGTACAGAGCCCCGACTCCATCACCTGATGACCTAGCCACGATAACTGAACTGGCCTGCAATACCCCAAACTTGCATACCCCAAACTGGATACTAGGAGACTTCAATCTGCCGTCCCTACAGGACTCTCAAGCAGCAGCTTTCCTTGATGCACTGTTAGACCTATGATATCAGCAGCTAATCAACGAACCAACCCACATAAAGGGATTTGATCTTCGCTCCACTAACTGTCCGTGACGCGGCCCTCTCCACCTCACCAACCTACACCGAAGTACCATGGTCTGACCATAAGCTAATCTTGTTCCAATTTCCCATGGAAAACCAGCTCAGGAAGCGTCCTGAAAACAAGACAAACCCTACAAGAATACTCCCACGAAGTTTCCACCCTTTCAACAAGGAAACCATCATGAATCACACACAACCACTTCTCAACATGACAACAACAAACCTTGATAATCTAGTCTCCAGCTGGAACGACAGCCTTAGTTCCATTGCACTACGCACGGGGCACAATAAAACCCCAAGGAAAAGGGCTGCTGCGCCCTGGTACTCAAAAGAACTACATGATTCCCTCCTCAAGCTCAGAAAACTCGAAAGGCGATGGAGGCATTCACGATCCACGGAAGATCAGGAAGCGTATAACCTCCAACTAGCAACGCACCTCAAGGCGATAACTGAGAAAATAAGACAAGCACACACAGACACACTACAACGATCGCTAAGGAAACCACACAACTTATTCAACCTAGTCAAGAACCTAACGAGAGAACCAGGACCAGTGCAAAAAAACGAGATCCACACCCAAGACTATGCTGACTTCCTTCAATCAAAAGTATGCCAAACCAGCAAGTCTGACGCACCCGCCTCCAGCAAAGTGCAAACCAATGCAGGGAAACTAACAACATTCTCCACGCCATCACCTAAACAAATTGCCGACACCATCTCCACAATCGATACCTCTACTGCGCAAACCGATCCCTATCCCGCCTTTTGGATAAAGGAACTAAAAACAGAGTTTAGCCCATTCTTAACCAGACTCTTTGACTCATCATTCACCTCAGGATTTTTCCCTCAAAATCTCAAACACACATCTATCAGACCTCTGCTGAAAAACAGCAAGCTTGACCCCCAGAAAGTGGAATCATATAGACCAATTGCCAGTATTCCACTCCTGGCCAAAATAATAGAAAAGGAGGTCCAATGCCAGATACAACATCATGTCAACAATGCTGCACCCATAGACCACTGCCATCATGGTTTCAGAGAAGCCCATGGTGTGGAGATGCTACTCACCACCCTATTCAACAACATTCTCAATACAATAGATAACATTCACCGCGGTATGGCCCTTATATTCCTGGATATTGCCACAGCATTCGACTCAGTATGCCACACGACCCTCCTGAGACGACTTGAGGAAAAAGGCATCTGTGATTTAACTCTAACCTGGTGTAAATCATACCTATCCAATAGATGGCAGCATGTGCGAACAGAGACATAAACATCTGAACTGTTCCACCAGAAACAGGGTGTTCCGCAGGGATCCTCCCTATGAGCCCTAATGTTTAACATCTACATGCAGCCCATCTGCGACCTCATATGCTCATTCAACATTGAGTGCATGATATATGCCGATGACGTCTTGCTCTACACACCTTTCAAGACTGACCAGATCGATCTCTCATCACTAACGAACTGTTTCAATGCAGTGGAAAATTGGCTCCAAAATCAGAATCTCCGGATACAGCACAAAAAGACGGAAGTGCTGTTCATTACCTGAAACCCTAACTTCTGTCCTCCAGCCACCTAAAAGTCGGAGATGTAGAACTGCAAACCAAGTCCACAATCCGTTACCTGGGCGTAACACTAGACCAAAAACTGGACATGAAGACACATATTGGCAACATGGTGAAATCAACATATCATAAAATCAGGACACTCAGACATCTACGCCCTCTGCTACAACCTGATGATTTCATAACAATCTTTCAGGCACTAACTATTCCACATCTCGACTACGCCAACGCGATACTGCAAGGGTTACCACAATCAACCCTAAGTCCACTCTAACTTGCTATGAACTCTACAGCCAGAGTCTTAAGTGGGGCCTCAAGGCGAGAACATATAACACCTATCCTCAAAAGTCTCCACTGGCTCCCAGTCCACTGTAGGATCGCCTTCAAGACCCTACTACTAACATTCAAGGCCATCAACGGGCTCTCCCCCTCATCGCTTGCGAGCATCACCTTCATGACTCCCCCCACCAGGACCAGACGACTTACAGCAATAAACACTATGGTAATCCCCAAAACAATAACCCAGTGTACACAGTCAACCGCAAACAGGGCTTTCAGTCTTTGTGCACCTAGATGCTGGAACGCCCTGCCACCCCACATACGAGAAATCACAGAGATAACGAAATTCAGGAAGGCACTTAAGCACCGCCTCTTCATCAAGTGCTACCTGGAAGTAGGTTCACCAAAGTGCCCCGCACACAATCACAGATCTATGACTATCCAGTAACCATACCGCAATGTGATGTATATATGTATATATTGTCTGGTATTCTTGTGTAATATAGTTAACATGTTATCCAAGTTGAGCTCCCTGTTATCTGTAATTACGGTGTAACCCCCACCGTAAAATCTCATTGATGTTTCATGTAAACCGCACTGATTTTGAATAGCGCGGTATATAAGAGTATTAAATAAATAAATATGGGAGGAGATCAGTAGCCTGTGGAGAGTAATCAGAACAATTGATATGTTGATATTTCCCACATTGTTTCAAACAAAAGCACATTGTTATTTAGCATTCTTTATGGATTTCATTACCACTATCCATTCAACGTTTTTCTTCTCTCTGCTGTTACTTCTTCGTTTTTTCAACAAATTATTTCATTCAGAGGAATGTTTCCTAAAAAGCCCACCAGTAACACACCCTATGAAACCAATGTGGAGACCCACGCCAACTTCAGGGCATATTTGTGTCCATCCCCCTGTTGTTGGCACGTTGCTAACATGCAACACTAAGGAACCTGGCATGTAGGAGCACTCAACTCCACTCATTGAGGTGACATTAGATGCACCCATGCTAACAGCAACAGTCATGGTTAGTGTGCATTCATCATACCTGTGATAACCATGATGCACCATCAACGGCCACGTTCCACTCTGAACCTGCCCTATCTCTACCCATTTGCATGCTACCCTGCTAGAGTGGGCATCTTAGTGCAGAGCCCCAACCTAAATTTTAGCTTGGTGCACTTACTGTGCACTAAATCCTGCATTAGCAAGTATTGCATTTTAGTAAACATACTGTTTAGATTTCTAGGACTAGCATCTGTCTTCAACTATATGCTTTGACACTCCTGTTTGACTGTGACTTCTCTATGGTTATGTTTTATATGTTTGTTAATTTTCCCTTGATTAGATTGTGCTATATACATCTAATAAATATATCAGTTTAATAATAAAAGTATACAATGATTTGGATCAGTGGTTCTCAACCCAGTCCTCAGAGCAGACCCATCTAGTCATGTTTTCAGGATATCCACAATGATTATGCATGAGAGATTTGCATGCACTGAATCCTTGGTATGCAAATCTGTCTCGTGCATATTCGTTATGGATATCCTGAAAACCTGACTGGATGGGTATGCTCTGAGGACTGGGTTGAGAACCACTGAATTAGATAGTTTTATATGATCAGGGTATATTTTCTGTAAAATGTTGTTCACCATATTTTAGGACTGACATTGGACAATATGCAATTTTTCAGTGCACTACACAGAAAAAGCTTAAAAAAGGAAATAAAAAATAACTTAGGGGTATGTTTACTAAGGAGCATTAAGGGAGCACTGGATAATCAGTGTAAATGGCAGCATTAAGGATGTTTGCATGTGAAGGGCGGGGCAGGGGGTAGGCACACCGGTGTTAAGGGAACAAGGCACCACTTATCGGGCATTGAGGATACCTGGAATTAAGGTGGCAAGCGTGCACCTTACTGCCCAAAAAAGGTGGTCATTTTAACAAAGGATAAGGGAGCCTGTCTTAAAGTGACATATCAGGAGCTGCATGCAGGGCCAGCCCAACCAGTAGGCAAACTAGGTGGTTGCCTAGGGCAGCCAAAGCAGGGCAATCCAAGCTAAATAATGGAGTATTACAGCAAGAGTGGGTGTATAGCTTGATGTTCACTTAGGGCACCAACTGTAGGGCTGTCTCTGGCTGCATGGAAGGAAAGGTAAGAAGAGATGGACCTCAATGACCCAAATGGTTCTTATGTATCACACAATATGTGAGAAGATAATGTTTCAGCCTTCGAAGTGACGGGTAGTCTATGAATGTGTCCTGATATCAGTGTGTGGTCTCGGATGATTTGTAAGTGTGCCTACAAGGAGGCTTCAATGCCCTGATTTATCCATGAAAGGCATGACAGTGCCACTGTGCATACTATGCAGATGATAGATGTGAGTGATGTGTAGATATGGTAAAAATCGAACTGGGTTGAACATGGTGTAGCATCTGACAGAGGTAGACATGACTGAATCAGATGGTCATATGTGGATGGATATGAGAAATGGTCTATGTAACAACATGACAGAGGTGTATATGTTATGTGGCAATGTATATGAGCCCAAAATAAAATCCCTCAAGATTGGGGGAACTGTTGTTTTCCCTGTCATAATGAAATATGTATATGTATGTGAGTGTAAGCATCACACATAAGCAATATGCCTTGTAAATGTCAAGAAAGAATCATTTATGATCATTATTATGTCATCTATCTCATGTGGAACGCCTACCTTTGGTCCATGAATTACAGTGGCACAAGAAAAGGATGAGTGATGCAGTGCCTATGTGCCACTAAAGGATATATATTGATAGGTGTGTCACAGATGCAGTATGCTGTAATAGAGCCTCCCTTGTAAGTAATCTGTACTATGTACGGTATGTTTGTCAAAGGTGACCGGGGTGCATAGGAAACAGAACATACAAACATGATGGCACAAAATCACCACATGGCCTATCTAGTCTGCCGATTCATATCAACTACAATAGTTGTCTTCTTTCCGTTACAGATTCTCTGGGCTTGTCTTATGCAGATCAGCCAAATGCATAGAAAATAATGAATGTGAACAATGACATGCATATCGCCTGCAGAGAGTTATAAGCAGCCACTACACAGAGCACATTTACAATCAGGGCTTGTGTGTTCTGTCAAATGGTCAACAATCCAAACTGAGACAACTGTATGCTACAACCCCTGATGAGTCAACACAGACTGTGCTCATGGAATGAAAACTATTGCCCTGGCCCTGCTACCACAGTTGAAATATATCTGTCTCATACACCCAAGGTTAGGAGTTCAAGACTCAACAATGCAAAGTAGGGCTAGCCCACCAATTAGTGAAACCACACACCTGGGTAGGATTTTAGGGTGAGTCATGATTCCTAGAAAAAAGTTCTTCAAATGGTATCATTTCCCATGTTGTGACTGGATCAACATTGTTGCATGCAGATGTCCTAATGGCCTGCTGCTAAAAGAATATTCTGTCAGAAGAGGCTGGAAGTTATCTATGAAGACCAGGGGTTGGGAAAGGCCAGCCTTGATGGGAAATGCATGTAGTATATAAAAGCAATTGGTGTTAATGAAGCTGATGGTGATTGACAATACTTTGGCTTGGGGGGAGTCTGTATGGGTCATTGTGCTGTGTGCTGGAACTTGGAAGCCCTGGACCCCCCGCAAGGCATTCAGTGGTGCATTTGCTCCATTGAACAATTACTATTATGCCCTTCTCTGAGGTGAGATGATGTCCGGGGGCCTGTACTGAAGGAGTGCCAAGGGTGGAAAATTTCATTAGGACATCCTTGGTGCCAATAACACATGTGTGCATGTGTTATACATATGTCTGGCCCACAGTAGCAAATGCTATCTAATATAGGTGTAATATAAAATGACCAAGGAAGGGAAGAAGGGGAAAGGATTGTACAAATCTAGATGTGAACATTCTGCTGTGGATGTTGAAGTCCATTGATAGCGTGATAGGAATTTATTGTAATGCAAAGGACACAGCCAAATTGCTGATTACAATATATATAGAATGTATGATGGTTAGGGAGCCTCAGATGAAAGACTGTTCTGTCAAATAGTCTGACAAGCATGGACCGCATCCCTGTCCTGGGTCTTTGTAAGTCATATGAGCTCCATAAGGTTGCTGTCATGTGATTCATTGTGTGCCACAAATCTTGGAAGCCCTATGGGTCATGTTGCCCTGCAGCAGCTTCCCACATATTTGCATTAGGTACTTTAATCAGCAGATAGTTAGAGGGATATACATGCATACACTGCCTGACAAATTAAGTAAGCCATGATGACAGGAGATGATAGTGACTAATATGTATGTGTAGCATGCAAAGACTAAATGCTCTGCAACCAAAGAGGGTCTGGCTACATTGGGGGTGTTAGCCCAGCAGCTTTACTGTGATACATCATGGTGTCACAGATTCACTCAAATGAATTGACTCCACTGTTGTCCAGTCATGTCTGTGACACTATGCATATGAAGCAAAGAAAAGATGTGTGAACGTGTTTGCAGATCACCATCACAGGAGTGGGATGTGGCAGTGTATACTGCATATATGTGAAGTAGACAAAGCCATTGACCTGCAGGCATCATACACTGACATATCAAATTCTGATGTCCTGGACAAATAGCCTGCTGGAGCATGCCAAACTGCAATGTGCTACATGAGCCGTCATATAGTCATGCAGTCTGCAGGGCATGATTGTGATGCCCATGCCTGAAGACACAATGTGCTGTCCAAACAAACTATGAAGACAAGAGCCTAAGCATATGCATGCCCCAATGTCGGTAAGGAATCCTGCAGATGCAGAAGCCCCTGCCCTCTACTGATACCTGGAATGTGACAGAATAGTCTGTGGTCTCCTCAAATGCAATGGAGGTCTGAAAGTTTGGTCTGTGGGCCCCATGAATGCTACTAGTAATCCAACATGTGTCCTTGGTATGAAGCAGCATGTGGCAGAAACAAGAGGCAAAACAACATATGAATAGTGATCTATGAATAGTGGGTGATATGGAAGGACAGACTAGATAGGTCATGTGGTCTTTTTCTGCCGTCATGTTTCTGTGCTTCTAATTACATGCCTACAACAATCAGAGCTGCATCATGGTAGGGAGCCTGGATCTGTTTGCAGAAAGGGATGACAGTCAGTAAGATTATCATGTCTGACCACAATTACACCTGCTATGTTGCTCCATGATCTGTGAAGAAACATGAGCATCACTGTTGGTTGTCTGAAATGCACTGTTCATAGAGGAACCATGTAACACTATGCATTGCTGGGCTGAAGGCCTCTAACTGATTGCTCATACATCTTGACAGGAGCAATGTGCAGTTGTGTACACACAACATTTGATATGGAGTTTATGTACATTCATTGTACATTTGACAAACCTGGGTGGTCAGATATATGTCTGCTACCTATCATTTGCTGTCAGTGCACAGTTTCAATACCTTGGGATGGCAGTGCCATGAGTGAGTAGGAAGGTATGTGATGTAGTGTCATGCAGTATCTCATTAAATGCCATGTCATATGTATCACATGTCAGATGTAGCACTTTACGTCTTGTGAATCAGAGGAGGCATTGCAATAAATGATGTGATGTGCCTAAGTGACAATATCCTCTCTGATTTTGCAAGAGATGGCCAGGTGAATGCATGCATGGTGATAGGCTGCTGCATAGGATTGTGAAAGTGTGTCTACAGCATATGTCTACGGTAAAAGTATGCCATATTGGGTCCAGGAAAACATTTGTCATGAACATACTGCCGAGTTAGGGGTGACTGAACAGTCAAGGTATCAAGGGTATGTGAATCTACACATGTGACAAGTTTGTTAGGTGGGAGTCACATTTGAAAGTGCATATGTAGGTACAGTTTCATACATGACACTTACAAGGACTGGATCATGTCAACATACCTGCTGATATATGTCCCACTATGCTGCAGCTGCCAGTATGCATTCACCTATTAAAAGGTACATTAGTGCACATCACATCACCAGATACCACTTGCCATGTGTGTGAAACAGTGAGAAGACATGAACCTAATGAAGCACACATGTGAGTCAAGAATATAATAACATAGAAAAATATTTATTTCTACACTATGTACACTCGCTTGGGCAAATTAACACAAACATATTCAGCTCTTCTGCCAACCCTGACTAACTTCCCCACACATTGTACAGTGAGGTGAGACAGGGGCGGGAAACGAGCATTGTGGGGGTAGCGTTAGGGCAGACAGTGGGTGGTCAGCGGCCCCAGATTTACAGGGCCAATTCCAATGTCAGTCCTGTATGTCTGGGGCTAGCGTCCCGAACGGGGAACTTATTCCACCTCTGAGATGGAATAAGTTCCCCTAGTTGGGTGAATACTGTCAGGCCCGGGACACAAAAAAGGAGGGAGGGAGCAAAAGAAATTCCCCGCAGTCCGATCCTGGCGTTGGGAGACCAGATCGGGGATCAGGCTGCAGGGAATGAAGAGTTCAATCCAGTGACCGGGGATCATGGCTCTTGAATGAAGCCGCGGTGCCATGCAGAGGCCATGGTGCAGCGACTCCATTCAAGAGCCCTGACTGAGTTAGCAGGGGAAGGCCTGTATGTGCAAACCAACCAGAACTGGGGTCCCGGCCTGCACGTATAGGCCTGGACGTGATTCTGATCCCGCGGGGCTAGATGTGCCCCACGGGATTAGAATCACAGCTCACTCTGTGCGTCCGCTTCCAACTGGGTGCACAGAGGGCTGGCACGTTCAACTTAGAATCGGGCCCTTTGTGGATGAGTTGTGTGTCTCTGTAGAACATCCTGGACCCAGAACAAAATGAGGATGGCTTGTTGGAATGTGCATAAAATTACTCTGTGTCTATCCAAATGATTGTTGTTAAGTGCCGTCAAGTCGGTGTTGACTCATGGCGATCCTCTGGATAGTTGTCCAAATGATCAGTGGTCAATTATTCATGGATGTAAGTTTATGACTCAGAAATTAAGGGCCAGTCCTCAAAATGTCAGACTCCAGACTCTTCCAAACTTGATACTGGATGCCAGGGAAGGAGCTATGTGAACATCATGATCACAGTTTTTGTGAATTAGCAGCATCATGTTCAGCATGAGTACAGTTGTAATCAACAATAAAGGCAGCCTCTCAGTGCAACCCCTGAATGTCACATATCTCCTAAAGAAAAGTGCTCAGTGAAAAGACTTGGGACAATATTTGCACAGATATATGATATATAAAAGAATCCAATAAAACAAGACAAATTAAATGAGACATTAGTTGGAAAGATTTGAAAAACTTTGACATTGCCAGGACATGATTATTGACATCCTATTCACATCAGTTGTAATAGAAAGAACCATATTCCCATTGCAGTAACATGAGAGGCACATGTGATTAACTCTCAGTACTCACATGACTGGAATCAACCAATAAATGATGGTTCTAATGTGTAAAATGGTCACATTCATTCATGGTTCTAACTTTCACAATGGTGAAGACAAGATTGCTGGCTGACTCTGAAAAGCCATTATCAACCTAACATTAAATTTCAAAGCTGTAGCAGGTCATCTCCAAGGACCTCAGGATTCCTGTGTCAACAGTTAGACATGTTATTGTAAACATCTCTGCTCATGGAACTTTTAAGAACTTCCCAGGATGTGGTGGGAAGAGATAAATTACTCCTAGAAGTCTTTGAAGGTTAGTGCGGACTGTGGCCAAAACACCCCATACAACATCCAAAGAGCCTAAGGTGGACCTGCCTCAATCTGGAGTGGTAGTTTCAACCTGCACTATATGCCATGCACTAAACAAAGAAAGACCTCATTGCCCAAGGCTGAGCAGGACCCCCTACTCAAACACAGACCTAAAAAAACAGCATGGCTGAACTTTGCCCAAAACCATCTTGAGAAACCACAATCCTTCTGTGAAAATGTTGTGTGGACAGAGGAAACTAAACGTGACCTCTCTGCAAATGCAGACCACTGCATTGCAGTTTCTAAGGGGAAAAAACCCTGCCCACAGTTAAATATGGTGGATATGCCATAATGTTGTGTGTCCCTTTTGCTGCCTCATGAACTGGAAGCCAGAAACGTATGCAAGGAATCATGAGGTCACAGGACTACCAAGGATTGGGAAGCTAGATCTGAGTTGAAGCTCATGTGCATTGTGCTTCAGAGAGCACCAAAGCCCTAAACACAATGGGTTAAAGCACGGACTGGATCGGGTATGGTGGGAACATCTAGACTCATGTAGGTAACCCTCATATACACCCCCAGAGTAGCTGAAACTGCCATCACAATAGACATACAGATATGTGAACATCATCAAAGCCAAGTTGATCCACTTAGCTCTGCTGCACTACAGGCCAATATCTGGGAAATACATTTACATTGGCCACGCACTGAGCGATGATTCCCCATATATATGATGGCAATGAGAGAGCGCTAATGGGCATTATTTGTGCGTGCTCACATAGCACGCGCACATAGCGCCCATTGCTATAAATTGTGAGTTCCTGCTGGCTCACACTGTCCCAACACCTGCAAGCATGGAGCGCGATGGACCCAACTGGTGGACAATGAAATGATGGTGTAAGAGTTAAGGCTGAGCAGGACCCTGCAACACCCCAGGCTACAGGACAACCAAGTGAACACATGCCTCAGGATGTGTCAGCAGAGGAGAGGAGCAGGGTGGAAGGCCAGAACAGTGAGCATCCAAGGGCATCCTCTTCATGTCAGCCTGCCCAACAGAGCCCATCCACAGGGCAGGTGGCTGAGAGATAGCCTCTGAAGAAGAGAAAGAAGAAGAGGGTCCCAGATGAGTCCCATAAGAAGGCACCCAGATTTGATCCTGAGGAAAATGAAGGGCTGCTAAAGAAAGTACTAGACAACGGGCGGGGCCAGCGAGGAAGCAGGATGGCGGCTTAGGAGAAGAGCTCCGGTTCCCCCCTGGCTTGAATCCTGATAAAATTGAGGTCTACCCAGGTGATTCCTGGAGCCCGCACCCGATTTGAGTCTGGGAAGGAGGGAGAGGCATGGCGAGCGGAAAACCAGTCAAATTGGACTTCGCAGCAGCGCTCAACGCGGGCAGCAAGAGAGTGAAGTCTGACCCTCTTTCGCCACATAAGTCGACCCCATCGCGCGAGGCAGAGGTATTGGGAGAGATACGCTCGGTCAAAGAGCTTGTGGTGGCAAACAGGGATGTGATAGCCCGCGTGCAATCAGAATTGAGTGAAATGAGGGGGCATTTCAAAGAACTCACGGTCCGTATGGATCAGACAGAAGCCATTCTTGCCTCGCACTCCACGCAGCTCGAGCAGCTCGGCAAGGCCTATAAGAAGATGGGCCGACTGGAGATGCAAGTTGAGGATCTTAGTAACCGCAACCGAAGGAATAACGTGCGTCTGGTGGGCCTTCCGGAGGGCGCGGAGGGTGCTGACTTATTTGCCTTTCTGGGGAAAATGATCCCGGGAATACTGAAAATAAAGCTGTCTGGCCCCTTGGAGTTTGAATGCGCTCACAGAGTTCCCGCGCAGAGGAGCCTGCAGATGAAGGGAGCTAGACCAGTGATTTTTTGTATGCTGCGTCATCAGCAAGCCATGCAGATTTTGCAAGCAGCTAAGTCCCAGTCAGCCCTTACTTATGAAGGCAAAAATATCTCCTTTTACCCGGATCTTTGTAAAGCAACTGTGGACAAGCGAAGGCAGTTCCTGGCTATGAGACCTCGGCTCCTGCATCTTCAGGCCCGGTACGGGCTCTTTTACCCTGCCCGACTGAAAATCACGCTTGATAATCACACAAAGGCCTTCGAGGATCCAGATGAGGCCATGAAATTTATAGAAGAGCAGGAGGCCCTTCAAATGCACTGATATGTTCATGGCGTTGAGCCCGGGATAATTATGTTTAGAGAATGATGGCCTGCTGTAGCTTCGTTGATTTAATAGTCAGCGAGTGCCATTATCTCTCTGGGGTTGGCTGATGTGGGGAAAATTGGTTGATTGTTTTGTTTTTTTACTATAAGCTGCTTATGCCGTCCCTCTCTCTCCCTCCCCCCCTGTTTTGGGCGATGTTCTTTATACCGAGAAAAGTTCCAGTGCCTGGTTTTTTTTTTTTTTTGGTTGCTTTTTAGTATTTTTCTTCGTGTGGGTGTGGATGTGTAATAAGGAGGGCAGGCTTTTACCCGGCCCGGTGGGCATGGCATCCAGTGGGTTGTTAGATGTTGGGGCCTCCGGGTATCTGTGGGAGCGGGGCTGGGTTGGGACCCATTTGTCTAATGGGGGCACCGTGCGGCCTTTCTGTGGTCGTCGCTGGTCCACCCAAGTATTTTTCGCCTCTGAATGTCAGGGGAAGTGTTGTCACCTTGCATGCCTCACCAAACACGCCGAAAGGTGTTAATGTTGTCAGTTAAGCGGTTCAGGGGAGTACCAATGTGGGAGTTTCGAAGTCTAGTCACAATACCCTACTGTGTAGATGTCCTCGCTTAGGATTTTATCCCTGAATGTGAAAGGCATCAAACATCCCATAAAGAGGAAAAAGATATTGGCATATTGTCAGAAGCAGAGAGCTGACATAGTTATGCTCCAGGAAACGCATCTACCTACTAGTGAGGCTGTGAAGCTAGCTGGGGGCAAATACTGCTTGGTTTCTCACGCGCCCGCGGTAGGCGGAAAAAATGGGGTGCTCACTTTAATCAGGCAGGCCTGTCAGGCGCAGATCATATCTACCAGAGCAGATGCTGAAGGGAGATGGGCAAGTGCACAGATCATAGTAGATAAACGGCAGTTGGTGCTAGTTAATCTGTACGCTCCTAACTGTGACTCCCCCAAATTTTTTCAATCACTTGCAGAGATGCTGGCTGACTTTTCCCCACATCCTATTGTGCTGGCGGGGACTTCAACATGGTGCGTGACCCCCTTATTGACTGTCAGCCCTCTAGGGTCTCTAGGAGGGGCCGAGCATCTGAGGTGCTGGATTCTATCATTAAAAATATCGGCATGGTGGATATCTGGAGAGTGTGTCATCCTTCAGAACGAGATTATACCTTCTTTTCTCACATTCCAGGATTGATTTTTTTTTGGTCTCCCGATCTTTTGTCAGAGAAGTCGATAGTGTTGAAATTTTGAGTACGCATATTTCTGACCATGCGGCAATTACTCTGGATCTGGGGGTACGAGTGGCACCGGTCTGGGGAGGGGGCTGGTTTTTTCCCCGAGTTCTCCTTGCAGAAGAACCCTTCAAGCTCTATGTCCAACAAGTCATAGAAGAGTATTTCGATCTCAATCGCCCAGAGGCAACCTCTATCTGGGCCTGGTGGGAGGCCTTCAAGGCTTCGATTAAGGCAAAGATAACTAGTTATGTCATAACTGATAACAGGAAGGCGAGAGCCGAGCTTAAAGACCTGGATAGCCAGATCAGAGCCGGAGAGCGAATCTTGCAAGGGCAGTTCAGCTCTGTGGTCCTCAACCGGCTTCAGAAGCTAAGGTATCAGTACAATGCTCTATTGAGCAGGGAGGTGGAACATAGCTCTTTCGACTATCAGGCCCGTTACTATACGGAGATGAACAAGGCTGGGAAGTTACTGGCCTCTAAATTGAATCCGCGTAGTGCCAAAACGCATATTGTGTCCATAGTAGATGAACAAGGGGTTTCCCATGAAGAGAACGCCGAGATAGTGGAGGAATTCCAAAGCTTCTATCAGCAATTGTACTCATCAGAAGGTTCCAGCGAAATAGCTAGGATACGGGATTTTCTTGCTCCGATTAGCCACCCGGTACTGGAGGCGGAGCAGGTTGTGGATCTTAAGAAGCCGTTAAGTACAACTGAGATTCGGGAGATGCTTCAGGAGATGAAGAGCGGGAAAGCAGCGGGCCCTGATGGGATCCCGATGGAGTTTTTTCAGGTGTTCGCAAAGAGTGTCACTTCCCATCTCCTGACTTATTTTTATTATCTGCAAGAGCAAGTTAATAACCCTGGGGGCTTCGCGGAAGCCACAATTGTGGTGCTTTGAAAACCTGGCAGAGATCCGCAGCATGTAGGGAATTACAGACCTATCTCACTGCTAAATGCAGATTACAAGTTATACTTGGCTATCTTGGCCAATCGCCTTAATAAAGTTCTTCACCTGCTCATACATCCTGATCAATGTGGCTTCATAGCAGGAAGATCCACGTCGGACAATGCACGATTATTTTGCAACATCATGGGATTAGCAGATCGCATGGTAGTTCCCCTTGTTGGGTTATCTGTGGATGCTGAGAAGGCCTTCGACAGGCTCGAATGGCCCTTTTTGTTTGCAGTACTGGAATGGTTCGGGCTTCCGGAGGAATTTGTGAACATGACACGGGTGCTGTACTCTCGCCCGACTGCAAGGATTCTTGCTAATCGTGTGCTTTCCAGTCCCTTTTCTTTAGGCAGGGGCACACGTCAAGGATGTCCGATGTCGCCCCTCCTTTTCAACTTGGCTTTGGAACCACTTGCCTTACTCGTCCGTCAGACGAGAGAGATTCAGGGGGTCGCAGTTGCGGATTTTCATATCAAGGTATCAGCATATGCGGACGATCTTCTGTTTTTCTTACAACCAGAGTCTATAGCTCCATTAATGCAAGTGATAGATTGTTACGCTCGGCTTTCTGGCTACAAAGTTAACTGGGCGAAATCATTGGCCTTCCCTCTTAACAAATTGGCAAATAGTAGTATGGTACAGGAATTCTTCTTCCAATGGGAATCTAAGGCCATTAAGTACCTTGGAGTCCATTTTGCTGCCCCTCTGGAGGAAACTATTCGCATAAACATTGACAAAATAAAGGAGATTGCTAGATCTTTTATGCTAAAATGGTCCCCACTGCACCTCACCTGGTGGGGACGTATGGAATCCATCAAGATGGTTCTCATGCCCAAGATCAACTATATTCTCGGAATGATTCCCATTATGTTTCCAGCAGCAGTCTATAAGGAGGTTGAGAGAATCTTGAACGTCTTTCTTTGGGATGGTAAGCCGCCCAGAATTGCCTTATGGAAACTGAAGGCTAGCAAGAGTGCGGGGGGAGTACACGTTCCCGATTTTCAATGGTACCACTCTGCGGCGGTGCTTAAACAGGGGGGACTGTGGGGTGGTATGGCCAACAGCCCGCAAAAGCCAACTTGGATGGTCCTGGAAGAATGGTTATGCTTTCCCTGCCCACTGGGGCTGTTGATGGGCATGCGGCACTCGGAATCATCTAAAGTTGATCATGTCATCGCATCTACGCAAGCTGCCTTTCAGAGTTTGTTTCCTCTTATTGCTAGGGAGAATCCGCCCTCTCGACAGGTTCCCATTTCTCACAATCCGCTGTTCAAAATCAACAAAGTTTCGGTCGCATGGGAGACCTGGCAAAATTGCGGCATATGGACTGTGGGTCAACCTTTTGAGGGTGTGGAGTGGAAAAGTTTTCATATGCTCCAATCTGAGTTTGGGCTCCCAGCCTCCAGTTACTTCCAGTGGATGCAACTTCGGCATTGTATATCCCAAGTGTGGAGGAAACCGAATGAGCTTGTAGTATCTTGGGGCCTGGAGAAAATTATGTCCGAGGTCTGCGCAAGGAAAGGAAACATCTCCAGACTATATGCATACTTTCGGTCAAACAGTATATCTCAACTCTCGGGTTTAAGCAAAGTATGGGAAGAAGAGACAGAATTCAAGATGACACCTAAGGCATGGAGCTTATTTTGGGGGCCTATAGTGCGTGTATCTAAATCAGCGAAGTTAACGCAGTCTATGTTCTTTTTCGCACACAGAGCATATGTTACTCCAATTAAATTGGCTAAATGGAGCACTGCCGGCTCTTCTCAATGTTGGTCTTGTCGCACTGCCCCGGGCTCCTTAAGGCACATGTTTCTGGAATGCCCTCTCATTCAGGGATTTTGGTCATCAGTGTGGCCTCAAATTCAGAAGGTGTTAAATATCTCTATCCCTCTGTCTTGGAGGATTCTAGTACTGAGATCATTGGTAGAAATTCCTCGGCTAAGTAGAGAGGATTTCTTTGTGTTCAACTTTATGATTACTGTTGCTATCAAACTGATTTTATCACATTGGAAGGATCCTCAGTTGTTAACTGGGCCTTTGTGGTGGAATACAGTATGTTTATATTGCAAATATGAAAGGGCTCAAGACAAGTATGACAGATGCAGGGGTATGGAGATGACTCGTTACAAATGGTACTCTCTGGACTGCTATACACGATAGGGGGTCTGTAGATTGGCTGGTCGATAGGTAGAGGCTTGCAAGGTGCAGGGTGGGACGTGAGGTGGTTGGGGATGTATTGCAGGGTTTTGTTTTTGTGGTTGTGTGCTGGATAAATGTCAATTGTAACTCAATACTTGTTTATTTTTGTTGTGTGCTGTTGTACTTGTTTGACAAAGTTATAAAAATAATAAATAAATAAAAAAAAGAAAGTACTAGACAACTATGAGGATCTGTTTGGGCGCTTCATCTCCCAAACTTCAATCAGCACACGGCATACCATTTGGGCAGTATGAGGGAAGCTGTGGCAAATGTGGGGGGTCCTGAGTGAGATACAGAAAGTATACACAAGAGATTTAATGACATTAAAAGTTCACTGTGGTCCTGCCTCAGTGCTGAGAGGGCACACACCCAAGGCACTGGTGGTGGGGGGCCCATGCAGATCCAACTCATCCCCATGTTAGGCCGCCTGGTCCAGCATCAGGGCATCATCTATATTGCTGGACTGCCGCCTAAGTTGGACACCAGCCTTCAGGAATCAGGTATGAAGACATCCAGTAGTAAAATCAATGAGGCCTCCTGGAACGCTGTGACCTTGCAACTAAGGCCACAAATACTTGTATACAGGGCCGGATTTACCTTGAGTGAGGCCCTACGCCAACAAAAATTGTGGGCCCCCAGAAAAAATAAAAACGAGATCAACTTACCAAAACAGAAATGGCAATAGATGTATAGAATTGCCTGACATAAAGAGGCAATAGGGACAAAATCAGCATCGGAATTCAAGAAATACATTAAAAAAGACATATTCCAGTTAATAAATTCAAAATAAAAAGTATTTTTCTACCTTCTGTTTGGGCATTTTTTTCAGTTGCAATTGCTCCAGTCACTTTCTTCTGGTTTCTTCGTGTCTTCTGCTAGCTATCCATTTGTCCTTTCTTCTCTTTTAGATGTTTTCCATTCTCTCTCTATTTCTGCTTTAACATACTGATTGTTTCCCTTTTACTCTTTCCCCCAATTCTTTCCTTATTCCTTTATCATCCATTTAAAATTCACCCTTCCATTTTCAAGCCCCTTTTACTCTCCCAATACCCAGCCCATCATAGACTTTTCTTCCACACAAAATATTTTTCCCCTCTCCATTCTCATTCCCCATCCATTCTAGTCCTCCCCCAAAATCAGTTCCCTTATAGTTCTAGACCCACCCAGCATCCACTCCCTTCTAGTCCCATTCTCCCATGCCCCACATCAGCCCATTTCCAGTCCTATTCTAGCTCTTCATCAGCCCATTTTCAGTGCTAGCCTTCACATCACAGGCCATTTCCAGTCCTAGCCCCCCCCCCATCACAGCCTATTTCCAGTCCTAGCCCCCACCATCACATCCCATTTGCAGTCCGAGTCCCCCTGCACCATCACAGCCCATTTGCAGTCCTAGTTCCCCCCCCCACCATCACAGCCCATTTGCAGTCCAAGTTACCCCCCCCCCCATAGCCCTTTTCCGGTCCAGGTCCCCCCCCATCACAACCCATTTCCAGTCCAAGTCCCCCCCCTAGCCCTTTTCCGGTCCAGGTCCCCCTCCCCATCACAACCCATTTTCAGTCCATGTCCCCCCCCCCATAGCCCTTTTACAGTTCAGGTCCCCCCCCATCACAGCCCATTTCTTTCCAGTCCAAGTCCCCCCCCCCATAGCCATTTTCCGTGTTTGGCCCCGCCCACATCCCACCCCATTTCCAGTCCAAGTCCCCCCCCCCCCATAGCCCTTTTCCGGTCCAGGTCCCCCTCCCCATCACAACCCATTTCCAGTCCATGTTCCCCCCCATAGCCCTTTTACAGTTCAGGTCCCCCCCCCATCACAGCCCATTTCTTTCCAGTCCAAGTCCCCCCCCCATAGCCCTTTTCGGGTCCAGGTCCCCCCCCCTTCACAACCCATTTCCAGTCCAAGTCCCCCCCCCCAGCCCTTTTACAGTTCAGATTCCCCCCCCCATATCACAGCCCATTTCTTTCCAGTCCAAGTCCCCCCCCCCCTAGCCCTTTTCCGGTCCAGGTCCCCCCCCCCAATCACAGCCCATGCAGTCCTTGGCCCCCCCGACCAGCACCGCGGCTGTCTGAGAGGCTTCAGAGGGAGCCGGGTAAGCTCGCACGAGGCCCCGGCTCCCTCTGTACAGCCGCCAGCGTGAAGAGCCTTTTCCTTCACGCTGGCGGCTGTATCTGTGAAGCCGCGAATGCTGGGAAAGGTTAAAGGGCATTGCCTTTAACCTTTCCCAGCAATCGCGGCTTTACAGATACAGCCGCCAGCGTGAAGGAAAAGGCTCTTCACGCTGGCGGCTGTACAGAGGGAGCCGGGGCCTCGCGCGAGCTTACCCGGCTCCCTCTGAAGCCCTGCGGTGTGTGGGCCGGCCCCGGTGGGCCCTTGCCAGCTGTGGGCCCTACGCCATGGCATACATGGCCTATAGGTAAATCCGGCCCTGCTTGTATATTATTCTGTGCTTTGAGATGTGCATTGTTTCCAGGCACATTTTGCAATGGTTTGTGTTGTGTAACAGCTCCCCATCTGTGTCTATGACTTCAGTTGCAAGGTTACTGCGTTCTAGGAGGCCTCATTGATTCCACTACTGGGAAACATACGGTTTAGCAGTGCATTATGCAATGTGCTGTCCATGCCTTTCTCCTTTGGGCTGCACATCCCAGACTACACTATCAAGAGCTGCACATAAGTCCATGACAGGCTGTCTATCTCAGACTTAGATATGGCTAACAGTGCAACCCTGCAGCTGCTACCCACTATTTATGAAATGTGACCCCAGCTGGATGCCATGCTGCTGTCCCTTAGTCTGTCACCATTGTTTACACCCCACAGAAGCATATGGCCTCATGGCTCCAAATGTACTGTAGATCTGTTAATTTCTCCTCCTTCACCCCTTCCATATCTCACTGCATGTTTATACTGAACTGTGGTTCCTATCCCAACTGCTACAGCTATTCTAACAGCCAAACTTCCTGATACATAGCTGTCATTGCCCTTCAGGAAAACACTTCCCCTGCATGATCCTGGCCTCTGACTCATTCCCCATGCTAATGAAGTGTACATAGTGTGGAGCTATTGTATCTATTTGTCAGCATGTAGCCTTGAAACTAGCCAGTGTGGAAATATAGATGTACAGACAGTACGATATGAACTAACATTTGTGATGAGCCACAGAGTGAGAAGCTGCAAACATAGCATAAAGTACTAAGAATATAGGGATGGGAACAAGTGGGGTGGAAGGAAAAATAGCCATCGTGGGATTAGATAAGGACATATAATATGACTAGAACCTGAAAACAAAGAAATTGGTTATGGCCACTTAATCACGTAAGCCTATTAAGAAAGTGTATAAAAAGTGTGATAAGACAGACTGTAAAACTGAGCAGATAGTAGCTGAGGCTCAAATGAGTTGAAGTTACCTCTGTTTCAGTAGGAACCTTGAAGGTGTTAGACTTTTTAGCTTGCTACATCCTTAAGACTGGTTTTCCTGCTTTATTAAATTTGAATTATTCATTATGCAGAAGAACATGGTAGCAGGGCTGCTGAGCAAACTTTTGGGATAACTGAGAAATTAGTTAAAGAGTGAAGGAAGACACAGAGAAAACTAACCTTGATGAAATGCTACAAGAAGGCAAATTGTGGCCACAAAGCATGGTGGCCTGAATTAGAAGCACATCTGCTTCAGTTCATTGTAGAGTGGGTGGCCCCAAAGGCTGTGGACTGTCTAGTGTGCAGGTGTGATTCAAAGCAGTTCATATGGCCAGGGAAATTAATATCCAGGGATTCAAGGCTGCTCATTCATGGTGCTACTGATTTATGATAAGAAACAAATTAAGCATTAGACAAAGAACAACCATGTGTCAGCAGCTCCCCGCTGATTTCAGGGAATTCATAAACAAAGAAATCATCACATACACAGTGACACCAGATTTCATAATCAGCCTGGACAAGATTTACCTAACCTTTGACATCCCATTAGGGAGAATAGTCAGTCAAAAGGGGTTAGAGCAATAACTATTAGAACCACCGGACATGAAAAGACACACTTTCATACCCTGTGTGCAAATGGAAAGAAACTGGCATCTATGATTATATTTTAAAAAGGAAGTCAATGCCATGTTAAGCTCCACAAACCAACGTTGTGGTTGATGTGAATGAAAAAGGATGGATGGATGAGAGCATGATGTTGAAATGGTTGCAATGCTGTTTTAGTAAGTGGCTGGATGGATTTTTCAAGAGACAGAAAGCACTACTTGTCATGGATAGCAAAAGAACCCATTTCACCGAAGACTTTAAAAAAGGCTTCAACCGCCTGACATTTCCATCAACAGAAGATTCAAAGTTGTAAAGTGAAAGTGAAACAGAATAAATCCGGTTCTAAGAAACAGCAGTGTTGTCTTGCACTTTATTTTTTGTACCAGCGACTTATACGCGGGGGCAAATTTTACTAGGATTTTGCAGTGCCTCCTCTCTCACCTTCAAGCCCTGTAATTCTATAGCTTTAATATATATTTTTTTCATATAGTGCCACTCTTCCTCCCCTTCTTCCTACCCTATACTTCCTGAATAAAGTATAGCCTGGTATAATTACATCCCAGTCATGGTTATACAAGTGTGAGATATTCCAGTTGTGGCTGGCTACATAGCTATTTCATCATGGGCCTAATCAGTGCATTATTATCCATTCTGACACATACTGAATCCCTCATATATAGTTTCTTAATGCATCTTCCCAGATTCACATTCTGACATGGGAGATGACATATCTCCAACTCATTTCAAGCATCATTACAAGAGTCCAATGGCAATGATTTTCTATGTGGTGGGACAGCTCTCCACAACTACAAAGAACATGCACCTGCTGATATTGACCCTCAGATAGCACAATGACCATATGTGTTAGCATACACATCTCAGTCCAACACAGTGACAGCTATTCCTCCACATAGAACTGGATTTCAGAGACAACATAAATAGCTATATAGAGGACCAAGTATGCTATATCCATATCTTTACCTATGTGTGATTTCAGTATGTGCCCTCCCAATGATTAGGATTGTGATGTTTGTCTAAACATCCTAATGACTGACCCAGCTGTAACACTCGCTCACCATTGCTAATTGTATCAGCTGGGGAATATTTAAGAGAAAGGACTGGCAGCAAGGATTCAGTGCATTACAGGAGATATGTGGTTTGAAACATGGAAATTTCTATACCTAGTTTCTGTCATGTCACCCCACACATTTTTATTCTGCATGCAGGCCCCTTAATGCATCCTACTTCCATATACAGCAAGGCTAAAGTGGCTGACCTACAGTGAGGAGCTGTGGTCTCAACTGTAACTGTGTACATTTTGCATGTAAATGTTTGGCATACCTTTTGGGAGATCGGGGGATGGGTAGCTATGAATTGGTCAGTCAGTGTGCGCCTTCAGTGAGGTACTGATGTACTCTCTGCAGCTCAGTTTCACAGATGTCTGAACTAGCTGCAGGTGCACCACATCCTGGATTGGCAGGTTGCCTGACTGTATGACCATATTTGTCATTCCAGATTGTGGTGTGCTATTAGATTCTGAAGTACCCTTGTATGCATATGTCTCCAACCAATATCCATACTTCATACACAACTGAGGAGATATTAACAGAGCCACAGCCATTAGGCAGATACACTGAGCTTTGCACACCCTCCCAGCTGGCCATAGTCCGAGGCTGCTCATATTTACACTGATTCTGAGCAGTGTACATGGTGGTGGAACACCAGGGGTTCCAAGACATGTCTGAAAATGCTCAGTGCTAATACAATATAGTTTCCTTCAGCAGTACAGCTATTGGCATCCTCTTGGCACATGATTTACCCTGACTGTAGGTGTTGGCCCTGCCACTATGCATATAAGATTCACATAGTCGAGGATATTGGCAGTACATAACCTGGCCACTTAGCAGACATGATGAGCTTGGAGCACATGCACAGCTGCCCTCAATCACAGATGGGTGAAGAGTGTGAGGCTTTGAAACACTACATGAAAATGCACACCATACACGTTTGTGGAATATTCCTGTTCTGCCTTGCCTGGAAAATGGCATGTGACTGTGTTTCACAGTACATACTCTACCGTCTTATGACTTTATGGTGTGGACAGCCTGTCATTATGTCCCTGACACAAGCTATAATGAAAAACATCAGAATGTACTCATCCAACAATACGCAATCTTCATATTGGTCATCTTCAACTGCTGGATTAGTGCAATGTTTTGGAGAATATAGGAGTCATGGGTTGAACCTGCAAACCTGGGAACCACATTCAGTATGCACATATTGGCATCACATACCACCTGCACATTCAGGGAATGGAAATGCTTGCAGTTGCGATACACCGTCTCCTCATCTCTCAGTAGGACAAGTGCCACATGTGTGCAATCAATTGCTCCCATCACATGTGGTATCTCTGCTATTCCCTCAATCTGCTGGTTGAGGGTTTCCCATTGTTGCCTGGGATTGGGAAATACAATGTAATTCCTTACCTGACTCACCATGGCTTGTAGTACCTGGTGGAGGCATTGTGAAAAGATGGAGTGCCCCATTTCTCTCACTGTAGTCAAAGATATTTGGAAGCTGTCAGAGGCAAAAAAAAAAAAATGTAGAGCACTCAGGAGCAGGACTAACCCTGGTATGGTGTGTGGCCAAGCAGTCAGAGGCTTGAAGTTAGGTCTTAGAACCTCATAGAGCTCCTTTATCCCCCCTGAGCCTAACTGGTAGATGGAGATGACCTGGTTCACAGGAAGACCCAGGAGGGTGGCTCTGGGCCTGAAAACACATGGCTTTCTGGGGCACAGCTCCCTTCTCTGATGACACTGGGCCCTCTTATCTCCAGGCTGCTGCACCTACTACTACTACTTATTTAGCATTTCTTATATACTGCCTTTTATGATATTAAGGCAGCTTATATTGAACAAACTGAAATTACATTGAACAGGGCATTATAACTTGGAGATAACTATTTTACAGGGAACATAGGCAATGGAGGGTGAGGTGGCTTGCCCAAGACCACAAGGAGCACCTGGGGGACTAGAAACCCCAGTCTTTCCAGCCTAAGGTTACTGTCCTCTAGCAGGATTTGAACTCCTGACCTTCTGGTCTGAGGTAGCTTGCCCCAACCACTAGGCCATTCCTCCCTCTTGCTAGTACTAGCACTCTTACTATTACTGAACATTTGCATAGTGCTACAAGAGGTACACAGCACTGCACAGACACATGTAAAAGAATGTCCCTGCTCATCAGAGCTTACAGTCTAGTCAAGACAGACAACACAATAGCTGTCAACATGTACATCTACGGGGAATGGTAAGAAAATACAAAGGGGAACAGGTGAGTCAAGATCAGAAAGCAGCAGCGAAGAGCTGAGCTTTCAGCTTGGATTTGAAAAGGGTCAGAGAAGGTGCCTGATGTACAGACTCGGGTAGTTTCTTCCAGGCATAAGGAGCAGCAAGGTGAAAAGTGTGAAGTCTGGAGTTAGAAATAGAAGAGAAGGGCACAGATAAAAGCAATTTTCCAGAAAAGCAGAAATCCCGAGGAGAGGTGTAGGGAGAAATAAGAGATTAAATGTAGTAAGGAGCTGCAGAGTGAATGCACTTATAGGTCAGCAGGAGAAGTTTGAATTGGATGCGGAAATGGATAGGGAGCCAATGAAGTGACTTGAGAAGAGGAGTAATCTGAGCATGATGAGACTGGCGGAAGATTAGCTGCACGGCAGAGTGTTGAACAGATTGAATGGGAGACAGATAATTCAGGAGACCAGCAAGGTGTAGTTTACAATAGTCTAGATGGGAGGTGACTAAACAGTAGATAAGTGTCTTAGTAGTGTGTTCAGAAAGGAATGGGTGAATTTTGTTGATGATGTAGAGAAAGAAATGACAGATTTTAGTTATTAGTTGGATGTGTGTAGAGAAGGAGAGACAGGAGTCAAAGACTGAGGAGACAGGGAGGAGTAGAGAGTTATCCACAGAGACTGAAAGAGGAGAAAGGGGAGAGGAGGATTTAGGGGGAAAAATAAGAAGCTTAGCTTTGGCCATGTTCAATTTCAAGCATCAGTGAGACATCCAAGCAGCAATGCCAGAAAGGCAGGCAGAAATCCTGGCCTAGATTGCTGGAGAGATTTCAGATTTAGAGATGTAGATCTGGGAGTCATCAGCATAAAGATAGTACTGAAAGCCATGGGAAGAGATGAGTGCACCAAAGGACTGCGTATAGGGAGAGAAAAGGAGTGGATTCAAGACAGATCCTTAGGGTACACCAACTGAGAGTGGGATAGCAGTAGAGGAGGGTCCTCTAGAACAAACACTGAAAGAGCAATGGGAGAGATAAGAAGAGAATCATGAGAGCACAGATCCCTTAAAACCAAGCGAGGACAAGGTATCGAGGACAAGGTTGTAGTCAACAGTGTCAAAAGCAGCAGAAAGGTCAAGAAGAATGAGGATTGAGTAAAGGCCCTTGGAATTAGTCAGGAACAGGTCACTAGAGACTTTGGCAAGAGCTATTTTAGTAGAAAATAAAGGACAAAAGACAGATTTTAAAAGATCCAGGAGGTCTTGAGAGGAGAAAATTTGAGGCAATGGCAGTGAACTGCACATTCAAGTAGTTTAGAAACGAATGGGAGGAGGGAGATGGGTCAATAGTTAGAAGGATGGATAGGGTCTAGTGAGGATTTCTTGAGAAGAGGTGTGACCACAGGATACTGGAACTGTTGCAGTGGAGAGTGATAGGTTGAGAATATGTGATATGGAAGGGACAACAGTGGAGGAGATGGAGCTTAGAAGATGGGTGGGAATAGGATCAGAAGAGCAGGTAGTGAGTTTGGAGGAGGAAAGAAGGTGTGTGACTTCTTCCTCAGAGATTATGGAAAAGAAAGAGCAGAGGTGAAGGGAGGGGAAGCTGGGAGTGAATAAGGGGTGGAGGGGAAGTATCTGACATCATAAGGATTGGAGTATGATCTTGTGGATTTTGTCATGGAAATAGTCAGCCAGGGTTTGAGCAGAAAGGAAAGGAGGGATCGGAGGTGAAAGTACTTTGAGGAGAGAGTTGAGAGTTGTAAAGAGACAGTGAGGGTCAGAGGCAAGAGAGTTAGTGGTGGGCCAGGCCTGGCCTGCTGACCTTGGAACAGCATTTTCCTCAGCATGAAAGATGACACTCAGAACTGACGTGACAACTGGTGAGCCATGGTGTAGCAAAGAGTGAGTAATAGCAAAGCTGCAGATATACATCACACAACACAATCCTTAGCCAGCAGTTGCACAATACAATGGCTTCCATAGATATGCCATTTTTATGTTCAAATTTGTTTATTGAAAGTACAACAGCCATAACAAAACAACCGTAAACAAAACCGAAGTATATGTTACAGGCAATCCACCAAAGCAAACAAACCACAATTTTAACCAGAAAGCCCACCCCCGCAAATACATTTCAGCAGCATAAATAAAACAGAGGAAAAGCAAGTAGTGCAGTACAGAAACCAGAAGTCAAAAAAAAAAACACACACATGCCCCCCCCCCATAAACCCCCAGAGATACCCAAAAACATTTCCCATATCATTGCCTGCATCCAGTCCCTCTGTGGGAATGAGGAGTCGAAATCAGGGGTAGCCACCCTCCCCCTCCCGCCTCCAAATCCAACCCTAGAACTAATACCCCCCCCCTGCCATCTTCCCCCCCATTCGACCTGCCCCCCCTCCTTCCCTCCTCCATCCCCTGCCGATGAGGGACAGGCTCGAGGTGGGTTCTTCTCCCGAGCCTACCCTTCCCCTCCCACGGGAAACTACCTCATACCTCCCCTCCCACCTCGTCTCCCCCTCTTCCCTTCCCCCCAGTCCTCTCCTGAAGTACCCCCCCATCCCCCCCCATCCTGTTCTCTTATCTTACCTACCCCCCCCCCCGGGAGTGACTGGAATCCCCCCTCACATAAAACACACCTAAGTAATGGAACCGGCTGCTAGTACAAGATGGACTCCTCTAGAGACCCCCCAGGATCCGACTCCGGGCACTACGAGGTAAAGAGTGCAGATGTGGTCCCCAAGCCACCAGAAACCTCTGCCAACGTTTGGGATCCCCCCTCGCCCGGAGTCGCTCCATAAGCAGCACCTCATGTAGACGCCCCCGCCATAGTCCATATGTTGGCCCCCGAGCATCCAGCCATCTGAACAAAATAGTCATCCGAGCTGTCACCAACACCAATCGCAACCACAGCCATACCGCACGTCCCAACCGCGTCTCCCACTCATGCTCCCACACATCCAGCACTGCATTCGTCGCTGTCAGGGAGGGCGCACCATCCACACAACCTGCTAGATAAGCCTGCACCAACTTCCAGAAGACTATGACCCGTTGGCAGGTCCAAAACATATGCCCTAGCGTAGCCCTCTCCTCCCCACAACGGGGGCAGCAATGGGACCCAACAATCCCTGCCCTCCACGCCCGTATGGGGGCATAGTATAGGCGACGCAGCAATTTGTATTGCATGTCCCGATAGGACACCAACACACATACCTTGGGGATGGCAGCCAAACCTTCTAACAGCCCACCGCTAGTCACCTCCACACCCAGCTCCCTGGTCCAAGCCTCAGCCAGACCATCCACCGAAATCGGTGGTGTCAGATCCCATAAGAGCTTCTGTAACCCCGCCACCCTCACCCCTGACTCACCCCCCAACAAGGTCGTCTCAAGTTGTGAGCTAACTACTCCCTGCAGGGTCGCCATGGGTAAGGTGCGAAGATAGCTTCAAACCTGCGCAAACAGGAAAACATCCCGCCCTCCCAGGGGGTAATGTCGGCAAAGCTCGGGAAAGGGCAATATGACGCCTTCCGGTGAGACCACGTGCTCCACGTTAACTATCCCAAGTAGTTCCCAGCGTCTGAAATGGCCCCCCTCCAACCCGGGCAGGAAGTCCCCATTGCCCCTAAGGGGGAGATAAGGGGAGTGGGTAGCCGATATCTGCTGACTAGAGCAAAAACGACGCCACCCCACCCTAACTGGATCCACTAGCAGAGCGCGAATATCGCGGTCCAGCCCAGGGGAGGCTGTAGCATGTAAGAGGAATCGCAGATGATAAGGTTTCACCGCTTCCTGCAGCAACCCCAGGGGAGTGTACTCCTCCAGGTCCCACAACCAATCCCGGGCGAACCGCAGCAGGCAGGCCACATTGTACTTACGAAGATCGGGTAGCCTCATTCCCCCCGAGGTCCAAGGCTGCTGCAAGACCTCCGCCCGCACCCGAGGTCGCCGCCCTTTCCACAGCAACCGGTTCAACAGCCCATCCAACCTCTTCAAGTCCGACCGCTTCAACAATAATGGAAGTGTCTGTAACACATATAGGACCCGGGGAAACAATGACATCTTATATAAGGCGATGCGACTCCCAAGAGACAGTGGGAGGTCCCGCCATTTATCGACACAAACGGCCATAGAGGCCAGTAGTTCGTCAACATTCAACCGATAAAGCCCAGCGAGATCCGCAGGGATGAACACCCCCAGGTATTTAAAATACTTCAACTCCCACTTTAGAGGGAACTCCCCCTGCCATCTCTGAATGTCCCCCGGCCCCAACATCATCGCTGCCGATTTGTCCAAATTTAAACGAAACCCCGAGGGCACTCCATATTCACGGAAAAGCTGTAACAGGTGTGGGAGTCCCACCTGGGGATCCACCAAGTGTACCAAAAGGTCGTCAGCAAATGCTGCAACTCAAAACTCGGACGCCCCCACCCGTACACCCTGAAATTGGGGGTGGGCCCGAATTCTCTGTAGCAGATGCTCCAAAGTCAAAATAAACAGGAGAGGGGACAAAGGGCATCCCTGCCGGGTCCCCTTTTGGATGGGAAATTCAGCGGACATAGCCCCATTTATCAAAATAGCCCCTTTCGATTCTGCGTATAAGAGCCGTACCACCTGGACATAGAAGCCCGTGAACCCCATCGCCTCTAGAACCTGGTACATAAAGTCCCAGTTGACCCTGTCAAATGCTTTCTCAGCATCAAAACTGATAAGCATCGATTGCACCCCAGCCGCCCTACCCACGCACATTGATATCAAAAGTCGTTGCAGGTTGTAAGCTGCATGGCGTCCCCGGACAAAACCCACCTGGTCCCTGTGTATCAGAGTCGGCAGAATAGGCGCTAATCGATCAGCCATGATTTTGGCAAGGATTTTGATGTCAACGTTAAGTAGAGAGATGGGTCGGTATGAACCCGGCGCCAGCGGGTCCCTCCCCGGTTTGGGCAAAACCGTAACTAGCGCCTTGTTCGCCTCATATGGAAAGCTACCCCTACGGACCAAGTCCTCAAAGTAGTCCGCCAAAGGGGCCACCACTACCGTCCCCAAAGTCTTATAAAACTCTCCCCTTAAGCCATCCAAGCCAGGGGCGCGGCCATTTTTCAAGTTTCGGATCCCCTCCTGTACCTCTTTCAAGGAGATCGGCAGGTTCAAGACCTGTATCTGCTCCTCGGTCAGCTTTGCTAGAGCACAATCTTTCAGGAAGTTCTTGCCTGCCACCACGCCATCCCCCTCGTGGGCATAAAGCTGGCTATAATAATCTGAGAAGATCTTTTGAATCGCAGCAGTGTCTTTGTGAAGAGACCCATCCGGGTGTCGGATCGCCCCTATGTGACGACCCCCACCGGCCGGCCGTACCAATGCCGATAGCAACTTCCCGGCCCTGTTGCCATGCTGGTACAATTTATATCTATAGTACATCAAAGATTTTCGGGCACGCTGATGGAGAAGCATCCCCAACTCCTGCTGGATTTCGCGCACCTGGCGCCTATGTGCTGCCGAACTGACAGTCACCAGCCGACGCTGTGCCTTACCCAGTTCGCGCTCCAAAAACAGAATGCGATGGTTTTGTCGCTTTCGCCGAGAGCCGTAATAACTAATGATCTCCCCCCGCATGACTGCCTTACCCGCCTCCCAAAGAAGAGTCGGAGAGGTCCCCGGGATATCATTTAGAGCTTCATAATCTTTCCACCGATCCTGAAGAAATCCTGCGAATTTGGCGTCCCCACTTAACTCCAAAGGGTAGCGCCAGAACCGCTGGCCAGGCGGAGTTTGTTTTTTCAACTCCAGAGTGATCATTGCGTGGTCCGAAACAGTGATGGGGCCAACCGCCGCATCCACCACCTTACTAAAAAAGGAGGCCGAGATCAGGAAATAGTCAATGCGGGACTACGTCTTTTCCCCGGGATGCAAGACTCGCCAAATATCTAAAAGGTGATGTGCTTCACAAATTCCTAGCAGCCGCCGTTGACTCCTGTGGTCCCTCCCTGCCGCCTGCCCCGACCGATCTTCTCTATCATTCAATACAGTATTAAAGTCTCCCCCAACTATGACCTGGTATCCCTCAACCGGGGCCAATAGCCGCTCGAGTGTCCGATAAAAATGAGTTTCATATACATTAGGCGCATACACCGAGCCTAAAACAACCTTGGTACCCTCAAGAACACCCTGCACCAAAACATACCTACCAGCAGGGTCAATATCAACCTGCTCCTCCACCCAACCCACGTGATTGGCAATGAGAACTACAACCCCATGCTTCTTTCCCACCGCTGGGGCTCCATAGACCTGAGCTATAAGGCGACCACGCAGCTTTGCATGTTCTGCTTCCGACTGATGCGTCTCTTGTAGCAATGCAACTCCTACCTTCTGGTGCCGTATCTGCTGCATGATTTTATATCTCTTTATGGGGGATCCTATCCCACAGACGTTCCAGGAGGCTATCTTCAAGCCACTAGCCATGGCAGCCCTTTAAGTGCGGTCGCCTGCTATGATGATTCGTCCACCAAATTTGGTGGGAACCCCCCCAGCCTAGGGTCCCCCCCTGTGTCCCTGCACCCCAAGTACCAGCAACCACTCCAAAACATTCATCCATCCATGGTGTGTCCCAGATGAACCAGCAAAACCAGTCACAGTCCCTCCCCCAATCCCCCCCCCAACTCCCTGTGCGCCCCCCTTTCCCCCCCCCCGGCTATTAAAGTCAAGAACAAGACCCCACCCCTCCCTATTCCCCCCAACCCCTGCCCATACCCTTCTCCCACCCCCATATTCCGCCTTATGAATGCTATCCCCAGCCCCCCCTCTCCCCCCTTTCCCTGCCCTCCGTTCCAACTCTCGAACCCGACACCGTCCGGCCAGTCTGACCCGGTCGGCGACTCCTACTGGTGAAGGGGCCACCCCTCCCAGCAGTACCCCCCATTTTACCATAAACATGAAGCAGCCTGGGAGTCCCAGAAACCCGCGTTGTCCGCTGGGCGGGACTGGGTACACAGGCCCGTGGGTTCCCCTCCCGCTACCCCATATAGGCATGTTATTAAGGTAAAACGACTCCCCACTTTAGGAACAAAACCCAACAGCAGTAACATTCCCATTTCTCCCCCCCCCCCCTCACATAGACCCCATATCATAGCTGCATCCAAAAAGGGAGAACAAAACTACAACAAAGAAGAAAAAATAAAACAGTAGTGGAAACAAAATTCAACTCAGCACATCATGTAACAGGTAACAAAGTAACAAATCAGAAAAAGCAAGAAAGTACATGCTTTCAACAGGCCCACTGACATTTTGTTTCACTTTGTTACACTGAGAATGGAGCGTAAGACAGCGAGAGGCCACAGTTTCAATCCCACAGGCCTATTCTCAGCCAGCCTTTCAGCGAATCGGGCAGAGAGGATTTAGGAGCCACGAAGTGAATCGTGAACATGGTAAGCCCACAGTTCCAATCCTGAAATTAAATCCCAGGCCGCGGTCAGCCATATCGTGAGTACCCCTAAGTCAGTACCTCATCTCCAACTGTGTTTTATCATTCATACGCGAGGCACTGCAGACAATCAAGGAACAGTCTCTGCCGCCCCAGCCATGCGGTCCAAAAAGGCGCTTGCTTCCACTGGGGACCCCAGCAGGTGCGTCCGCCCCTGGTGCTCCACTCGCAGCCGGGCGGGGTAGAGAAGCGAAAATCGCATCCCCCTGCCCGCCAACTGCGCGCATAGGGGGGTGAAAGCCTTGCGTTGCTGGCTCACCAGCGCAGAATAGTCCTGGAACACCAGGAGTTGTGCCCCGTCTCCAGACTGCCTCCGATGGTTGCGGGCTGCCCGTAGGACCGCCTCTTTCTGGCGGTAGTCTAAAAATCGAGCGATGACTGCTCGTGGTCGCTGAGCCTGCTCCCGCCTCGGGCCAACCCTGTGCACCCTTTCCAATGCAATCTTAGGCGCCCCCTCCCCGGGCATTATCGTGGACATCCAGTCCAGTAAGTAGGCAGAGAGAGCGCCGTCAGCGATGTTCTCAGGCACACCAACGAAGCAAAGGTTTTTCCTGCGGCCCCTGTTTTCGAGGTCGTCCAGTTTCTCTCCATGCGTTTTCACTGCCGCCTCAAGCGCTTGTACTCGAGCCGCAAGGGACTGCTGTCCGTCCTCCAGACCGGAGATCCGATTTTCGGCATTCTCCATGCGGACCGTAAATTCGCTGATGTTTTGAGCCACCGAATTGAGTTGGTCGGCCATCTCCCTGAAGCGACCATCAAGGGCCCGCACGACTGCTGCGCTCACATCCTCAACCATGCTCTGGTCGCCCTCGGATCTCGGGCTCTGCGGCGCCCCCTCCGCCATTTTGGGGTCCGGGGCACGGACCTTGTCTCTCTTCGAGGATGATTTTGCGGCCATCCGAGGATTCGCGCCGGTCGGGGAAAACACCGAAGCAGACCGCCCGTTCTCCTTGACACTCCGCACTTGGGTGGGGGACATTCAATAGCGAATTGCCGTTAAGGTAGGGCTGCTGGGAGAGTTTGGGGCCCGGAGCCGATCAGCACACGTCTGGTCAGCTCATCACCAGAGTCGAGATCGATATGCCATTTTTACAAGCTGCAGTTAGATGTCATATCAATTGACCAACATCACACACACACACTGCATGCAACACTTGTAGCAGTCTAGCAGAGAAATAGATCCTATCCAGAACCTAAAGAAACTATCAAGTTTAGTTTGTGCTCTTTGGACCAGGTGATGTGTTGACCTCCTCACATTTAGGATGACAGTTGCAAAAGAACACTTGCCTATGGGCTGCTTGTCATGTGCATGAAGCACAAAATGTTCCTGCATATGATAGAGCTGATATGATGGTTCACACCATTTTTAATATAGTCAAACTGGGGTTTGACAGCAATGGCAAAATGTGAATCTAGCTGATCTGAATGTGGGGTGCATCATAGGAACATGAGGGGGCTAAGCAATACAGGCATACATGAACTCTACAGCAGCCACAGTGATGACTTTGATGACTGGAGCAGTAGACGCTACCTGCATGTCATTTATGATGGTAGGGGAAGCATGCTTGGCCCCCTGGACAGAGTAGAATGGTCCCCAAGGGACCATTGAGGTATAGGCAAAAGTATAGATCTACCAGTGAATAGCAGCTCACAATGGAAATGCATGGCCTGCACATGTCCTGCTCAGGGGATGGTGCCACAATTCAGCCCAGCACACCAGTGTGTATAACAGTTCTGTGGTTTTGGAGGTACACTGGTGGGATGGGCATCGTGATCTCAGATGTAGCTTGTCTGTTGGAGAAGAGATGTATACTGCCAATTAGTGACAGTAGTGCCGATGCAATACTAAGTATCCAATGTAGTCTATACAGCATGTGTACTGCTGCAGGCAGTCCTTAGGTGTGATCTCTGACTGCCTCTGTATGTGGCAGCTAGGTTGTGTCCTGTACTGGGCTGTGCACATGCCATGCAGGGACCTGATGTTAGTATGGGCCCAGACAGTACAACAGCATGTGGAGCAAGACATTAAATAAGGCAAAAGACCTGTGTTCAATTCCCAATTGTGTTCTCTATGACTTTGGGAACCCTGCATGAAGATACTGACCAGAATACATAGGAGGTGTCTTTGATTATACAGCTGCCACCAGCCTGATCTTTGTTTTGGTTCTGCCCAATGCAAATTGCATGTGAGTGCCAACATATATGGCATTGCGATTGTATAAATACTCAAATATGTTAAGTGTCATGGAATCTGCACACTGTCCACTTTTTTCCTATCTCAAGGCCTGTTCCTGGAGGTCAAACAGTGACCACATGATCTGCCTGCATGATGAGTTATGGCATAGTCATGTGAGCAAAATGTGAAAGTAAAGCATAGTCTGCCAACTATGAAGTGATTCTAGGAATGATCTAAAGTCACACAACTGAACATGTTATGGGTTTTCACTCATTTAGGTCACCCATGCACTGTAATGGCAACTTATTGTGATTGTCCTCTCTCTATGGCTGCTCACATCTCATATGTAAAACATTAATGCCACTAGCATGGGGTGGCTTGCTATGGATTATATATTGAAATGTTGCAACGTGTCCCATCACCACACCAGGCAAAGTTTATTAACAAGACTGGTGTGACACAGATCCAGCAGTCTGTGAGTATGATACATACATACCCAAGCTTTAACCCTCAGTCATCCTCATAATGACTAAATAGACATATAGATATCTGGAGGGATGCACCAACACTCCCATGTGGCAGATCTGTGGCTCCTGATAGGTGGACGTTCTTTGAGCAATAGAAAGGTGAATGTCTTATCACCAGACAGTGACAGAACAATGAAATGCCCAGCTGGGTTAGGTTCATCCCACCTTCCAACCTCAACAAATTAAGGGTCAAGACTCCACATTGTGTTTTGCCTGTCCTGAGCTGTCGGTGACACAGAGGAGCTGCTCCTACACCAGTACCCTGTTAGAGCACACTAATAGTGCGTGCTACCAAAGCATGTGTTAACAAGATGCATTAATGTCTGAAGACTGCCTTTGAGGCAGTTCATTGGAGAATAACAATAATGTGTCTGATGTGTGCTGCCCTCTCCCAAGCCCCCTGCAACTGCAGCATGGGACAAGAGCAACGTGCATGCAGGTAAATCTCAGAATCCTTCAAGTGTCACCAACTAAGTGAATGAATTGGACATTCACAGAGTACCAACCCTCCACTTGAGTCTACTTCCCTATAGGCTGCAGCTGCACCAAGTGGGCTGACAGTGTTGCCACGGATATAGCTATTATGGAAGACCTCTCACTTGTGTAAATGGGTATGTCCTGAGGCTTGGAGGCTCAGCCAGAGGTGAGGGTTACAACACACACACACATCCCCCTTTCTCACTCCAGTCAAACCAGCAGGTGATTTGGGAGCTGCACAACAGTGTCATGTTGGGAGATAAATGTAGGGGAATGCTGTGCGGATGGGCCTTGACAATGGTGTAACTAGGAATGCATTACAGTGCCACAGCCACAGGTTGCAACTACTTACTGAAAACTAACCTTCTACTTGTAAATGGTGTCCCATACAGTATGTGGGATTGCTGTATAGCTGGCTTGCAGCATGTTGTATGCACAGCCATAAAGCTTGGGCACCACATGCATGCACAGTGCATTGCTGTAGCTCACACTCCTCTGGAGACACACACACACACAAATGACCCTGATGTCTAAAAGTGGTGCAGGTTGGCATTCTTACCTGCCCCTTAGGTCTCATTTGATACTCCACTATTGTCAACGCCTGCTCAGTGTGAAGGCGCTATTAGTGTGCTCTGCAATTCTCGGGTGCTGTCAACAACTGCTCAGTCTGCAGGTGCTATTAGCATGCTCTGCCATCCAGCCGTGGGTGGTGTAGCTTCTCAGAGTGACAACTGAGTGTGTGAACTCATGCTGGACGAAATGTTGAAGGTTGCACATGCTGATGAAGTTCTGATAACATAGGATAAAGTAAACAGACCTGAACATACTACTATTGCTCCACAGGTTGTTCTGGAACCCATGACTCTTCTCTCATATTCACAGTGGCTAAGTGCTTAGAGCTGCAGAGCAACCATGTAAGGTCATCAAGCCATGGCTATATATGTGACCATTGTCAGAATGCATGAGGGCATGAGTTGGGGTATGCCTAAGTCTGCTTAGATCTCTGCAGGCTCTGTGCCATACTTGTCTGACAGGATATGTCCGGCATGTGTGGGAGAGGGATATCTTGTTTGGTCTATATGTTTCACTGCCTTGCTATGCTGCTGGTTCAACTGACATTCATGTCATACATATGGGATCTGTCCAGTCAAAGGGCCAAGCCATGATACATGAATACTCACATTCCAGACCATGGGTGTCCTAGCAGAATGACCAACGTACCAATTTCCTGGAGTGTGTTTGTGGGACAGTCATGGAATAATCTTATATTTTGCAGACCACCACAGCTAATTTGGATTCACAGATGACTCAGATGGTTGTAACTAACTGAATGCTTACTTACAGAGGGGTCACTGATTCAGGCACAGATTATGGTCTTAATTTGGCAGGTGAGGGGGCAGTGTGGTCATTTTTCCTCTGACATGGGCTGTTATCATATTGCAAAGTCTTTCTACCTCAGTGGCATATTTTTCCCCCAATATGCACATATCCACTCAATATGTACAAATGGGAGGCATCCTGAGCCCAGGGCCAGCCCATCCATTCAGCAAACTAGCCAGGTGCCAGGGTCCACCAATATTGGTGGACAGCATGCCCACCAATCCCTCCTTCCCTACCATCATGGCACAGCCGCCACTTCAGTGCTGCAGGAAGCCTTACTGAAGCACACATGCAGCTAGTCCAGCATGCCACTCTGCACTCTCCATCAGGGGATGTGGCACCCATACGGCTGCCTTAGACCTTGGAAGGGAAGCATCACCACGTGCTCTGCTGTACCTGCTGCTGACATGCTTACCATCCCATTAACAGTGACAACTGCAGCACTGCACCTGACACACAGGCCCGGGATACAGATTTCATCTGCAGCAGACCGCAGCTGCTGTGACAGCCACCCAACCCACACACAATGTTGACATGACAGCATGGTGACAGGGGGTGACGTGACTCCTTTTTGACTGCAGTAGCATGTGTGTGTGCTGCCACTATCACAGTAGAGTCATACCAGACATCACAGATATATCCTAGACAACAGCCTTGTTAGCCTAGTGGACCAGCCAGTCCTACTTCATTACCCGCTTGACACCTCCTTTGCCAATTTGGCACCTTTATTAATAGGGCACCATGTTGTTGTTGCCAATGGATCACTACTTTCACTAATTTGAGAGCTATAGTTGGTGGAGCACATTGCATACATTAAAATAGGATCTTTCTCCTCCTGAATAGCCCTTACTGTGCGCTTTCAGATGACGTTAGGGTTCCCAAGACTGGGAGCTCTAACACATGATAACACAAAACGGTGTTAAGGGAGCACACGCTATCCCTTCCCAGTCTCCGCCCCATTAACACCCACTTTCCACCTATTTTTACCTTAACACTAGGGGACCAGTTTCCACACGTTAATCCAGCATTATCAGCACTTTCTGCAGCGTTAACCGCTCACGGGTGTCGATAATGCCTCTTAATGATACTTTTACTCCCTTAACACTCCTTAGTAAACATACACATACCCCATAGTGTATCTGGATTTTCAGAAAACCTTTGAAAAAGTTCCTCATTAGAGACTGTTAGGGAAATTAAAAGTCATGGGATAGGAGGCAATGTACTATTGTGGATTAGGAACTGGTTAAAAGATAGAAAACAGACAGTAGGGCTAAATGGCCAGTTTTCTCAATGGAGAATAGTGGAGTACCCCAGGGATCTGTGCTGGGCCCGCTACTTTTTCACATATTTATAAATGACCTGGAAATGGGAATAACAAGTAAGTTGATAAACTTTGCAGATGACACAAAATTATTCAAAGTTGTTAAAACACAAGAAGAATGTTAAAAATTACAAGAGGACCTTGAAAAATTGGGAGACTGGAAGTCCAAAAGGCAGATGAAATTTAATGTAGACAAGTGCAAAGTTATGCACTTAGGGAAGAACAACCCAAACTATGGTTACATGATGCAGGGTTCCACATTAGGAACTCAGGAAAAGGATTTAGGCGTCATCATGGATAATATGTTGAAACCTTCCACTCAGTATGCAGCATATCCAAGAAAGCAAATAGAATGCTAGAATCATAAGGAAAGGAATAGAGAAAAAAAACAAAGGATATTATAATGCCTCTGTTTTGTGCCATGGTGTGACCGCATCTTGAATAGTGTGTGCAATTCTGATTGCCATATCTTAAAAAAAATATAGCAGAATTAGAAAATGTACAGAGAAGAGCCACCATCATGGTAAAGGGGATAGAAAGATATCTTTACGAGAAAAGGCTTAAAAGGTTAGGGCTCTCTGGGTACAGCAGCAGCAAGGTTGGGGGCAGCCAGGATCTCTGCCTAGTGTGCCAGGACCTTTGGACAGCACCATGTGGCACATCTCCTTTCTGCAGCAGTAGCATGTCTGTGTGCCACCACTGTCACTCTGGGATCATGATGGTAATCACAGATGGTAATGTGTATGGCAGGATACTCATGTGAGGAGAGGCTAAAAAAGGTTGGGGCTCTTCAACCTGGGAAAGAGACAGCTGAATGGAAATATGATAGAGGTCTATGAATTAATGAATGGAGTGGAACGGGTAAATGTAGATCGATTGTTTACACCATCAAAATGTAGAAAGACTAGGGGACATGCAATGAGGCTACAGTGTAACCAATATAAGACTAATAAGAGAAAATATTTTTCAGTCAACGCGCAATCAAACTCTGGAATTCATTCCTGGGAATGTAGTAAAAGCTGTTAGTGTAGCTGGGTTTAAAATGATTTGGACAGTTTTCTAGGGAAAAGTCCATAAACCTTTATTAAAGAGGACCTGGGATATCCATTGCTTTTCCCAATACATGCACATGGATCCGGTGTGTCTTTTGGGGAAACTACTAGGTACTTGTGACCTAGATTGGCCACTGTTGGACACATGATACTGGGCATGATGGACCTTGGTCTGACACAGTATGACATCTTTTATGATCTTATGTTATTATGTGCCACTTGGGCAGATGCCTGGTCTGCCCTGTGAACCAGCAACCCCTACTGCATGACCCACATGCCACCTCCTTTGTCCCATTTGCACCATCAACATAGTGCCCATTCATACTTGGGCACTATGCTGTTGCTGCTAATGGAGCACTACTATCACTATCTTGGGCTCCTCTCTCTGTACATCACATTGCAGATGTTAAAATAGGCTCTCTCTCCTGAAAATACACCCTTTCCGTGAGGTTTTACTTTGCGTTAGGGTTCCCAGTGTTAAAGGACTTTAGCACACGTTAGCGTAACAGGCGTTAAAGGAACATCCATTGTTAATGCCCTCTCTCCGCCCTGTTAATGCCCACTCTCCACCTATTGCACCCTTTACGCTGCTGGAGCCTTTAACACGCATTAAAGCAGCTTTTTTGCTGCATAAAGAGCATAAGGGTGTTGATAACGGGCATTAATGGCACACTGGCTCCCTTAACACCCTTCAGTAAACATACCCCTTAGTCTTCAGCTGTCCTGAATAAACTTGCCCTCAACTGATCTTTGATGCTAAACAGGTTTGGGCCTGGCTTAACTTCAATAACTGTAAACTCACTGTGTGGAATAAAGGCTGGGCAATATACTTCGGTGACACCTTGCAAGGAAAACTCAGGGCAGAGTTGCCAGGAGTCAGCTTTGACCGAACAGTACACATTGCATTTGCAAAGTATCCATTTAAATGCTTAGGGGCACTTTCTTAAAGCTCGTGAGGGTTTTGCATTTGGCACTAAAATTAATGTGTAGTAAATGTAAAAGTTATGTGCTAATTGTTGGGGTCAGGCCAGCATGTTCCAGTATGTTTGCATATAGACACAAACCCTAATGTGGGGCAGCACTATTCACAATTAAGACAGGCTCACCTAACACCACCCATTAAGGTGTCACTAGGTGCACCCCTGCTAATTGCCACATTGATATGTACCCCTGCACTAACTTCAATGTGCTCTTCACACCCATTCTCCTCCCCTAACCCACCATTTTTTCTCTATTGTATGATGTGCAGTTACAATGGCAATTAGCATATGGTTGCTGTCATGCCTGTATGGTAACAGTTACCATGAGCCCATATTGATAGCTACCACATACTAAAAGGCATGTTAACAGCTTAGCAGGCTTTAGTAAAAGACCTACTAAGCGTCCTTATAAGGACATACTTTTATTTTCTTTGATGCATTGCAGCTGAAGCAGTTTGTCTTTCAGAGAAGAGGGCAAAGAGTAGAACTATAATTAAAAAATGTATATATTTTTATATTCATACTGCTGTTGGAATTTACGGATTAATTGGATGTTTCAGGTGCTAGGTTATGAATTGATTGAGCTTTTTTTCTTTCTATGGGAATTATGATTATTATTGTTGTCTTTTTCCCTCCATCAATTTGGGCTGGAATATTGGTTTTGTTTTGTTTTTTTAATTTTTTCATGAATGTCCTTCAAATGTCTTATATTAGTTGGGACACCTTCTTCATTTCTTCTTTGTAAAATGACTTCCAATAAGCAATGCTCCCTGTGATGACAATGGAAAATAGTTATATACCAACGTATTCCAAAAGCTAAAACCAATTGTAAAGTGATGTCACACTGATTTTAAACATTGAAAATAAATTATCTGAACAATCATGAGAGTTCTGTAAAACACAAGACAGCTGAAATTTTGATAGTTTTACTTTAAGGAATACCTTTAAGGAGTACGCTCCGGTTCAATCAATCCTTATATAACAGTGTTTCAAAGATTGTTAAATCATGCTATTGCTCAAATGTGTGATTTTAAAAGCTCTTAAGAATTTTCTTTTCATTTGATATGATCTAATTGGCAAGTTTTACATCATTACTAAAGGAAAACAGATCATAAGTGTACATTCTGAAAAGACTGAGGTGTTATTTTGGGCACTGGTACATATTTGAATGAGATAAGTTGCCAATTACTGGATATTTCATTGCATGAGAAGCTTTCTATGGATCCTCTGGCAACTATAAAACCCTAATTTAGAACATGTCAGATATGCATTTCAACAAGGATGGATTACTAGAAAGAGAAGGATTTCATAATTGTTTAAATCCAGTCACTAGAGTGATTTATAGAACCCCTTTCCAATATTTTTTTAATTTTCAATATTTTTGTTTAACCAAACTGAAATTAACAAGTGTTCCAAAACACAGAAGATAATACAAATCAAATTCAATCATTTGTCATGTATAGATTTTTTTGTTGTTGTTTATGAAGTGGGTTATTCAGGTTTTACATGTTTAACTGCCAACACATATACATGTTCATGGCCGCCCTGTGTAAATAGCCATTTTAGGAAGGGCTTGATTTACATGCACATATCCTAATCATGCCCAAGTTATATGGCAGCATGTCAGGGGCATGTCATAATTTACACCTGCTCCCTGTCACATGCAGATTTTCAAAAAGTGCTCATTTCAGTCAGCCTTTCATAGGAGGGATTAAGGAGGGTGGGAGGCTATCTCCTTTAATCCCCCTAGTTTATTCCTCACTCCAAATTGTATTTAGATAATAATAGAAGCCTCTGCAATTAAGCAGCAGCAGCAGCTACATGTTTATGTTTGCAAAATGATTAATCTGTCCATGTAAGGGCCAACATCTGCACATGCAAATTATGAAATGCGGCTCTTGTATGTGTAAAATAGCCATTTCCCCTGTTGAGTTCTCCATGTGCACATTTGGGAAATGGATTCTTTCACTACGCATGATTGTGTATTTTAGAAACTACTCCACGCTTAGCAGAGTCATTTCAAAACTATCAACAGAATTAAGAATGTCTTGGCTTTAATGTCTTCATTCCCATCTCTAAAATGTGCCTTCACATTTATATCAATTACTAAAATCACAAGCCACAAAATACAGGGTATAGGACACCAAAAATATAATGTCAAACCCCTGCATGTTACCAAAAATAAAAATGAAAAAACATATTTTTGTTGACCCACTGTGTACAAAGGTGCGTTATACGTGTATAGCATTATATGCACCCCCACCAGCAGTCCTTTTACTTTTTTAAAGTGTTCAGTGATACTGCTCAACTTCATCTAACAATTCTTCAAATATAAAAATGTAGCTTGCACATGCTTTATGAGGAAGAGGCCAAAGATGCTGGCTCTCACTTAAGAAGTATTTATAGTTGCTATGGATGGATATCATTGAAATGTAGCAGCATGCCTAGTCTATGTCAGTTCCTGAATGTACAAGCTAAGTTTTTATGCTTGTTTGAAGAATCATTAGATTAAGATGGGCAGTATCAGTGAGCACTTCAAAAAAGTAAGAGACTGCTGGTGGGGATAACTCACTCTTGTACAAAGTGGATCCAACTTTTTTTTTCTTTTTTTTTCATTATTTATTTAAGCATTTTCCAAATACAATAAAAGTAAAAAGAAAATATACAAGCGTACTTGAAATCCAAGATAAATAAGAATTCTACAATACCACATTAAGGAAGAGAGAAACTATAAAATACATATGTATACAGAAGAAAATAAGAGTATCAAAACCCCATAATAGGGACCAAAAAAATTATGTCAATTCCTCCTCCAAAACTCCACCAACCTCCTTCCCATCAAGAAAATGTTGTAAAGATTTCACATCCGTGTAAACATATGTTTGTCCCCCAAAAGTGACAATACAGCGGCAAGGGAACTTTTAAAAAAAAGTAGCCCCCAATGCCACTACAAGATTTCAATGACAAAAACTGCTTATGCCGTGATTGAGTGCTCCGGCAGACATCAGGAAAAACCTGGAGTTTATATCCACAAAAAGGAACATCTTTAAATTTGAAAAATGCTCTCAAAACTCGCAATTTGGTGGATTCAGACCCAAACCTTACCACCAAAGTATTACGCTTAGAAATAACATCTAAAGTATCCTCCAGAAAGGCAGTTAAGTTCTGATCCACAGAACAAACCGAGGGGGCCGAAGCTCCCTCAGTTTGTTTAGTGGGAGCAGAAACCGCCGAAAGATAGTACATATGAACAGCTTGCAAGTCCCCTACTAAATGTAATATTTCAGAAGCATATTTCCCAACAGTATTTCAGGAGATAACAAATGTGTGTAAGGAAAATTTAAGAAACGTAGGTTACAAGCTTGCGACTGATTTTCCAGTACTTCCAGTCTATGAGAAACTAAGAAAACATCTTTAGATAAGGCAACATCAAAATCAGTATTGGATTGTAACTGAAGCTCAGTCCGAGCAACCAATTTCAAACAGTTATCAATTTGTTTATCTACATATTGCAATTTACCCACCACCTCCTAGGAAAATGTACACAAAGAGGACACAGTAGAAGTTAAACGATTATCTATATTCTGAATAGCTGTCCAGATATCCTTAAGAGTCACTTCCCCCGAAGGGGAGGGAAACGTTCCAACATCTGCGGCTGCCAAAAACACCGGCTGCAAAACAGGAGATAAACTCACAGGAGGAGAAGTAGTAGGTGTAGATGAGAGTGGAGGCACAGGGAGAGGGGGAGGAGACCGGAGTACAGGGCTTAACGAAGCCCCTTCCGGAGATTGAACTCCAGGCAGCAGAGAGGTCACATGCTTGTCCATAGGTCCTATCACTTTCCCATTCACAGCACCCTCTCCAGATTTTACACCAACCTTCGCCTTGCGTTTGCCCATGGATTCAAACTGATCTCACCATACACATGAATACCTCAGTGCACCGAAGGGGCACCAAAGGGGCGTGTCTGCCACTTGAGCCACACCCCTTAGGCCACGCCACACGGGCCGTGACACGCGTCTGCGTGGAACCCACCGGGCTTTATTGGGCAGGGAAGGGTCCTCCAAGTCAGGGCACGCCCTCCTCCTGCCTGCACGCTGACACTCCAAGCCTCCACGGGGTCCTGCTGCACTGAACCGCTGAGATGGAATTGCGGCAGCTCCCTCACACACAATGCTCTCTCCAACAGCTTACAGGTACCTCCAGGCTTTATTGGGCAGGGAAGGGTCCTCCGAGTCAGGGCTTGCCCTCCTCCTGCCTGCACGCTGACACTCCAAGCCTCCACGGGGTCATGCTGCACTGAACCACTGAGATGGAATCGCGGCAGCTCCCTCACACACAATGCTCTCTCCCTTTTTTTTCATTTTTCTTTTTGGTAACATACAAGGGTTTGATATATTTCACATTTATACCTGCACATTACTATGCTCTTGAGTGGTTCACAATAAATACATTAAAAACAATAAAATAATGTAAAACATAAAACAATAATACTTACATTAATTAAATCATACCTATTAAGCAATAAAAACATGAAATGTCCCTTGAGACACATCTTCAGTGTGAGAGGATATTGCATTAACTGGAAAGCAGGACCGGGCTACAAGATCACTTCCTGCCATATCATGGTGATATTCTCCTTGCAGGTAACCTTTCTCCTCCATGACAGTAAAGAGACTGTCAGAGTGGAAGTAGGGCTTCTCTACTATGCTCCTGAAGGCTTCATCCATATACCTCTCTGTCTGCCTCAGCTCTCCCAAGTCTGATACTCTAGCCTCTAAAGATTGGACTTGTTCCCTGAGAACTTGGAGCTCTTTGCATGGAGTGCACACATATGACCTCTCACCAAATGAGAGATAATCATACATGTAGCACTCAGTGCAAAGCTGGATAGCCCCATCTCACTGCGGGACTCCTGTCTGCATCTTAGGGGTATGTTTACTAAAGGGCTGTAAGGGAGAAAGTGAGCCATTAACATGTATTATCGGTGCCCATGAGCAGTTAATGCCATGGAAAACACTGATAATACTGGATTAATGAACGGAAGAGGGGCCCACAGAGTTAAGGGAAAAGGAGGTGGAGAGTGGGTGTTGATGGGGCAGAGAGTAGGCAGGGATGGCATATGCTCCCTTAACCCGCCTTGTGCAAGATTGTAAATAGTTACCCCCTGTTATCCAAGTTTAAACACCCTGTTCATTGTAAACACAAAGTACCCAAGGAAATGTGTAGTTCTATGTTCACTGTAAACCGCACTGGTATTGAATAGCGCGGTATAGAAGAGACTGGAAATAAAATAAATAAATAAAATAAATAACACAGGACTGTGTTACCATGCGTTAGAGCTCCCAGTGCTGGGAACCCTAATGCCAGTTGAAAACTCACAGAAAGGGGTATTTCTGAGGGGAGAGAGTCTATTTAAATGTATGCAATGTGCTCCACCCACCAGAGATCCCAAATGTATGATAGCAAAGCCCCATTGGCAGCAACTCAATACAAAAACCCAAAACCTGGTGATCAAACCGCATCACTACAAAAAGATCCCAGTGATTCATAGCAGGTGAAATATTATTTTGTAAATGTCTGAAATACCGTCAAGGGGAGAGAGATCCAAACTCACTCCCCCAAAATAGTAGCTCCTTTTAATAATTTTTATTAGTCAAAATTAATTACGAGGGAACTCTTTGCTATAGTAAATGATCTAACAAAAGAACCGGTTGAACCAGATGATCCAAACTCCATATCCCCACAAGACTTAGCAGACTACATACAGCTCAAATACACATAGATACCACTCAAAAGAACAACCAAATCCAACCTACAGCATATAAAGGATGAAACATGGGACACATTCAACATCCCATCAAGAAAATAACTTGACTCCATCATAGCCTTGTAAAATAGTTATCTCCAAGTTATAATGCCCTGTTCAATGTAATTTCAGTTTGTTCAATGTAAACCGCCTTGATATCATATCATATCTATAAGAAATGTTAAATAAATAAAAAATAAATAAAATAGCCAACATCAACACAACAACCTCACCTATTGACCCATGCTAAGTTATCTGGATTAGGCAAACAAGAGAATACCTAATACCATATCTACAAAAGATTGTCAAATCCTCGCTTGCTCAAGGATATATCCCCCTGCAGCACAAGCAAGCATCCATTAGACCAATCCTTGAGAACAATAACCTCAATAGAAAGGAACCAAGCTCCTACCATCCGATATCCAGCCTCACCTTCATAACCAAGATAATTGAGAAAATTGTACAGCATCAACTACAAGACCACATAGACACCTACGCCCCTTTGGACACCCACCAATATGGCTTTAAACAAAATCACAGTGTGGAAACACAGATTACATCTCTCATGGACACCCTCGTAACAGGCATCAATAATATACATCATGGCTTTGTCTTATGCTTTATAGATATCACTGCCGCTTTTGACTCTGTCAATCACAACATTCTGTTACAAAGACGCTGAGATGTAGGAATAAATGGTACAGTGCTAGACTGGTTCCTTTCATACTTGTCCCACCATAGCCATCAAGTAAGAACCAAAAACCAACAGTCCAAACCCTTCATCCAACACCAGGGTGTCCCACAAAGCTCATCTCTCTCAGCACTACTATTCAATGTTTACATTCAACCAATATGTAACATTATAAAACAACACAAAATCCATTACAGAATATATGTGGGCAATATCATGGTATTCACCCCCATAAACATCAGACATCCAGATTATACACAAATCACAGCATGCCTTGAATCGATGACAGAGTGGTTCAACAGTCAGAACCTATTCATAAACTACAAAAAATCTGAATTGATGCATATTACCAGGAATACTATTTTGTCTCCACCGGACTCAATAAAGCTCATAGACCATACCATAGTCTAACTCCAAACTGAGTGACAGACTGTATATTTCTGGCCTTAGCAACAGTAAGTGTTGCAAGGCGCCATCCAACGGTTCCATTGGAACACTGACATTGTTGAACATAACCTTATTCATAACATTTTATCATTTGAGCGCAATTTGTTGTTTACAGTAACTTGAAAAATTCATCTCGGGCGAAAAATGGAATTAACTCGTGAACATTTTCGTGCGATTATTTTTCATAACTTTCGACATGGATTATCAAGACAAGAGTGCATCGATGAACTTAATTTTTTATATGGCGATAAAGCACCATCCTACAGCACTGTAAAAAACTGGTATAACAAATTCAAACGTGGCTGACGTTCGCTCCAGGAGGAATTCCGTCAGGGTCGTCCAAAATCGGTTGTTGTGCCAGAAAATATTGATGCTGTGTGTGAACTGATAAAGCAAGATCGTCATGTGACATACCATGAGATTGAGGCATCTTTGGGCATTAGTATGACAAGCATCAATAAGATATTGCATGATCATTTGGCTGTAAAAAAGATTTGTTCGCGTTGGATCCTGCATAATCTGACAAACGCTCAAAAGAAGGCTCGTGTCGATTGGTGCAAGGAAATGTTGAAAAAACTACGTTCAAGGTGCATAAAAGACTGTGTATAACATCTACACAGGTGATGAATCATAGATCTATGCATATGAGCCAGAAACAAAACAGCAATCGACTGTATGGGTCTTCCAAGATGAGCCAAATCCAACAAAAGTTGTTCGCGGAAGAAGCACATTGAAGCAAATGGTTGCCTGTTTCTTCGGCATTACCGGTCACATGGTGACAGTGCCATTAGAGCAATGTAGGATGGTCAATTCTGAATGGTACATGACCATTTGTTTACCAGAAGTCTTCGGAGAAATTCGGAAAAAGTCCTAGAAGAGGCAAATAATTCTTCATCATGACAATGCGAGCTCTCACACATCGGCTCAAACAAAGGAATTTTTGACCGGCCAAAACATCGAATTGATGGGTCATCCACCGTACAGCCCTGATTTGGCACCCAATGACTTATTTTTATTCCCGCACATCAAAAACAAATTACGTGGTCAATGATTTTCAACACCCGAAGATGCGGTTGATGCATTCAAAACACATGTTTTGGAGTTACCTCAATCGGAGTGGAAAAAGTGCTTCAAAAATTGGTTCAAACGCATGCAAAAGTGTATTGATCTTCATGGAGAATATTTTGAAAAACAATAAAACCAATTTTGATCATAAATATTTGTTTTTTCATTATTAGGCCAGAAATATAAATAGCAACCCTCATAGTTTAAATATCCAAAACTGCTCTCTCCTTTGAAGTCAATAAGTCCTGTCACCCTCTCGTGAATCAGTCAGAACATGATCTATAATTCGCCATTGAAGTTGATCAAAGGAATGACCAGTCTGTAGACAATGTTCCACCGTCAGGGCTGAAATAATGGCCATATGGATTCAGGAAGCATGTTCGCCCAGGTGAGTTTTGATCTGTTGCGTAGTCCAGTCAATGTAATATAGCTGACATAGGCAAACAATGAGGTAGACCACATAAGTGGATGTGCAGGTAGAGCACCAGCCTGACCATAATATTAGCCCTTGTCATTGGTCATGCCAAGGTTCCCCCTCTAAAGTTGATGCACAATAGCGGCAAGTGCCACAAGCATAGTGGCCTGGGTCGGCATGTGAATTAGGAGTTCTGTCCACTATAGAGGCTGAATGAACCAACTTGTTACAAAGCTTTGTTCCACAAGCATATGCAAGCATAAGAGGTTTCTTAAACAGGCACACCAAAAGACATAAACAAGATACACAAAGACACTGAGAAACGAGCCATATCAACGGCAGCACCTTCAATCTGGAACTCACTCCCCGATGAACTTCGCTCAACAACGGACATTAAAGACTTTAGGAAGCTGCTCAAGGCTACCCTCTTCAGGGAGCACTACGGGGATGTCACCTAAGCAACCCAATGGACAACAACAGAATCAAACCCTTATCCCCCCCGCCCCAACTCACACAAATTTGAATGCAAATTTATGTTGTACATAGTATTGTATATAGCGCACACTGTAAATAGACCCAAGAATCAATGACACACTACATTGTGTCATTGATACAGGAAGGAGTAGCCTAGTGGTTGGGGCAAGGTACTTCAGTCCGGAAGGTCGGGGGTTCAAATCCCACTAGAGGACAGCAACCTTGGGCCGGAAGGACTGGGGTTTCTAGTCCCACAGATGCTCCTTGTGGTCTTGGGCAAGCCACTTAACCCTCCACTGCCCATGTTCCCTGTAAGTATTAGTGTATGTGTTAAATGTATCCCCCAATTCTGTTGTGACCGCTTTGATTGAAGGATAAGGCGGTATACAAAACTGTCTAAATAAATAAATAACTACACACACGCACCGACCATTGCATGCCCACACTTAACATATTGTCTGTCGATTGTTTGCTGTGTGGGCCGCCTTGATTGAAGGATAAGGTGGGATAGAAATCAATTTAAATAAATAAATGAAAACCTAGGACATGCCGATATTGATGTAATAGCCAGGTGACCTCATGGGTGTGCTGCATGAAGGGCAGGACTTCCACAACCCAATCATCAGTAGAACTACTAGAAATAGCAACAATTTTGCGATCAACAATGAGCCATTCTCTATGGGTATATCGTGCCTGTTTATAAACATGAGAAATGATTTTTTGGGGATAGCCCCAGGCTGCCAGATGGATGCATAGCTCCTTAGCATGTTTACAAAACTCTAGCAATATAGAGCAACATTGGCAGCAACAGCATAGTGTCCTATTAAGAAAGAACACTATGTTGATGTTGCCCAACTGACAAAGGGGGTGCCACCTGGGTGATGTGGTGGGGCCGACTGGTCCACTAGGCTCACAAGGCAGCTGTCTAGGGCATACATATGTGATGCCTGGAAGGACCCCACTGTGACAGTGGCAGCACACATACATACTGCCGATGCCCCAAAGAGGTTGTGCCACCCCCACTGCCACCATGCTGCCATGTCAGCAGTGTGTGAGGGTGGGGGTGGTAGGCACAGTGGATGTGGCCTGCTGCTGATAACACATTGCCCCAGCCCTGTGTGTCCAGTATGATGCTGCAGTTGCCACTGTGAGTGAGAAGGCAAGCATGACAGCAGCACATAAAACGGAGCACAGGGCACCCCTCCCTACCGAGGCCAAAGGCAGCAGCACACATGCCCACAGCCCCTGGTGGAGGGGGACAGGAGCCAAGGTGTGCCAAGCTGCATGTGTGCAACATCAATGAGGCCACCTGCAGTGCTGAAGTGGTGTCTGTGCCATGATGGCAGGGAGAGAAGGATCGGCCAGCATGCAGTCCACCCTTATGATTGGACCACGGCACCTGGCTCATTGTCCTAGAGAATGGCTTGGTCCTGGGATCAGGATGCCCCCCACCCACATATATTGAATGGATATGTGCAGTTGTGGGGAAATATATGCCAGAGGAAGAAAGATTTGGCAATATCATAACACCCCAACTCAAAGGGACAATAACCACACTGCTGTCTCAGTTGTCAAATGATAAACAGGACTTGTGTGTGAACCAGTGACCCTTTCATGAGTAAGCACATATATAGGTGATACATCCATCTGTGCAACATGGGGGTCTAAACTCCTCAGTGTGGTCTGTCAACTCTGGGATCATTCAAGGAGTGGCCCACAAGCACACCCCATGCAATGGTTATGTTGTTCACTCTGCTAAGTCACCCAGGGGCTTGCATGTGTGTATTCATGTGTCATGCCCTGCCCCTCTGGCAGGACAGATCCCACATATAAGACATGGACATCAGTTCTATCAGCTGTACATGCAGTTCCACATACCAGTCTAACCAGATTTTCCCTCCCACAAAAGACTGAGAAATCTTGTCAGACAAGCATGCTAGAGAAACTGCAGAAATCCAAACAGATACAGGCATATCCTGAACCATGCCCTCATTCATTTTAGCCATTCTTCTCTGTACCCTTTCTAATTCCACTATATCCTTATTAAGATTATAAGATATGGTAACTAGAATTGCACACAGTATTTGAGGTGCAGTCATAACCATGGAGCATTACAGAGGCATTATAATATCCTTGGTGTTATTCTTCATTCCTTTCCTTATGATTCCTAGCATTCTATTTGCTTTCTTGGCCACTGCTATATACTGGGCAAAGGGTTTCAATGTATTATCAATGATGTCCATATTCTTTACCTGGGAGGTGATTCCTAATGTGGAAACTTGCATTGTGTAACTATAGTTTGGGTTGTCCTTCCCAAAGTGCATGGCGTTGCACTTGTCCACATTAAATGTTATCTACCATTTGGACACCTAGGTGTATGTTTACTAAAGGGCAATAAGGGAGCAAGTGTGCTGTTAATGACTGTTATTGGCACCCTTGCACCCTTAACACTGTATAAAAGCTGCATTAATGGGTATTAAAGGCTCCTGCAGCGTTAAGGGCACAGTAGGTGGAGAGTGGGCATTAACAATGAGTGTTACCTTAAAGCCTGTTGCGCTAATTATGTTAAAGCCCTTTAATGCTGGGAACTCTAACGCCAAGTAAAACCTCATGTAAATGGTGTATTTTGAGGGGATAGAGCCTATTTAAACATCTGCAATGTGATGCACAGACAGGGGAGCCAAAGCTGTGATAGTAGTGCTTCATTAGCAGCAACAGCATGGTGCCCAAGTATAAAAGGGAACCATGTTGATGGTGCAAATGGGGCAAAGGAGGTGGCACATTGGTCATGCAGTGGCGGTTTCTGAGGTGCAAGGCAGACCAGGCAGCTGCACAGGTGGCATATCTGTGATGTCCGTCATGATCCCACATTTACATTAGTGGCACATAGACATGCTGTTGCTTTGGAAAAGTGATGTGCCACATGGGGCGGGCCAAGGCTTCCTAGCACCCTAGGTAGGGATATCGGCCAGCCCCCCCCCCCAACTGCCACTGAAGCCAGCTCCAGAGGAAGAGGATGATAGTGCCAGCAGCTGTAGCACTACAGGGAGCTGCAAAATGCAGGTGCCTAGGGAAATACCACAGCTGCAGCTGCCTGCCTCCCCCCAAGATGTATCATAAGAAAGCAGTGATGGGGTTCTGGCAGTGGAAGTTGTTTGGGGGAACGGTGTGTCCGTCATTCTGAGCCTCTGCCCCATCCATCTGGATCTCGCTACTTAGGCATCTGCCAAAGCTGCATGGTGGACCGGTTGGTACTGCATACCACCCCCACTGACAGTATGCTGGCATGGCAGCATGGTGTGGGGATGTTGGCAGCAGGTATAGCAGCACCCGCCTGCAGCAGACAAGACCCATGTCATGGTCCTGTTTGCCAATCGCATTGCAACATGTGTCTAGTTCTGCCTAAGGGGTAACATGTCACCCTCAGTGATTGGTGTATCCATATGACAGCTCTGTGGCTCAACATACAAAGCCATTGTGTGGATAGTTGCAGGTTCAAGACTCTGCTGTGGATCATGTATTGCATGTCCATGTGGTTAAACTTTAGCTTACAGTGCAGCACCAGCATGTACAACCTAGAATGAATTGGCCAGCAAGGGTACAGATACTCATCAGCGACATAGACTCCATTGTCCACAGCTGCATGGAAAGTGAGCCTGATAGCACCAGCACACTGAATGGGCATTAATGTCAGAGGGCGCTACTAGTGCCAGAACAATGAACATATGTTAACAATGCTTGAGCTGATATGGAAACCAAAGTGGCAGGCAGAAATGCCAACTATCCCCACTTTTCACAGCACGGCGGTGTGTGTGCGTGTGTCTCCAGAGTTCTTATTTATTTTATTTATTAACATTTCTTATATACCGCACTATTCGACATCAGCGCGGTTTACATGGAACAGAAACATCCGATAAGTTGCATATGTCTGGTCATTACAATTAACAGGATATGGAACTTGGATAACAGGGTAAACTATATACATAAGAAGTGTAGTGAGAAAAGGATACTGTTTGGTGTTTTACATTGTTGGGGACACATGTTGCGAGGGCTTGCCTGGTTGACTACTACTATTGCTGAAGTTCTCGCTATTCAAGTGGGACTGAGGTTCGGTGTTGTCAGTGAGATATTTGATGAAGAGGAAATGTTTAAGGACCTTCCTGAACTGGATCAAGTTGGGGATTGCCCTGATATGTGCCGGTAAGGTATTCCATAGTCTTGGGGCACAGAGTCGGAAAGCTCTGTTAGCTGTTGTTTTGGTGCATCTTGTCATTGGGATTGTTAGCATGTTTGACTCTGCGGTTCTTCTTGGTCTGTTAGGTGCAAGTGGTTGGATGAGTTCAGATAGGGAGGAGGAGGAGAGCCCCTTGCCAGCTTAGAAGGTCATCAGCAAGGTCTTAAAACTGATCCTGGCTTGAATGGGGAGCCAGTGTAACTGTTTCAGGAGGGGTGTTACATGGTCTCTCCTGGATGCCCCAAAGAGTACCCGCGCTGCACTGTTCATAGCAAGTTGCAGGGGGTTGTGATAAGGAAGCTTATCATAGCTCAGGTAGGAGCTATAAAAAAGATGATGTGACTCTGAACAAGCAACCTGTCAGTTCTGGTAGAAGCAAGAAAACAGAGTTTTCACATAAAAGACTACCAGTCCCAGAATGCACCAGGTTTCCAGCAGCCATGAGAGGGGCTGAAGTGAGAAAACGTGTGTGCAATCAAGAGAGCTATGAGGTAATCCCTAAGCACTCATCTCAAAGGGCAGGGCCTGATTCAACACAGCTGCGCTGTGTTAGGGAGGAGCACACATTAGGACAGAATAAGAATAGAGCTTATTCTACAGATAACAGCTTCAGGAAGAGATACAGCAACAGCTTCAAGCTCAAGCACCAACATCATCTCGAGAAGCAGAAGCCAAGCCAAGTGGATAGAGAGAGAAGGAAACTCTCTGGAAGGAAGAGAAGAAAGGCCATTGGCAGGTCTGGGAGAATCCAAGGCAGTACCCATACTGGGAGGTATTCCAAGTGCCAGCAGAGTCCATTGGACTGGAGTCAGCCAGAGGAATGGAATGGCAGAGATAGGAATCACCAGTGGCTACCTGGAAGAGAGAAGACTGCACATGGAAAGGACTTTCAGACCTATGCCAGAAGGTATGTGAGGAAAGATCCAGTGTCCAGGGATCAAGATTGGAAGGCTGGACATCAGAACTGGATTACATACTGGCCAGGCTATTCAGAGAGGAATTATGATAGCAGGAGAGGCTCAGGTATGAACACTGATCCAGACCCTATCTATAATAGAGAATGGCAGCAAGGGAATAAGCATTCTCATGATAGTGCCTTAATGAAAGACTCGTCTGTGCCAATGTATGATAGTGACCCTATGCTGATTGATGAAGGGGGAGATACAGCAGATGAAACTATTGATTACATGGACTGTTCTTTATCCAAGTGCTATTGCTAGCTTTCTGTGAGCAAACACATCAGCCATCACAAAGAAACCTAACTTTGTTCTTATTTCCACTGCAAACAGCTCTTAAAGCAGGATTTTGGGTTCACACAGTAGCAGCCAGCCAGCTAAAGGGTTTCAGCTGGACAATTGATAGTAATTAAAGCTGCACCTGATTGTGTGTGTGAGCAAGGGAAAATCACTGCTGGAACTGCGTGGAAAATAAGCAGAAGTTAACCTAACAAGCAAAGTTCCTTTATTTCTTTGTGCCTTTATTTGGTAATTATTTGCTAAGAAAACATTAGCTAATTGCCTGACAAGCTGAAGGTTGTTTTCTGATTTGCTTTGTGACTTTATGTTATCCATTTAAACACTGCAAGCAAGTAACCTCATTTATATTGCTACCAAGCATACTTGTGCTGGGTGAATTAAACCCCATCAATAAAAGAAGTATTTTATTGGCTTTACCACTGGTTACACAACTCAATTATTGTCTTCAGCTGTGTTTGGGAGTGAATGAACTACATTACCCACAATACCTTGCAAGAATCATATGAATATATGCATCGTCAAGATTGTGTAAGTTCTCACCCTAGGCAGCCGTCTGACAAATGGCGTAGTTTTTCGGATTGCTTTTGCACCAAGAGGATTTATTTGCTGTGGATTACAAATAAAATTCAAGTTTGAAGCTGAAAGAAGATTTTTTTTTTCCCTCATCTGCACTTTGGAGGAGAAGTGGTTGTTCCAGGAAGCTGTCCCAGAGGAAAAGACCCTGTGAAAAGCTGGATTCATCACTGAGACAAGGTAATATGTACCTGGGCATGTCTAGTGGTGGATGTGTGTAAGCACAGGGGGTAATTGAAAAAAAAAAAGTTGAAAAAAAACACACCTGGTTGGAAGGTGCTGCACTTTGGTTTTTTTTTTTTCTTTATTTCTTGCAGGGGTCAAGATGGATCCGAGGGAGATGGCTCAGTGGATGGCAGCCCAATTCAGCAGGCAGCAGGAGCTATCACAGCAGGCCCAGGACACTGCTATGAAGGCCTTAATGGAACAGCAGAAGCCAGTGCTTGATCTGGTGCAAGCTCTAGTTCAGCTGCAGAGCCAAAGTGGAACAGATGCAAGACCAGCAGTTAGTACTGGTACACCACATGTGGACAGTGTGGGACTCAATCAAGGGATTGGGGCATTTAATTTTGGGAAATTAACTCCAGATGATAATGTTGATGACTTTCTAGAGTCTTTTGAAAGAGTGGCACAGGCTTTAGCATGGCCAGAGACCCAGTGGGCAGTAAGGCTGGCAGCCTCATTAACTGGAGAGGCACTTGCAGCTTACAGAACAATGCCAGCAGCCCAGGCTTTGAATTATAAGGATGTAAAGGCAGCTATTAGAGATCACCTAGGGTTGTCTATTTCAGAGTATAGGTGAATGTTTAGAGCTGTTACATTGAAAGTGGGTGAGACACCCAGGGCTCTGAGTCAGAGAATCAGAAGTTTAGCTGTAAAATGGTTGGAGCCTGAGCAAAAGACAGTAGAAATGTTATTAGATGTTATAATGCTGGAACAATTTATGCTTGGGGTACCTAAAGATTTGAATGTTTTTCTTATACAGCAAAATTGCCAAAATCTTGGAGAGGCAACCATGCTGGCAGAGAGATTCTTGGAAGCCACGCAGGCTGGCCATAGAATGGGTGGCCCTCTAAAGATGGATGCTGAGGCTAAATGTGCTGTATCAGAAAAGAGAATAATTAAGAATGTTTCTGAAAATGAATGTACTGTATCAAACCAGATGACACAGTGGAATAGAAAGAAATGTTTCAAGTGTGGGAAATTGGGACATTTAGAGAAGAGATGCCAGACACACACTAGTTTAATGGGTCTGGATTTAAAACAGCCCAAGGAAGGATTTCTTTTGATGGTTGATGTGCAGGGAATTACCACAAATGCTTTATTAGACTCTGGGGCAGACCAGAGTATGATGTCAAAAAGGCTTTGGAAGAGGATAGAGGCCCAAGAAAGATTTGTGCCTAGAACCCCTGAAAGCCAAGTTCACATCAGATGCATTCATGGTGCTGCATCATCATATCCCACCTATAGGCTAAAGGTTAAGTGCCTAGGGAAACAAGAGGAAGTCCTATTAGCAGTGGTGCCTAGGCTACCCTTTGATTTGGTTCTAGGAAGAGACTAGCCAAGATTTAAGCAGGGTCTAGTGGAAGGACTAGGAAAGAAGGAGGGAGAAGGTTTAATGGTAGTAGCTCCCGGGCCTTTATTTGGAAGTCCTCAGACCCCAGCTAAAAAGATGGTTAAGCGTCCAGAAGACCAAGCTACCACAAAGCAGATATTCGTCCTAAAGTACCATAAGGTCTCCGAGAAGGCCCAAGCTCCTAAGCGGGCAACCCCTCAGTCTGCTGGGTTTGACCTGTGCAGCATAGAAAATGTGACTGTACCTAGCCAAGGGAGAGCCCTGGTTGACACCGGTCTCCAAGTGGAAATACCAATTGGATGTTATGGGAGAGTAGCCCCAAGGTCCGGATTAGCCCTTAAATATTTCATCGATGTGGGTGCGGGAGTAATTGATCCCGATTACAGGGGCAATATTAAAGTTCTGTTGCTTAACTTTGGACAGAATGAGTATCACGTGAAGACAGGAGACAAAATTTCCCAATTGATTTGTGAGAGGCTGGGTTTTCCACCTGTGGAGGAGGTCACATCCCTAGAGAATTCTGAACGTGGAGCCAAAGGCTTTGGTTCTACTGATGTCAAAGGGGTTAAAAGCTTAGCTGCCACCTGTGCCCGAGAGAGGGAGGTGAGTGAAGAGGAAGATTTGGGACCCCAGGTATCTGATTGTAAAGAAAATTCAGAGCCCCAAATAGGTGAGGACCTGACAATGGTACAACAGGAAGAAATTAGGAAGTTGCTTAAGGAATTCCCATACCTGGGGAGACCCATTTGGTGGCCCATGAAATAATAACTCCACCTGGGAAATTGGTTCGTCAAAGGCCATACCGCTTGCCTGAAGCCAAAAGACAGGAGGTAGTGGCACAAGTCCAGGAGATGTTGGACATGGGGGTAATAGAGGAGTCAAAGAGTCCCTGGAATAGCCCCATAGTCCTGGTGCCGAAGCCTGATGGATCCTTAAGATTTTGTATTGACTTCCGGCAGGTAAACGCCATATCAGTTTTTGATGCATATCCAATGCCAAGAATTGAGGAGCTGTTAGACCAGCTGGGACAGGCTCAATACTTAACCACCCTTGATATGACAAAAGGATATTGGCAAATCCCTCTCACCAGGGAGTCGAAGCCGAAGACTGCGTTCAGCACCCCCGTTGGCCTTTTCCAGTTCAAGAGGATGCCTTTTGGACTGCATGGAGCAGCGGCTACCTGCCAAAGGTTAGTGGATCAGGTACTTCGACCCCACCAAAATTATGCTTTTGCATACATGGATGATGTCATAATCCATAGTAACACCTGGGCGGAGCATTTGAAGAGGATCAGGGCAGTCTTGTGCTCTATGAAGCAAGCGGGAATCACTTTAAACCCGAAGAAGTGTGCCTTTGCAAATAGGGAGGTAAAATACCTAGGCCACCTAGTGGGAAGAGGAAAAATTAAACCTCTATTAAGCAAAATAGATAGCATCAGGAATTTTCCTCCTCCAAAAACTAAGAAACAACTAAGAAGTTTCTTAGGACTTATTGGATACTACCGCCGGTTTATACCGCAATTCGCAGAGAAAAGTGCCATTTTCACGGATATGCTGCGAAAGAATTGTCCAAACCAGATAAAGTGGACACCAGAAGCTGAAAAAGCGTTTTCAGTATTAAAAGAAAAATTGTGTACAGGACCGGTACTGAAAGGAGTAGACTTCAAGAAACCCTTTCTGGTTCAAACCGATGCATCGGATGTAGGGCTAGGAGCGGTCCTATCCCAGTGCCTTGATGGGGAGGAGCATCCTGTGATGTACCTGAGCAGGAAGTTGTCACCGGCTGAACAAAAGTATTCCACAATAGAAAAAGAGTGTTTGGCTATCAAGTGGTCAGTGGAGGCGTTAAGGTTTTACCTTACAGGGAGAAAGTTCCAGTTGGTCACAGACCATGCCCCACTTAAGTGGTTGCAGCAAATGAAGAACCACAATGCCAGGTTGACACGCTGGTACATGGCCTTACAGGCATTTGATTTTCAGGTTGAACATCGTGCCGGGAAGTTACACAAGAATGCGGATGCACTTTCCCGTATTACGGACTGTAGAGAAGAGGTTTCACCAGTAAAACCAGTCCGTAATAACTTAAGCAGGGGGGTATGTGATAAGGAAGCTTATCATAGCTCAGGTAGGAGCTATAAAAAAGATGATGTGACTCTGAACAAGCAACCTGTCAGTTCTGGTAGAAGCAAGAAAACAGAGTTTTCACATAAAAGACTACCAGTCCCAGAATGCACCAGGTTTCCAGCAGCCATGAGAGGGGCTGAAGTGAGAAAACGTGTGTGCAATCAAGAGAGCTATGAGGTAATCCCTAAGCACTCATCTCAAAGGGCAGGGCCTGATTCAACACAGCTGCGCTGTGTTAGGGAGGAGCACACATTAGGACAGAATAAGAATAGAGCTTATTCTACAGATAACAGCTTCAGGAAGAGATACAGCAACAGCTTCAAGCTCAAGCACCAACATCATCTCGAGAAGCAGAAGCCAAGCCAAGCGGATAGAGAGAGAAGGAAACTCTCTGGAAGGAAGAGAAGAAAGGCCATTGGCAGGTCTGGGAGAATCCAAGGCAGTACCCATACTGGGAGGTATTCCAAGTGCCAGCAGAGTCCATTGGACTGGAGTCAGCCAGAGGAATGGAATGGCAGAGATAGGAATCACCAGTGGCTACCTGGAAGAGAGAAGACTGCACATGGAAAGGACTTTCAGACCTATGCCAGAAGGTATGTGAGGAAAGATCCAGTGTCCAGGGATCAAGATTGGAAGGCTGGACATCAGAACTGGATTACATACTGGCCAGGCTATTCAGAGAGGAATTATGATAGCAGGAGAGGCTCAGGTATGAACACTGATCCAGACCCTATCTATAATAGAGAATGGCAGCAAGGGAATAAGCATTCTCATGATAGTGCCTTAATGAAAGACTCGTCTGTGCCAATGTATGATAGTGACCCTATGCTGATTGATGAAGGGGGAGATACAGCAGATGAAACTATTGATTACATGGACTGTTCTTTATCCAAGTGCTATTGCTAGCTTTCTGTGAGCAAACACATCAGCCATCACAAAGAAACCTAACTTTGTTCTTATTTCCACTGCAAACAGCTCTTAAAGCAGGATTTTGGGTTCACACAGTAGCAGCCAGCCAGCTAAAGGGTTTCAGCTGGACAATTGATAGTAATTAAAGCTGCACCTGATTGTGTGTGTGAGCAAGGGAAAATCACTGCTGGAACTGCGTGGAAAATAAGCAGAAGTTAACCTAACAAGCAAAGTTCCTTTATTTCTTTGTGCCTTTATTTGGTAATTATTTGCTAAGAAAACATTAGCTAATTGCCTGACAAGCTGAAGGTTGTTTTCTGATTTGCTTTGTGACTTTATGTTATCCATTTAAACACTGCAAGCAAGTAACCTCATTTATATTGCTACCAAGCATACTTGTGCTGGGTGAATTAAACCCCATCAATAAAAGAAGTATTTTATTGGCTTTACCACTGGTTACACAACTCAATTATTGTCTTCAGCTGTGTTTGGGAGTGAATGAACTACATTACCCACAATACCTTGCAAGAATCATATGAATATATGCATCGTCAAGATTGTGTAAGTTCTCACCCTAGGCAGCCGTCTGACAGGGTTCAAGGTGGATTGGGGGAGCCCTTGTAGTATGGAGTTTGCATAATCAAAATGGGGAATGATCAGGGCTTGGTAAATGGTGCGGAAATCATCTGGATCGAGTAACGGGCGTAGGTGTCTGAGGGATCTGATCTTGAAATAGATCGCTCTTACAGTATTGGCAATGTGTTTCTTCATGTCGAGGTTCTGTGACCTTCTGCATTGCACTGTGCCTCACATTGCCTAGGCTGATCCCAGTGTTAGTCTGCAAATGTGCTTGATGAGGAGCAGAGGATTGTGGGTATAGCCATAAACAGAGCGGTTTGCCCAAGATGTGTCTGCATTGAGGTAGAGTCAATGGCTGAGACTTCATAGTGCCTGCCTGCCATGTGCATGGACTGGGTGGCCACAGCAGTTCACTCTGTGGAGACACTCTCATTCTGACCGAGTCATGACATGGCACGGCTATGTATCCACATAGCACTTATTACAGTGTGTTAGTCCACTGATGTAGGTGCACTCCCTGTCCTGGAATACCAATCAATGTATCACATGCTGGGTGTCCAAGCGGTTTGTCCAAAACCAGTGTATACATGCTTACCCTGTGCATATGCAGTGTGTACTGACCAGCAGACTGCCCCATTTGGTATGTGCATAGCTGAGACAACCCTGTGGTGGGCAGTGGGTGCAGTCTAACTGTGCTTGCAGTCTTGAATTAGTAGTTCCAGATGGTTGGGACAAGAGCAATTCCTGCCCTGCTCACTGTGGTCAAGGCAGAACCAGCAGGATGGTGGAAGCAGCCCCATGCAGGACTCTCCTGTGCCTGATCTGCACGTCACCACTCCTATTTTGTCCTCCTGTTGCTGCACACATCTTGCCACTTCTGAATCCACTGGAGAACATGTGTTCCCTATCCTATGTCACACACTGACATTGTGCCATTTTACATTGGCACCCCCCTGTGCATTGGTACAACTGCTTCCCACATGCTCATCCAATTTACTGACTGCCACGTAGAGTGCCCACGGATCTAGAAAGTCTATCAGCTCCCATCTGTCCTTCCATCCATCACTTTTACATTGACTTTCCTTGGTACTCCTTTATCCGGTGTTAGGGTTACTGCCGTTTTTGGACATTAAGATACATGCCTGATAATATAATGCCTGATATCTTGTTAACACACATTAAATGGCCCATAGTGCCCTTTAAGTCAGAATGCCTCCTACCCGCCCAGCACCCTTTACACATGTAACACCCCTTATCACTGCCATTAATGCTTGTTACCTTAATGCCTTTAGTAAACATACCCCCTAATTTCCTAAATTCTCAAGGTCCTTCTGCAATTTTCACAATCCTCTTGCGTTTTAACAACTTTGAATAATTTAGTGTCATCTTCAAATTTGATAATCTCAGTTACTGCTCCTATTTCCGGTTCATTATGAATATGTTAAAAAGCACCTGGACCAGAATTGATCCCTTGGGTACTACACTATTCACCTTTCTTCATTGAGAAAATTAACCATTTAGCCCTTCTCTCTGTTTTCTATCTTTTAACCAGTTGCCAATCCACAGTAGTACATTGCCTCCTATCTCATGACTTTTTAATTTCCTAATGAGTCTTTCAGAAATATCTTGTCAAAGGCTTTCTGAAAATCCGGATCACTATGGCCGACATTCTGACCAAGGATGTAGAGGCTCTCTGGACCTTGTCATGACCCTCGCCTGGGCCAAAGGCTTACAGGCATAGGGCTGCCAATGTTTGTCCTTAAATAAAGAGTTACTATCCTTGTCTCCAGCAGCGAACTCTGGGACTTGTAGTTAATTCTTTTACTCAAAGACAAAGTAGTGTGAGATCGTTGGTTTTTAAGGCAAAACAAGAATTTTTATTTAGGTTCCCATAAGCACTAAGGTTCAATGCAGACATAAGGAGTGGCCTAGTGGTTGGGGCAAGGTACCACAGGCCGGAAGGTCAGTTGTTCAAATCCCACTAGAGGACAGCAACCTTGGGCCGGAAGGACTGGGGTTTCTAGTCCCATAGGTGCTCCTTGTGGTCTTGGGCAAGCCACTTAACCCTCCATTGCCCATGTTCCCTGTAAGTATTAGTCTATGTGTCTCATATCCCCTCATGTTAAATGTATCCCCCAACCGCTTTGACCCGGTGAAAAGCAGGATATAAATCCAGCTAAATAAATTCTCCAAGTAAATAGCAGGAAACATATGCAACTGGAACTGAAGAAACTGAAAGAACCTTTAAACATGTGCAGCTGTTTTCAGCAAAAACATTTCAGCAAGTAAATCACAGCTTCCTTTGTTCATCCAGCATAGCTAAATTTCTTCACTTATCATGTGCTGCTTTGGTTATCAAACTCTAGGTTAAGCAAGGGTTCTTTACCTTAGAAGAAGTTCTTGGCATTCACATGGCTAGGTAAAACCCTGCTTCTCAAAAGCTTCTTCTCTTAACACTTTTTATCACCAACTTTCAAACTTCCTTCTTACAGAAAGAAAAGTCCATAGGAGACTCCTCAGTAACAGAATCCTGCCCAAAAGAGTCAATTTGCATTTCTTCCTGTGCTACAAAATGCTTGTCTGTCTCTGGGTTTTCATTAACTCCTTCAAGCTTACTGTTCTGTAGGAACTTCTGAATTTCCTTCCACAGCTGCTCTCCCTGATATGGAATATTTGTACCTTGAGAGTGGGGCTTCTTTCCCTGGATCAATTGCCTCAATGCTTCAATCGTGCTCAACTCTGGTTCTCTGCCCTCGGCTGGGTTCTGTCCACTTCCAGTTGTAACCATATTCACCCACCTTCTGGCAGCTTGAATTCTCTGAGCTGGTTCACGAACACTCTGCAGTGCAATCTGTTCCTCGTTGTCAGCAACTCTCCCAGCCACCCATCTGCTGGTTTCTGAATTAAGAGTACCTCTCTTACAAGGACTGCTTCCTCTGTTGCTGCTTCCTTTCTTGCTGGAGCCATTCTCCAACTCGAAGTCAAACTTCCCACTTCTCCTTTTCCTCTCCTCTGAACAGGGCTTATAAAGCTGTTTCCTAACTAACGCTCCCCTGTCTCTGCACAGGTGATCATCATTACCCTCCAAGCCTGCACTTACGTTAGAGAGAGAGGAACCTAACAATTCACCAAATTTTTGTTGGAACGCACGCCTAGAAGGAAGGAAGAAAAACCTCCCCTTCTCGTAGCGTGTTGCTCCGTTTTTATCTTAGAATAAAAGTTAGGGATTTACCCCTAGTAAAGGATCGAGGGACCCACACCCTCAATACCAACCAGCAGTAAGTGAGTTGGAAAAGAGTACTTAGCTTGAGGTTGTTCTAGTGGATAAATAACTCTCGATGGTAAAAACAGACAAGGCCTTCTCTGTTATTTGTAGACGTCCTTATTCACAGCCGTCCATGCATTACAGGATGGGCACAGCGATTACAACAGTCGGCATTGGAGAAATCCGAGAGTCGAGTCAATACACAGCTTCACAAGAGCAGAACTGGTAACCCAATGTTGTAGCGTTTCAAGCCTCCGTGGTTCCTGGCTCTTCTTCAAACTCTATCGCTGAGAGGCGCTACCACCCAACACTGCCTTTTAAACTCGGGTAGTAGTCACCTGACCGATTGGTAACCAATAGGCAAGGATCACATTCAGATGTTGATTCAAATTATTGACCACCATTCGATATTAGAATTCAAGCCCTGAGGAGTGACAGTATTCAATGAGTAAATCCAATATTGCTCACGGAGACTCAACTGAGAATGTCGATCACCTCCCCTAATATGAGGGGGGATGTGGTCGATCACTCGCCATCTTAAATCTTGAAAACAGTGGTTATGCTCCTGGCAATGAGGTACAAGTGGGGCTGTAATAACCCCCCTAGTAATTCGAGAACGATGTTCCTGAAGTCGTTTCTTCATGTTCCGGGACGTCTTCCCCACATAAATCAAAGAACATGGACAAATTATTATGTAAACTACAAAGGGTGTCCGGCAAGTTGTAGCAAATTTATTTTGATACCACCGATGAGACGACGGATGCTCCCAAGAGGTCCAGTCCAGCGTAGAAGCACAAAAATCACACTGCAAACAACCAAAATACCCAATAGGGGAAGCACCCATTAATGACTGAGATTGATTTCCATGATGTACTATCCAGTCAGCAATATTTCTACCCCGTTGGAGTCCAATCCTCAATGACTTCCTAAAGACTGAGTGGATCGATAAAACTGGCCAATGAGATTTAATAATTTTCATGATATCAGACGTGCCAGGCATATATGGTAATACTCCTATAAAAGGAGAGTCAGATTCAGACAAAGAAGCAGCTGGTGTCGATGTCGGGGTGTCCCACCACTCAGTATAATTAAACCGAGCACAATGGTAAGCACGATTAATGATAAACCGAGGGTAGCCCCGATCCAGCAATCATTGTTTCAAATGGGTGGCTTGCATCTTAAAGTCATCCAAAGTGGAGCACAACCGGCGTAGTCGAATAAACTGGCCTATAGGTAAACCCCGTCTCAGGGGGCCAGGATGATAACTCTGGTAGTGGAGAAGTGTGTTTCGCTGAACGCTTTTCCGATAAAGAGTAGATCTAATAGATGACCCCTCCTTGATCAAACGGATGTCCAAAAAATCGATTACATTCTTATCAACCACAGGTGTAAATTGAAGATCTTCTGATAAAGAGTTTATCCAAACAAAAAACTCTTTTAAAGAGTCGAGTGTGCCAATCCAAAAAAAGAAGATATCATCAAGAAACCTCGTCCACATTCGTATCCTCTGAAACCATGGAGATGGATAAACAAATCTGGTTTCAAATTCCGCCATAAAGAAGGTGGCAATAGATGGAGCCACTGTCGCTCCCATGGCTATGCCATGAACCTGTTGAAAATAGCGGTCATCAAAAATGAAGAAATTCCTAGTCAAAACCAAACGTAATAAATGCAATACAAAAAATTTTGGTAACCGAGAAGGTAGCTCGAAAGGAATCCGTTCATCCATTTGGAGAGCTATATCAAAGGGGGTGGTACAAGAGGTTGAACTCTTCAGCACCTATTCAGCCACTGTTCCCTTCTCAGGCCCCTCCAACACACATATGCGCTCCCATATGGCATTAAATCCATACATATATTCTGCATCCATGAACCCCGCCCTCTGGCCCCTTCCCCAACAATCTGTGCAGAGCAGAGAATGGCAGAGCTAGAACCGTCCCCATAAAACTTATCATATAAGAAAAAATCTCTCTCAATACCAAATATATTGTGATTTAATCAGGGCCAACCCCAGAACTGTTGGTACCCTAAGCAAATCTTAACCCGAATGTCCCCCCTGGCTGTCAGAATTTATTGCTTAGCTCTCTGCTGACCCCCAGAAGCAATTGCCTAGGTTGCCTGATGGTTGGGCCGGCCCTGTAATTAATACAAAAAAGTTATTTGGGACCAAGAGCAAATCTACCATGCCAGAATTAACTTCCAAACAGGGGCGGCCCAAGGGGGGTGCGGGGCCATGTGCGGAGATTAATTGTGGGGCCTCATTTGCATAGGGAGCCTCATTTGCATAAATACTTGCATAATGTTAACATGCATTTTTAGTAAACATGCTTCTTAATGAGTGTCTGGATAAAGAAAGACTAATAGATTTCTACGTTACTATATGCAGTGCCAACCGCCAGGCCCATTAGGAAGTACTATAAACACTCACCATTTAGAACTCATAGCAAATCCACCATATCATAACAGCTCTGCCAGGACTCACAAAGCACCAAACCCTACCTATCAAAAGGCAACACTGCAAATATTAAACTAATACATCTCAGAGAATACCAATGCATCTCCTACTGGGGAAAGAGAACAAGTGACATGGTCAAATAGAAACTACATGAACAGAATACCTCAGCTTGGTTAAAATGCAGAATATAGACCGTCACCAAAGAACAAGGGATCACAATTTAGAAATAGGAAGACAATAATTAAACTGGGAACCCCAAAAGCCAAACTGGGGATGTACAACAACACTAGAGAAATAAAACTATAAATTAATTTCCTCTTGTACTAAACAAAACACAAAAGATGTTAACAATGCACATTTCCCAGAGCTGATATATTCCAGTTAATAAATTCAAAATAAAAAAGTATTTTTCTACCTTTTGTTGCTTGTGCATTTTCTTTTCAGTTGCAATTGCTCCAGTCACTTTCTTCTGGTTTCTTTGTGTCTTCTGCGAGCTATCCATTTTCCTTTCTTCTCTTTTAGATTTTTTCCAAATTTTTTCTCTATATCTGCTTTAACATACTGATCTTTCCCCTTTTGCTCTTTCCTCCATTTCTTTCCTTATTGCTTTATCATCCACTCAAATTTCACCCTTCCATTCTCAATCTACACTTACTCTTCCAATACCCGGCCCTTCGTAGACTTTTCTTCCCTCCCACACAAAATATCTTTTCCCCTCTCCATTCTCATTTCCCATCCCTTTCTAGTCCTCCCCCAAAATCAGCTCCTTTATAGTTCTAGACCCACCCAGCATCTGCCCCCTTCTAGTCCCAGTCTCCCAAGCTTCCACATCAGCCCATTTCCAGTCCTAGCCCCCCATATGCTGTTTTCCAGTTCCATTCCAGCCCCCCATCAGCCCATTTCCACTCCAAGCTCCCCATCAGCCCATTTCCAGCACTTTTCCAACTCCCATCAGCCCACTTCCAGTCCTATTCCAGCCCCCATCAGCCCATTTCCAGTGTCCTATTCCAGCCCATCACCCATTTGCTGTCTACATTCCCCCCATCAGCCCATTTCTAGTCCTATCCTAGCTCCTCATCAGCCCATTTCCAGTCCTAGCCCCCATATGCTCTTTTCCAGTTCCATTCCAGTCCCTCATCAGCCCATTTCCTCCACGCTCCCCCATCAGCTAATTTCCAATCCTAGCCCCCTCGTCAGCCCACTTCGCCCTATTCCAGCCCCCATCAGCCCATTTCCAGTCCTAATCCAGCTCTTCATCAGCCCATTTCCAGTCCAAGTTCCCCCCATCACAGCCCATTTCATCCATTCCCCCCCACCATCACAGCCCATTTGCAGTCCTATCCCCCCACCATCACAGCCCATTTTCAGTCCTCCCCCATCACAGCCCAATTGTAGTCCGTTCCCCCCACCACAGCCCATTTCCAGTCTGTTCTCCCCCCCCACCACAGCCCATTTCCAGTCTGTTTCCCCCCAAACCAGCCCAATTTGTCCGTTCCCCCCATCACAGCCCATTTCCAGTTTGTTCCCCCCCCACATCACAGCCCATTTCCAGTTTGTTTCCCCCATCCCAGACCATTTTCAGTCTGTCCGTCCCCACCATCACAGCCCATTTCCAGTCCGTTCTCCCCCATCACAGCCCATTTCCAGTCTGTTTCCCCCATCCCAGACCATTTTCAGTCTCCCACATCACAGCCCATTTCCAGTCCGTTCCCCCCCCATCACAGCCCATTTCCAGTCTGTTTCCCCCATCCCAGCCCATTTTCAGTCTCCCCCCATCACAGCCCATTTCCAGCCCGTCCGTCCCCCCATCACAGCCCATTTCCAGTCTGTTTCCCCCATCCCAGCCCATTTTCAGTCTCCCCCCACCATCACAGCCCATATCCAGTCCATTTCCCCCCCCATAGAAACATAGAAACATGATGACAGAAAACGACCACAAGGCCCATCTAGTCTGTCCTTCCATAACAACTACAACAGTCCACTTTTTACCTTTAGAGATCCTCTGTGTTGGTCCCATGCTTTTTTGAATTCAGTTACTGTCCTCATCTCTACCACCTCCACTGGGAGACTATTCCACGGATCCACTACTCTTTCCGTAAAGAAATATTTCCGCATATCACTCCTGAATCTATCTCCCTTCACACTCATCCCATGTCCCCTCGTAGCAAAACTTGCTTTCAATTGAAAGAGGCTCTCTCCCTGAACATTTATGCCACGGAGGTATTTAAACATCTCAATCATATCACCTCTATCCCGCCTTTCCTCTAAGGTGTACATATTAAGATCCTTAAGTCTGTCCTCATATGCTTTATAATGAAGCCCATTAATCATTTTAGTAGCAACCCTCTGCACCGACTCCATCCTGTTCACATCCTTTTAAAGGTGCGGTCTCCAGAATTGCACACCATACACCAAATGAGGTCGCACCAAAGACTTATACAGAGGCATTATCACCTCCTTTTTTCTGCTAGCCATTCCTCTCCGTATGCACCCAAGCATCCTTCTAGCTTTAGCTGTCGCCTTTTCTACCTGTTTAGCTACTTTAAGATCATCAGACACAACCATGCCTAGGTCCCGCTCTTCTTTAGTGGACAAAAGTACTTCACCTCCTATACTGTATTGCTCCCTTGGATTGCTGCAGCCCAAATGCATGACCTTACATTTTTTAACATTAAATCCCAGCTGCCAAATTCTAGACCATTCTTCAAGCTTAGCTAGATCCCTCCTCATGTTATCTACACCTTCCTGGGTGTCTACTCTATTGCAGATTTTGGTATCATCCGCAAAGAGGCAAACCTTACCCGACAGCCCTTCCGCTATATCACTAACAAAGATGTTAAAAAGAATCGGACCAAGGACAGATCCCTGGGGCACACCACTGGTAACATCCTTCTCCTCAGAGTGAGCTCCATTTACTTGTACTCTTTGTCGTCTCCCACCCAACCAATTTCTAACCCAAGCAGTAACTTTAAGGTCCATCCCTAGGGTGCTCAGTTTGTTTATAAGTCGCCTGTGAGGAACAGTGTCAAAGGCTTTACTGAAATCTAAATGCACCACATCTAGAGCTCTCCCTCGGTCCAACTCCCTGGTCACCCAGTCAAAGAAATCAATCAGATTTGTCTGACAAGACCTGCCTCTGGTGAATCCATGCTGCTGCCTCGGATCCTGTAATCCGCTGGACTCCAGAAACCTCACTATTTTCTCTTTCAGCAGCGTTTCCAATAATTTACTCACCACCGAAGTTAAACTAACCGGCCTGTAGTTTTCAACCACATCCTTACTTCCGCTTTTGTGTAAAGGCACCACATGAGCCTCTCTCCAGTCCTTTGGCACCACTCCCGACTCCAACGAGGCATTGAAAAGGTCAGTCAGTGGAGTTGCTAGAACGTCCCCAAGTTCCCTCAGTATTCTAGGGTGTATCCCATCCGGTCCCATCGCTTTGTCTACTTTAAGTTGAGCTAGTTTCTCACGAACACAGTCTTCTGAAAATTGTTCAAGATGTCCCTCGCTTCTGTTCTTATTTTTGGGTGTTTTCTGAGATCCTGCTCCTGGTTCTTCATCTGTGAACACAGAACAAAAATATTTGTTAAGCAATTCCGCTTTATCCTTATCAGCTTCTACATATTCCCCCCCTGCACCCTTGAGTCTGACAATACCACTTTTGCCCTTCCTTTTCTCACTAATATTTCTGAAAAATGTCTTATCCTCCCCTTTTATTGCATTGGCTATTTCCTCCTCCTTTTGAATCTTTGCCTTCTTGACTACTTTGCTAGCTTCTCTAAGTTTTTCCAAATACAGATGCCTGTCTTCCTCTCTCTGTGATCTCTTGTATTTCATGAAGGCCTCCCTCTTTTTCTTCACTTTTTCAGCTACTTCCTTCGAAAACCATAGTGGTCTCCTGTTCCTTTTGCCTTTATTTACCATTTTAACAAAAAGGTTGGTTGCCTTTAAAATACCCCCTTTCAGTTTTGCCCACTGTTTTTCTACATCCCCCAGCTGTTCCCATCCCACTAACGACTCCCTGAGGTATTGGCCCATCTTCGCAAAGTTAGTCTTCCTAAAGTCTAAGATCTTCACCTTGGAATGGATTCTAACAGCCCTAGTCCTAATACTGAACCACACCATCTGGTGATCACTGGATGCAAAATGATCTCCCACTACAACATCAGAAACACTTTCACCATTGGTAAGCACCAAGTCCAGTATGGCCCCTTCACGTGTGGGGTCTGTTACCAATTGCCTGAATAGTTCTCCCTGTAGAGAATCCAGGATCTCCTTACTTCTAGATGATACTGCAGCAGGAATGTGCCAATCAACATCTGGCATATTGAAATCTCATAGCAGTAGCACTTCACCTTTTCTAGCAATGCTGCGTATGTCTTCAATTAACTCTCTGTCCACCTCTTCCTCTTGTGAGGGAGGTCTGTATATCACACCAATGCAAATAGATTTCTCTTTCCCTCTTTCTAGTTTAACCCACAATGCCTCCTCTCTCCCTTTTAAGCTCTGTAATTCCAAAGCTTTAATAGTAGTTTTTACATATAGTGTCACTCCTCCTCCCCTTCTTCCTACCCTGTCCTTTCTGAATAAAGTATAGCCAGGTATAGTTTCATCCCAGTCATGGTTTTCTGTGAACCATGTTTCTGTAACTGCCACTAAATCCAAGTCAGCCACTCCCACCAAAGCTTCAACTTCAGGGATCTTATTTCCCATGCTACGGGCATTATTACACACTGCTTTCCATATGTTACCCCTGTTACCCATTTCCATAAAGGTATTTAATGTATCACCTACCTGGGGGCTTTCACTTACCTGGGGGCTTTCTTCACCCATCCCCAATGAATCTAGTTTAAAGCCCTCTTCAGTAGATTAGCCAGTCTACTACCAAAGATGCATTGACCTTTCTTGGACAGATGGATGCCATCTCTGCTCTGCAACCCTTGGAACAGCATCCCATGGTCTAGGAAACCAAAACGCTCTCGAAGACACCATCCACGCAGCCATGCATTCATCTCCAGGATGCGAGCCTCTCTGCCTTGGCCTTTACCCTCAACAGGGAGGATTGAAGAGAACACCACCTGTGAACCTACCTGCTTCACTCTCTGTCCCAGAGCCATGAAGTCACTTTTGATACGTTCCGAGGTATACCTGGCAGTATCATTTGTTCCAACATGGATTAGCAACATTGGGTAATAGTCAGTGGGCTTGATGAGTCTCGGCAAACTCTCTGTAACATCTTGGATCTTGGCAGCAGGCAGACAGTATACCTCTCTGGACATCAAGTCTGGTCGGCAGATGGACGCCTCAGTACTCCTCAGAAGAGAGTCTCCAACCACCACTACCCTTTGTTTCCTTCTGGTCACTGATTCCGCAACTATGGGGTACTTGAACTCTGGTTCTTCCCTTTCCAGGGATGCTTTCACCTCCTCCACTTCCAGGGCTGCATAATGGTTCTTCAATTCAAGGGCTGGAGAAGTTGGATTGGTGATTTTGCAGGCTCTGGTGACTTTTGTCCAACCATCGACATTCTGTTGGCACCCATCTTCTCCTGTGCTGGAGAGCCTGGTTGCTGCAAGAAGCATCTCATCAATGTACTTCTCACTGTCTTGAATGCTCCTCAGCCTCGCCACCTCCTCTCTGAGTTCCTCCACTTGTTTCCTCAGAGCTTCAGCATGCAGGCACCCTGCACATTGAATCGGTTCCTCAACTGGCATTAAGACCTCTGTCTGGACCGAGGCAGAAGCTGTAACGGGGCAACAGCTTTAGCAATACGATTTTTCCCAGCCATTGTCCTGTTTGTGGAGCTTAGGTATTGTTTGATGTGTGGAGCCCTGGTTAGGAAAGCCTCAAAAGGGCAGGGCACAGGAGCTTTTTATGCAGGCTTCAACTGCACTCAGGAAACAGGCCCACTAACTCTTGATTAGGTGTTAGCAGTTTCTGAACCTGAGGCGGTTACAGAGTTCAGCAGCCTACTGTGCTCAAGTAAAAGTTCCCTGTTTGATGTGTGGAGCCCTGGTTAGGAAAGCCTCAAAAGGGCAGGGCACAGGAGCTTTTTATGCAGGCTTCAACTGCACTCAGGAAACAGGCCCACTAACTCTTGATTAGGTGTTAGCAGTTTTCTGAACCTGAGGAGGTTACAGAGTTCAGCAACCTACTGTGCTCAAGTAAAAGTTCCCTGTTTGATGTGTGGAGCCCTGGTTAGGAAAGCCTCAAAAGGGCAGGGCACAGGAGCCTTTTATGCAGGCTTCAACTGCACTCAGGAAACAGGCCCACTAACTCTTGATTAGGTGTTAGCAGTTTCTGAACCTGAGGAGGTTACAGAGTTCAGCAACCTACTGTGCTCAAGTAAAAGTTCCCCTAAAACCCCTTTAACCTCTCCTGGCATTTGCGGCTTCATTGAAACAGCCGCCAGCGTGAAGGTAAAGGCTCTTCATGCTGGCGGGCTGTGCAGAGGGAGCCGGGGCCTCGCGCGGGCTTCCCCAGCTCCTTCTGCAGCAGTCCATTGAGCGAGAATGTGGTTCGCGCGGGGCCCCCTGAAGCGCGGGGCCCTGTGCGAACAACATTCTCGCTCAATGGACGGGCCGGTCCTGCTTCCAAAACTCACACAAGGACCCTACCTAGAAAAAGGCAGCACCGTAAATATTACACTGGGCCCTAAAATCAATAAACCTATTAGGAAAGCTACACGTTCTTAAATAGAAATTCCATGCTAACGGAATACCCAGTCTTGGTTTCACACACACACACACACACATTACATATAGGCCTCCGCCAATAAGTGACCACAAAGTGAAAATAGAAATATGTAGACAAAAATTAAACTAAAACCTCAGAAAGCCAGATGCTGCATGCAGTGCAACACCAGAGAAATGAAAAGAAAGCATTTCCCTTATATTGTACAAAACAAAAGAAACAGATGTCAGGATTGACATTAGGAGGGAGGCAACCAGGGCAATTGCATATTCCTGGCAGACTCAGCACAAGAAAATGCACGAGTGCTGTGTGCGGCCTGCATTTAGACCATGTGCATGCTGAGACAGCTCTGCCACGTCCTGCCCCTTTCAATGACTTCTGACGTTAGAGGGGGACAGGACGTAGCAGAGCTATCTCAGCACACATGCATGGTTCAAGCCAGGCTTTGACAACTTTTCTTGAAATCTAGGAGCTGGCCGCCGAAACCTAGGCCACAGGCATGCCCCCCCCCCACCCAAAAAAAAACCAGTCTATCCGTTACTTTTTTAGATTTTAGGGCCTGATTTACTAATATTGTTTTCTCATTTTCCATGGTGAAAAGCTTAATAAATCAGGCTCTTAATGGACCGCTGCACAGTCCCAACAAAAGGCAGTGACCCCACTCCTCCTCTTCCCTTTCCCATCACCTCCACTGACCCATTAAGCTACATCTGTGTGTGGGTGTGGTGTGGAAATGGGGTGAATGTGTGTGGGGTGCAAAGATTGAGTGCCTGTGCTTGTGTAATGCAGAGGCGGGGCAACTGTATGTGTGTGTGTGTGTATGTGTATGTGTGTATGTAGGCTGCGGTGGTGGGGTGCCTGTGTGTGTGTGTTTGTGTGTATGGTACGGAGGTAGGGGTGTCCGCATGTCTGTGTATCTGTGCATGTGTGTTGTGCAGAGGTGGAGGTGCCTGCGTGTGTGTGAGTGACGGGAGAGGGGTGCACCTTTGCACATACTGTCACGAGGTCAGCCCAAAGCCTAGGGCTAAGAGGGCTGGCCTGCCATGATGTCCTTTAATCAGAAAGGGAGACCACACCTTTCTGCTTTCGCAATGCCTCTTGGGAGTTGTAGTCCCTTTTTAGACCTCTGATAAAGGAATAGTTATGAGTCGAGTGTTTAAGGCAAAATGACAAGAAATTTATTCCCCTCACATTAGGACTTAGTGTAGAACAAAATAGGAGAGTGTCCAGGTGTTTGCTTGAGGATTATTTACTACAGAAAAAGGTAACTGCTTTTCACACTCTGGTTCCAAAACATGCTGTGCCTTTTCTAAGTAACAAAGATGGGAAAACCAAACAGCTTCTTTTGGCAAAGTAAAATAACTTCTTTTCCTTTGCTGATTCACAGCTCTTTAAATCAAAGACTTAACACAGTGATTCGATATCATCAGCTAAGCAAAGCGTGCAATCCATTGGAACTTCAGCTATATCATTAACATTACAGTCCGTTTGCATATCCTCCACCTCAGGATTTACTGAGCTTGGCTGCTAGCTGTTACTACTGTGTTTAAGGTAACCTCCCTCTGCAAATTTGGGTATTTCCCCTGTATACAATTCTAGACAGCAAGAGCTTGAAATACCTGTGGCTTTGGAGCTTCTTCTCTGGCTCTCCTCTAGTTCCTTCCAGTTATAAGGCAATGCTCTGTGACTCTCCATTTGTAATTCCTGACTAGAGCCACCCCCTGGCTCTCTGTTCCAGGTAGAGCTTCTTAACCTCCCTGCTTTGGAGCTGGGTCTCCACTTGTGAAAACTCTGAAGCCTTTCCTCAGGCAGTAAGGACTGAAGGGTTCCTGGTTCTCTCTGCCCAGGCTGGTTCCTAGCAACAGGCTGTGCTTTCCCACCTTCTAGTTTGCCGGCTTCTCTCCCAGAACTGCAGGTAGGTTCTTTGCCAAATCTCCCATTCTCTAGGGTTCCTGAGCCTCTCCAACCATGTCTCCCAGGAGCTCTTTCCTCTTGCTCCCTCTCTGGCTTCCTTCCTGGCTTCTCTTGTTGTCCTCGCTGCTCTTCCTTTGCTCCCAACCAGCGTTTATATTTTTGTTCCCTGAGGCTTGGCTCTGCCTTTCTGAACAGGTGTGAGTGATCAAGCTCCAGGCTTGCTGCTATGTCAGAGCTTGGGCGTGTCAGTTCAGTTCCTATCTCCCTCTGTTTGTCTTTCTCTTGTAAACAGTGAGCTATGTTTCTCCTAGGACAAGCAGGATAAGTCAGCCACAATTGGTGACGTCATCCGACGGCGCCGAGACGGAAGTACTCTCCATAGCTCAGAAGGGCTTTGCCCTTCTGAGCATGGGCCAACTGGCCCCACCCCCTGCCCGCCCCTAGCTAGCCAGTTCTTGTTCTTCCGCCTTGCCACAAGACGGATTCTTCTACTCTCCAAACAAATTGACTTACTTGATTAATATTTTCCATTTCTGTCTCGTTTTTTCTCCAGTTCTTGCATCGGAGCATCGATTCCTCGATCCACGGGCTCTTAGCAGATGCGAGGAGGGTTGCTGCCACCGCTACACCCGCCGCAGCTCGGGATGTGCCTCTGAGGCCTCCATCTCCAGCTGTGGGCCTCTGTTGGACAGCCCTGCTCTCCGTAGATGAGCTCTCCCTCCTTGGATCCCCTACGATGCTGCTATGCAGCGCTTCGGCTGGCGTGAGGGGGGGGGGCCAGGGACTCTGTCAGGAGACTACCCTGGCCCGGCGGACTGCCATTCCTGGTGTCGGCTGCAGCTCAGGATGTGCCTCTGAGGCCTCCATCCCCAGCCGCAGGCCTCCGGTGGACATCCGTGCTCCTATTCTTCAGCTCCCAGCCGGCTCTCCGGCGCTCTGAAGTCTTCGGAATCCCCCTTTCTACTACTGCTCCGGTCCTTCTTGTCCCAGGGAGTTCGGCGATCCGGCGGACATGAGGTCCTCATGGCAGCGGTCATCTTGTCTGATGACATCACGGGCCCGGCTCCTCCCCCGATGGCGCCATTGGTCGGAGCCGATCCAAGTCATGAGGAGGAGCCGCCCTTACAGAGCATTCCCTTGCGTGCCGACACATCCACGCCGAATGGGACCAGAGGCTACTGAGTTTTCTGCGCCGATGCACACAGCGTTTGCCTTCGCGCCGAACTGGCCTTTGGTGCGCTTCTCTGCATTCGCATTTGTATGGCAAGTGAGTTTCTGCACCGATGCACAGAGCGTCTGCCTTCGCGCCGACCTGGCCTTTGGTGCGCTTCTCTGCATTTGCATTTGTTTCCTTGTTAACAGCTAATTTCCACCAGGCCATTAAATGAGCCGTATGCTGCTGCCTCCCGAGTCTTTGGGCAGAGCTGGCACATCCACAAAGCGACACTCACGGTGGTGCACAAAATTGTATCCAAGCCAGGTTATGCCGTGCACAATGCCGGGGAACAAAATCATCGGCACAGATGGAGGGGTTAGAGGAGTGTCATCTGTGATCGGCCCCTCCTTGTTGGATCTGCACTGACAATGGCACTGCCGATGCAATCTGGCCAACCTCTTCACAGCTAGTGCTGTAATCTGAACCTTCAGGCTCTTGGATCCTTGAGGGCTAAAGGCATTCCTGAAATGGCCCTATGATCACGGCTCTCCTCTGCAGTGCCATGGTCGGCACCAATACCAAAATCCAAGGGGAGAGAGGGAAATACCCAAGGCTCTCCCCGCTGTGCTAAATTGTGCCGCGGAGTCAAGCACACGGATGTTCGTGGCTCCAGTTCTCTACCTTGCACTCAAGGGTTTTCTGCCTCGTGTGGGCTAGTTTTGGCTGATGGGTCCCCACTGCACCCTACGAGGGCCCAGAGTCTACAAGACGATTCCCTCATCACTCGCCATGGGCCATTCCACAACAACAACAACAAGTTGTGCGTCGGATCAGCATGGACGGACTGCTCCTTGAGCCGATTGCCTTGCCTTCCTACGTGGACCCGGGGCCCTCATGGACTCCATGGTGCTTCCTCTATACAGAACAGAGCCACAGCACAATGGTTCAGACACTGGCCAATGGTGCAGGGATCATGGGTTCAATCCCCCACAGTGCATCACGAAAAAGGCTGGCTGAGGCAATACCTGTTATCAGCCGGCTTCGATGTCACCGCCTCGACCATCCGTGAAGGGCTCAGCGATCCCCCTGCACCATCCCTTTCAAGGCGGACCACTGTACACGCCTAAGTTCCCTGCACTGATCCCGGGTAAAGAGTCCCTGATGCCTGTCTGCAACAAAGTTGGCCTCCAGACGAGGACCCTTGTCGACCTACCAGGATATCAAGGTCACCTAGCAGCGCTTGGTCTGTGAGATCAGCTAGCCACGAATGGAGCCTGCACCAAATCAGCTAGCCTGAGGGTGGCAGCGGCTCCCATCGGGCTGTGTATGGTCTCCATACCAAGCCCACTGTACAGACCAGATACCATGGAGAATAGGGTATCGGCAAGTGCACGCATCCCCCGTACTTCTTCACGGGACCCTGCCTCCTTCCGGAAATTCTGGAACGACGCACAAGGGCAGCAGTGGCTACAGTATGGTGCACTACACGCAAACAGTGTGTCATGGAACAGAAGTATTCCCCATTGTTCCAAACAAGGGCAGTAAGCAACACATGGGCTCTCTCCTAACCAATCAAAGCTCTCCGTGTGACTATAGTGGCAACGGTGTGGTGCAGTACACACTGCCAGGGCATCCAGAGTCAGGCCGCTGGTTCCAGTCCAGCTGTGGATCCTACAGAGCATCTTCCCGCATTAAAATGCGATAATGCGGGCAACAACTCGGTCCGTCACCTTTGGATCCGGGCACACACCTCTGATGACCTTGTATCCTCCAGTGGAAGGCTTGGCAAGCCACACTCATTCTCGCACTGGCTAGCGCTGGAGCTCCAGGATCCAGGAAACTAGCAGATTGCCACCCCTTTCCCTTGCCAACAAAGGCAGCCAGGAATATCCGCTGCACAGGGGCACCCCTGCATAAGCGAGGGTCGGAATTCACCCACGGGAACCCAATCTGAAGTTGTCCAGGTATGGTTGGAATTCATCTAGGAATTCATCGACTGCCAGAATGCCATGCGGTACACTTGCTATTGATGGCAGCAGGGTGGTGCAGTACATATAGTCGTTGCTTCAAACAGCATCCTCACTTCAACTAAGGGGACTAGGAAGCTCACATCGACAGCGGCCATGGCCACTGCAACCAGAGGCCCCCAAGCGCTTCCTGCATATGGGAATGTAAGGATGACATTCACAACCCTTGGGCACATACAGGGTGTCGCATGGCCCCTGTTCCCTCTAGGAGGCCATGGCCCACGGGTTAATTCATGACCGAGGAACCAGAGACAGCGTCTGCTGTTGGGCACAATGCTGTCCTTAAGCACGGGACGTGGTCTTCTCCCTACCACAATTGCATGGGTCCCTGTGCACTCCCACCTGACGAAACGGGAAAAGGTCAGCGCCACCCCACCATCAAGTTGGAGCCTCCCGTCCATCCATGGCTCGCCACCACTGTTCCGCCAAAGGACAGCCTTCTCTTGCTGACAAGGGCTCCCATGTTCAATTCCCTGTTCTTTGTAAACTCAATGTTGTTTGTATACATTGCAGTATTCTTGTTCGATGTACACCTCGCTGATTTTAATAGTGCGGTATAGAAGAAATGTTAAATAAAAAAATAATAATAATAATAAGGGCCTCATGGCCGCACATCCCTCCATCTGTGCGGATATGCCCATGCCGTGCCCTCAAATCAAACATGGGGGTGGCAACACGGTGGTGCAGTGCACACAGACAGTGTGTGCAAGAACAGAAGGTCATAGGTCCAAATCCATGCTGTGGCACCACAATTCACCTCGGTGGCTGGTCACCTCACACCTACTGATGAGTCTGCCACAGCCCGCCCACCCAGTAAACCTCTATGGTGCTAAACCTGCCGTAACACCCTGTGACAATAAACCTGTCGTCACAAGATGCATATAGATGGAGTGACATCCAGACTGAGATCCCCAGTCTGGATCTCCTTCTGGTTCAACTCGAGGGCGGCACCCTAACTCAGCATCCACAGAAGCAGAGGCAACTGACCAGTGGTCATGGGATACGAGGAACTCCTGCGGCTCTCGACTCCAGGGCCTGGACCGTGAGGGAATGGATACCCCTGTGAGGCCCTTCCTTCGGAATCGTGTGGGACTCGAACCTTAGGCATTCTCCATCGGTCAGGCTCACCGCAACAGGTCTGCCTGCTATCTAGGTGCTCTGACCCATTCTATTCTGACACGTCCTGTCTGACAGGTCTCTGACAAGTTCTCTTCAACAGCAAGACCCAGTTGTTTCATTGGGTCCCTGTCGACGGTTGTGGTCCATACCCGCCCTTGCGGCCATCTACCCACCCATGCAGGGCATCTACCTACCGTGCTCAACTGAACAGCGTGAGCCCTCAAGCTGTGCTCCTGACAGCTCTCTGCCTTACCGGGATATACCCATCACATGCTACCAGCACATCCTCTGAACAGCGCTTAGCCTGCCCCGTCAAAAGCGGACTGCTTCCCCGACCCTCCTGCACCCCCATTCAAGGTAGGCGTGGCCTCTCCTCCAATGAAGGAGCAGCCAAGTAGCCAGGGCGCCAATCTGCCTGCCAGGCTGGGCGAATCACCTTGCCGGCTGCCCAGGAATAGGCAACTGCCGGCTGCCCAGAGACATACAACCATCCATCGGTAATCACCTGCCAGCTGCCCGTATACGGACAAGGGCTACGATATAGACATAGGCCTAAGACACGCCAGGAATGCACACACACGCGGAGCTGAGCTACAGTGCAATAGTCAAGACACTGACCGATGGTGCAGGGATCGTGGGCTCAATCCCCCACTGTGCCCAATGAATATGGCTGGCTGAGGTATTACCTATCAAAACGCATCCATCCCAGGGGTCCTCCCTGCGCCCTGCTCATGTAGCACACATCTGCAAGGCCACCACAAACTTGCAACAATGACATCACGGTACACACCGTCCAAGGACACCATCTACATGGGCACACCTCTCATGCAGTACCATGCGGAGGAGGATGAGATCAGGAATCTCACAATAGGCAGCCAGACAATTTGGTCTGCCACCGCTGCCGTCCGCGGAACCCATTTTGGGCACTGTGAGCTTAGTTGTTAACCTCTGGCCTGATACCTTTCACCAATCACCCCAAGGAACATCAATACATCCCACTGGTGACTCAGTCCGGATGTTACGCCATACTGGGTCAAACCCAGGAAGGAGGAATATCCCAGTGGTTGGCACAACTGCCTAGTAACCATGAATCAAGGTTTTATCTCATGATTCCTACTTGCCTTGGACAGTCTTCCACCCCCCTTTGCCCACATATGGTGATAAATTGGCAAACCGGTCTGGTACTGCCCTGCAGTGATCTACCAGTCTGGTACTGCCCTGCAGTGATCTACCAGTTCCTGTCATCTCCTATCAGGCTACACTATGGTTGACAGCATCCTCCGGTATCAAACTACGGAGCTGTCCCAAAAAAAAAAAAAATAATAATAATAATTAATAAATAAATAAAACCTTTATTATATATAAATATAAATAAATAGTGAATGATGGCCTAAAGTCCTTGCACTCTATGGCCAGTGATTGTTGTCACCGCGCCATCATGGCGATACGTTCCGCACCACTACTGCTCACCGTGCCCGCCATTCCCTTCGTTGGGATGAACCCGGCTCCCACATCCCACTGCTCGCGGATTCCTCACAGAGAGGGCCCGCATTCGTTCTTCGCACAAAGACGGCTTGATAGCTGCATGCTGCTCCTTCATTACCGCTACTCCCACTACCCTATGGGCCTGCACTGCAGAGATGCCTCGCCTACACAGTGGTGCATCAGGACGGCAGGCTGTCGCATAGTGTCCTGCTCCTTCACATCATTGCGACTACACACGCAGTTATGAACCTGCTCCTTCTCACATCGCTGCAGCGGCACTCACAGGCATCACCTCTACGCTCCTGCTACATGCTACCTACAGCATGCTATAATACGAGTGCATGCCAGGCCTGGGAAAGGTTATCGGCCTTCCCCCATCCTCCTCAGCACTTGCCAGCTTGGGAGGCACCAATTGTGGCTGACTCATCCTGCTTGTCCTAGGAGAAAACGGAGTTACTTACCTGTAACTGGAGTTCTCCGGGTACAGCAGGATAAGTCAGCCACACATCCCGCCCACCTCCCCTGGATGGGGTCGGCTTTCGTCCTGGTGCCCGCCTCCTAGCGGCGAAAGGCTAAGCTAGGGACATACTGGCTAGCTAGAGGCGGGCAGGGGGTGGGGCCAGTTGGCCCATGCTCAGAAGGGCAAAGCCCTTCTGAGCTATGGAGAATACTTCCGTCTCGGCGCCGTCGGATGACGTCACCAATTGTGGCTGACTCACCCTGCTGTCCCCGGAGAACTCCAGTTACAGGTAAGTAACTCCGTTGTGCTGGCTGACTGTCAGTTTTAAAGGTAACCTTTTCTTTTCTTTCTATTTCCATGGGCTCTATAGGGGCTTCTACATCACAATACACATTGTGCCCTTTACTTCCTATACATTCATCCCTTCCCTCCCTACTCCAGCCCCTCTCCTGCTGTCCCTCCCCCACCCTCAGCTCTTCTTCAACCTCTTCCCCTTGCACTCACCTCTACCCTCTATTCACAGAAGTGCTGAGGCGGCCGGGAGAGATGGTAACTGCACTGCCTGCCAAAAAAAAAAGTTACCTACTACTGCTACAACTACAACTACTAGTGATCATTTGTATAGCGCTACAAGACGTACGCAGCACTGTACAGACACATGTAAAAGACAGTCCCTGCTCATCAGAGCTTACAATCTAGTCCAAGTTTGATGCACAGATGGCTTAATAAATTAAAAGGAGAGTAATTTAATTGCCCTTTTAATTTATTCAGTCATCTGTGCAGCAAACCTGGTAACATTTTTTTATTGGCAGGATGTGCAGTCACCGATCACAGCTGGAAGAGCCAGTGACTGCTTGTGTGGGCAGTCATTGGCTCTCCCAGCTGCCAGCTGGGGTTGCCATCCCCATAGGCAGTCACTGACTCTCCCGGCTGCAGTATTTCTGGAGCCCGAGGGGGATCACAGCCATTTCTGCACGTCTACCTTCTGGGCTTGTGATCCCTGTGGGCATTCACCTGCTCTCCGGCCATGATCACAGCTGTTTCTGCAAGTCTGTGGGCAGTCACCAGCTCCTTCAGCACTTCAGCCTCAGAGGCCGGCATAAAACCGGCCATTCATTGGCCGGTTTTACTGTTATGCCGGCCACTGGCCTCCAACAGGTAAAACTGGCCAGGCTGGTCTAAATCTCTCTGATTGGCAACTGTATCTCAAGCCCACCAGTGCTGAAACACAAAGGTAACAGCACTGGACACGGCATCAGTCAGCTTGAGGAGGTAATGGACATACCCAAGCTACAAGCAAATGCTGGACCAAGTTTTCAAACAAATAGGCCACAAAACTGTGATCTGGGCCAAAGGAGACCGGCCTATCTGTACTGCTGCACCAGTCCACACACCTTGTCATCTGCTAGAGGCAAATATACTGACTTCTTTCACTGCTGCACCAGCGTATATACAAGTGATGACATCACTGAAAGTTGCGCTGATCTTCCTCCACCTACTAGATGGGGAGTATAACCCATTCATCTGAACTGGTCTAGCAGGAATAAGGGCAGCTGATGCAGTTAGTGCACAGGGCAGACCTTTTTCATGCCTTAAGTACATTGCCGATAACATTTGGACTATTGGCAATGAACTAAGGGGCTAATATCTTCCAAAAAGTCTGCCCCCCCCCCCCGACATCACCAAAAAGGAACCTCCACCACCCAAATAACCTCTTGACATCACTAATAAGGATATTCTATCTGCCCCTGATAACCCCTGAAATCAGACACCCTCAACATAAGAAACCAAATCCCCCATTCCCCAATACTCCACTACATCATACACACCTGTGACACAAGTGACCAAACCTCCCAGTCGAGTGTGTGCTCTTATGAGGCAACTTGACCCCTAACAGTAGTACTGCCAGACTACTATTAGGAGTCAGATGTGTCATTTAGATCAGGCATGTCCAACTTTGAACAGGTCGTGATCTACTTTTTCCAGCCAAAAGTGCCAGTTATCTACCACCATGAAAATTAAGTTTCAAATTAAATTTTAACCCAATAAAGTTGTAGGATTCCTCCCCCCCCCCCCCATTTTTAATGAACCTTCTGTCATTTACTTGGATGTGATCAGCTGTTAAGCAAATTAAGCAAAAACAAAACAGAGACAAAGATCCAGTAAGAACTGAGAGGGGAAATGGAAAGTACATGTTTTCTTAAAGTTTTATTGAGTAATAACTTTCTTTAACTGTCTTAATAACTTTCTTTAACTTTTTATTGAGTAATTTGTGTTAAATTTAGGTTGAGTATTGATCCAGGCTAATCTTGCACAATCTTTAATATTTCGCTTTTGCTCATTAGTGAGACGTCTAAGCCTGCATTTCATCCACCAGCTTTTTGAAGTTGGGTGAATATTGCGTGAGGGCCAGTCTCAGGGAATCCTGGAGATGTTCATCTGTCATGTTGGAATGTTGTGTACTTTGTCATTTTCAGAAGGGAAAACGCAGATTCACACAAATAAGTTGAACTGAAACAAGAGTGTACAGCTTCACTGCATCTTCTCAAGTTGGGAAATTTGTCTCTAGGCACTAGCTTCCAAATCTTGCTCAGCACGGGTCTTGAGAAAAATGCCAATTTTAAGGGTTAATATTTCGTTTCTGAAGAGATGGCTTGTTCAATGAGTAATTTTTTACTGATAGCAGCTGCAGTTTCTTTAATGTCCACATCTACTTTGAATGGGTATGACAAGTAATCCACAACTGTTCCAATTTTTTGGAAGTCAGCTATAGAACAAATTTCTGTCACATACTTCTCGTTCTGAAAAACAAAATTTGGATATTGTACCAGATGGTCCTGCATATTAGGAAAATTAACAAAAGTGTTGTTTGCAAGGTCAGTCATCATTAGCTCAAATTTTCTCTTGTAGGATGAAACTGTACTGATCATCTCGCCAATGCATTTGTTTTTACCTTGTAGTTCAATGTTCATATCACTTAGTTTGCCTGTAAAGTCAGCGAGAAATGCCAAATCACATAACCACTCCTCATCTTCCAACTCTGCTTGGTCATCATCCCTCTCCTTCAAAAAACGTCTTATTTCATTCAGCAAATCACAAAATCTTTGCAGAAATATGTGCCTACTTAGCTACATTACATTTGTGTGCAAAATGATTTCTGCTGCTCCCTTCATCAAGAGTAAGATTGAAAAGCCATCTTTGAAGTGATCTTCCATGAACTGAATTTACAATTTTGAAAGTGATGTCCATGACAGTCTTTGTATTGAGTCTCTTGCTTGCCAAAACGTGCTGGTGAATGATGCCGTGGTAAGAAAGGAAATCTGGGAAGTTGTCATGCTGTCTACAAAGGGCTATGAAACTGTTAACCTCACCTATCATTGCTTTTGCTCCATCAGTAGTGATGGAAACAAGTCAATGCAATGGAATATTACACTTTGTCACAAAAGAATGGAAAGAACTGAATATTTCCTGACCAGTAGTTCTCCCTTTTAAAGAAATCATTCCAAGTAGTTCTTCTTTTTATTTATTTATTTATGTATTATTATTTATTACAGGCTCTTATATACCGCACTATTTAGCATCAGCGTGGTTTACAATATAACAATAGACCAGAACAACAAGCTGTTTGGTTTTACAGAGAACAGGTACGAGAACTTGGATAAACATGGGGGAAACTGTTAACTGAAACTATTTACATGTGTATTTACATGTATATACAGCAGGATTCATTCTTAGTTTGAGTTGGGTCATGTGGAACATGTGTTCAAAAGGGGATGGGCGGTCAGATCGGTGTCTGGCTGGTCTGGTAATAATGGGGGAACAGGTGAGATTTGAGTGCTTTTCGGAAAAGAGTTAGGTCGGTGACAGCCCGAATCTCCGGTGGTAAGGTGTTGCAGCACTTAGGGGCATAGAAGCTGAAAGCTCTGTTAGACGTCGCTAGTGAGCATTTTTTTGCTGCCTTAGGGATTACTAGCGCGTTTGTAGATAACGTTCTCCTAGATCTGTTAGGTGGAATGGTCTGAATGAGGTCTACTAGTGAGGAGGAGGTGATGCCTTTGATGGCCTTGAAGGTGAGTAATAAGGTCTTGAACAACAGTCTTCCATGTATGGGGAGCCAGTGAAGCTGCTTTAGAATAGGTGTTACATGGTCCCTTCTTGATGCTCCGTAGAGGACTCTGGCAGCGGTGTTCATGGCAAGTTGTAAAGGGTTTAAGGTGGAGTGTGGGAGGCCTTGAAGAATGGCATTGGCATAGTCAAGGTGCGGTAAAGTTAAAGCTTGGAATATGGTCCGGAAGTCCTCAGGATCAAGCAAGGAGCGGAGGTGTCGGAGTGTCCGGATCTTGAGGTAGATTGCTCTGACTGTGTTGGCTATATGTAATTTCATATCCAGGTGTTGGTCCAAAGTGACCCCAAGGTACCGGATTGAAGGCTTTGTTTGGAGCTCGGCTTCTTTCACCTTTATCTGGGGTGGGGGGGTGAAAAGTGGGTCCCTAGTGATAAAGAGAACCTCAATTTTCTTGTGTTGAATACGGAGGTTCTGGGATTGAAGCCATTCAGACACCGCATCAAAACATTTGGTCAGCGGGGAAAGATCCATTTGGACTGTGGAGAAAGGCATGTAGAGAAGAATGTCGTCTGCGTATATCAAGCAGTCGACCTTGAAGGACATGATGATGTTGCAGACGGGCTGTATGTATATGTTAAATAAGAGTGATGATAGGGAGGACCCTTGTGGCACGCCCTGCCTTTGATGGAAAGGTGTGGATGTTGCTGTTCCTGAGGTTACATACTGCCATCTCTAATCGAGGTATGACCTGCACCAGTCCAGAGCAGTGTCATTGATGCCCTTTTCTTTTAGCCGCCCTATTAAAAGATCGTGATGTACAGAGTCAAAGGCCGCAGCAATGTCTAAGAAGATAAGAACAAAGCCTTGGCGGATGTTGTCAATGCCTGTGATAATGTTGTTGCAGAGGGTGGAGAGGAGGTTTTCTACACCGTGGAACTCCCTGAAGCCATGCTGGCATTGATCTAGAGGGGAGGCGGTGTCGATGTGATTCTGTATTTGCCTTTGAGCTTCATTTTCAATTATTTTAGCTAGAAGGGGTATACTAGCTATGGGTCTATAAGATTCAACCTTTTGTGGGTCGAGTTTGGGGTTCTTCAAGAGGGGCCTAATGGACATTCTCTTTAGGGCTGATGGGAAAGAACCAGATGTAAAGGATAAATTCATCATTCTAATGATGAGAGGGCTGAGATCACAGCGTAGCTCCTTTATCCAATAGGCTGGGCAGGGGTCGGTTTGTGCAGTAGTGGTGTTGAGGGCAGCGATGGTGTTCTCAACATGTTTTTTAGATGGTGTGGAGAACATAGGTTCGATAGGCAAATGGTGTCTTGAGCAGGGATTGTTGCGACTTCTTTAACACTGAAGTCTTCAAAAACCATCCGGATAAAGACTAGTAACTGGGCTATGTCTCTTATGTCTGTAGATTCATCCAGTTGGTGTGAGAAAGCAACACAATTTGAAAGATCCTCCAACAATTGTTCAGTTGTGTCTCCACACATCATTTCTATTTGCCGCACGACGGTGTTTCTTGACAATTGTACATCTTGAATAGCAGCTATGATCTCTTTCTTATTTTTAAATCCTTCAAAAAGATTGTCAGCTGCTTCAAGAAAACAGTCTTTTACAAATTCCCCTTCAGTTAAAGGTTTGCATTTCTTTGCGATCAGGTTGCTGACCCTGAAGGATGCTATGGTTGCATTGACCGAATGTGACCTTGGCTTCGCCATCAACTGTTCCTGAGTAGCCAATTTCTATTTAAGTTGTTTGAGCTTCAGTTTACAAATTTCACTTTTGGGTGGAAAATCAGCATCAAACTTATTGCTATGCAGAGCCTTATAATGACGTTCCAGATTACCCTTTTTGGGCAAGGATACTGGGGCGTTACAAATTAGACAACAACACTTGTCTTTCACTATGATGAAGAAGTAGTCCATTTCACATTCATCATGAAAGTGGTAGGTTTTGCTCTTCTTTGGAACACTCATCTTTGTTATACTGGGGTGGCTGGATGTAACAAGGCCAAATCTGCTAAATTAGTATAAACACTGGCTGAATCTGGTCCAAAACTGTCACTGTCGCAAAGTATTAAAGAGCAACAGGAACTGAAGACCTCTGGATGATGTGCAATGCAAGGACTGGAGATGCCAAAACCACACATGCAGTTCTAAAAGTAAAAATAAGAATTCATCATACTGGCACCAATACTCAAATAGCACCAATCATAAAAAAAACCCTCAAACACCTGTCCAGCAAATCAGATAAAATCAAATACCGCCAAACAAGTTCAAATACCACCACACGCAATTTAATAAATTCTGTACACAATGTAGAATCAACGCAAAGGCTAAGCAAAATAAAATAGCAGAGGCAAGCAAAAGTCACAGTGGTTTGAAACAATTCGAAGGCAAGACATACGCAAGTTAGAACAAAATTGGAAAAGCCCGCCAAAATCAACAAATTCTTGACACTTTGTTGTGTCTGCCCGAAAACGTTTAATGAAAGCGAACTATAAAGCGACCAATGACCAGCACAAGACACAACTAATACGGTAAGTGTATTCAGGTAAAGGCTGGGCAAATGGATATCGCCCAGTATATAACACACTTCTAAGGGGTGTTGGGGCGTGGGCAGGAATGGGTGATTCTGAGAAGTAGGAGGCCAGGTATGACACTGGGCCTGTGGCGTCTGGTTGTGGTGCACGGACGGCGACCCCCTGGGGTTCCCACAAACTATTGGTATGAAAACAACAAGCGCCCCCAATACACCCGCTGGCAAGATTCCCACAGGCAGAGAAAAAAGACAGGCAAAGGATCAACAGCGGCGGTAAGCCCTCGGCAGACGACCAGCTGGCACGAGCTCTCTCCTAGTGATGGGTCGAGCTGCTGGAGAGATGGAGCCAAGCAGGGCTGGCGATCTACCTCTGACTCCTCTGAGATCTACAGGTAGATTGCGATCTACCTGTTGGACATGCCTGATTTAGATCTCATGCTGCAGATGATGTAAGAACATTCTGCCCCCCACTTTCCACCAGTGAAACCTTAATAAGAGCCAGGAGGTGTCAGGTGGAATTTGTTTGCTGATCTTGGTGGGGGTGTCTGATGTCAAGGGGTGTCAGGAGATAGAGGGGTTTGGTTGCTCATGTCAGGGAGAGTGTCTAACGTCAGGGGTGTCAGGGGCTGGGAGGGTTTTATTGCTTATTTCAGAGGGGTTGCTCATTTTGTGGGGAGGATATCATGTTGGGAGGTGACAGAAGATTATTTTTACATACAAATGGCATAAGTGCAATTTTGAGAGTGCAGAGAAATCTGTACTATCTACAGCAGTGGCACTTAGCACTGTCCATATGCATAACCCACCCATTCTCTACCCATTTCTTTCCCCCTTCTACAGTAAGCAGGTACAATGTGAATTAGTGCATGATAGGTGCTGCATGTGTGCAGTAACAGTTACTACAGCCATGTGCTGAATGACCGAGCACTAATTCATGCAGTGACTGCTTATCAAAGTTTAGTAAACAGGTTCCAAAGAACTGAAAACTTGATCAGCATAAACTTGATGTGGTTCCTCGGTGGTTAAATGGCTTCACAGAGCAATGTTTGAGTGTTTTGAACTGGAAAGAACTCCCTGAACATGCAGTCCAGCTACCAACAGTGATCAAAGACTGAGACAAATAATAATGGCATTGCTTAGATTTGCTCCTCGAGAAATAATATGAGGAGCAAGAGATAAGGGTCAATTAATGTGGCAGGCAAAAAAAGTATTTTCTAAAACAAGGCATGAGAAATCATACAGAGTGCCGGCGTTTCTTCTAGGCCCAACAGATCTTATTAAAACACGTGAGTGAAATGCATGGGGCTTTTCATCTGCCTCATTATGTTTCATAATCATGAAGCCCCCTCCTGTGTCCTCATTATGATGGGGACCTACTGTGTGTAGTTTGTTCCTGATCAGGGGAAATGATTAACTTCTAGGTCCTTCAAGGAGATTATTGGAGTCCATGAAAACACTCTTCAGACAAATAAATGCTGTTCAAATAAAGCCTTTCCTGTATATTAACTCCTTCAATGTGCTCCTGATATTGCTTTCAGAGCAATATTCAGCAGGACAGTCCCTGTATGGAAGTATGTGGATAAGTGATCTGGTTAACTTTATGTGGATTCTCAGCCATGCGATCCAAATAAGTGGAATAGCTGAATATGCAGCCCTAATTGTAATTGGATATTATCCTCTTAGGTTAGGATGGGTATTTCAAGATTTGATTTATAGAGAGAGATTATTGGGATAGTGGCTGAATGTCACTTATTTACATAAACATACCCCTGCAATTTGGCCCCTTGGTCACTAGGGGGAGTCTCAGCAGGGGGCTGGGAGCCCTAGCAAGCTGATAAGAGTATGCCTAGAGATATCCAGGCAAGGCCGGTGCTACCATTCGGCAAACTAGGCAGAGCACCGGAACTATGGGATCACCCATTGCCCTTCTCAAGGACCTGCAGCAGCAGCAATGGGCACAGACAGCTTATCTTTAAACTCCGGCACTGTGGGACTGTTTGCTTCTGTTCCTTCTTTGACGCCCAATGGCAACTTCCTGTTTGCAGGGAAGGGAGCGGAAGCAAACAGCCATGCGGTGCTGAAGTTTAAAGCTAAGCACTGCTGCACATCCTGGAGAGGGGTGGTAGTGCTGGCAATGGGTGCCGGAGGGGGAGGGCACAAGAGATGAGTTTTGCCTTGGGCAACTTATCTCTTTTTGCCGATCCTGTATCCAGGGATCACTTAAACTCCAAACACCTACATAAGAACATAATAAATGCCATACTGGGTCAGACCATACTGGGTCCATCATGCCCAGTATCCTGTTTCCAGCAGTGGCCAATCCAGGTCACAAGTACCTGGCAGGTGCTCAGAAAGGTACACAGGTTCCACAACATTTGTCCCGGGGTAAGCTGTAATCTACAGAAGCTTCACAGTAATTTATAATATGTAGTGTTTCCAAGCCTCTCTACTTAAACACTGTAAAGCTGAAGAAGTGAGATATGTTAATCTCCTTAGGTCTTTATCAAACCATCTCCTGCTCCTTTACTTAAGTATAAGGTCTTTAGGTGGGGTAATTACTTGATAAGCACACAGCCAGTTGCATTACAGCTCATGTAATCCAAACCCAATTTTCATGGCAGCCTTACACAAGGTGGTAACTTCAGCTCAGCCTCAGTTCTTACTGGCCATATAAGCTTGTCCTTTGCAGCTACAATCCAGCCCAGTTTCTTTAGATGAGTAAACAAGTCCCCACTGCTTCAGTATTTCTTAGGGCTGCCAACTGGCTACAGATGCGCCCGACAGGCTTGATCCAGTCTTGGGTTTACCCCATTGCATGCAGGGAGATATAGTCTTGCTTTTCTTATCGGATGCAATGGAAAAATTAGAACTACATGACCCTGTATGCAGTGGGGTAAACCTAAGACTGGATCAAGCATGTCGGGCACATCTGGAGCCAGTTGGCAACCCTAGTATTTCTGTTCCCATGTTCCAAGCTCTAACCTCCCGTTAGTGGTTCTTTGTATACATAGTGCAGGAGATTAAACGCCAACTGTACAGTATTTCAGTACCCATGTTCATTACGCTCTTATGTTCCTATGTAAGTTCCATATTCAGTTAACTTGCTAAACTGTAAACCGCTTTGAGATTCTGATATGATGATATATAAAAGTAGCTAAATAAATAAATGTTCAAAACCACCCTTTCTCCTCAGCAATCAGTTATCTCCCCCTAATAAGAGCACAACCAGGTAAATGCTACTAGTTCAGTCCACACCGGATTTTCCACCTAGTCTTTCTCCAGGCTTGAAGCTTTAGCCCCATCCTCTGCTCTTTCATCAGTCAGTCAACACTATCCCATTTGACTATCAACAACCACAGTTTCCTTAGAAACAACACAGCTACAAGACTGCAGAGTGCATAGCTTTTCACTCTTGCAGTGAATTAACCTGGTTTCACCAGTTCTCCCTGATCTTCATCACCAGCACCTTGTGAGTGCAGACTCTCCCCATTTAACCCTGCAATTTTCAGACCCAAACTTGAGCAGCGCAAGAATTAACAAACATATCTCTTGACACCCCCCCTCCAAATACTTAAAATTAGTCTTACCTGCAGACACTGTAGGCTTAAGTAAGCGTTCCCCACCTTCTATAAGGTGCTCTCTCTCCCTGCTCCCCAAGGAGCTATCTGGAGAATATCTCACAACCCCTGGGTCCACAGTTCCCCAGGTTCTCCCTGCCTGGCACAGCAGAGGGTTTGAAACTTTGCAGCAACTCCTGTTTTGTTCTGACTCCCTGAGTTTATGAGCTTTCTCCTTTCTTACCAATGAAGTTATGTCCCCTTGAAGCAATGCTCCAGAAGCTTTTGTTCTACTACCATTTCCTCTGAGATTACCGTTTGCTTCTCATTGGGGCCTTCCTGAATTCCTGCCCCCCTCAGGTTTTTATGATCCCAGGACAATACCTTGCTAGCAGAGCTGTCTCCTTGGCTATCAGCTTAAAGTGGCTTCTAGGTGAGTGAAGTGATCAAATTGGCAGATGACACAAAATTATTCAAAGCTCTTAAAACACAAAAGGATTGTAAAAAAAATTCAAGAGGACCTTGATAAAGTGGAAGACTGGACATCCAAATGGCAAATGAAATTTAATGTGGATGTGCAAAGTTATGCACCTAGGAAAGAACAACCCAAACTATGGTTACACGATGCAAGGTTCCATATTAGGAACTACCACCCAGGAAAAAAATTTAGGCTTTATCGTGCATAACATGTTGAAACCCTCTGCCCAGTGTGCAGCAGTGGCCAAGAAAGCAAATAATGCAAATAATAAAGCAAATAAAATGCTAGGACTCATAAGGAAAGGAATGGAGAATAAAACAAAGGATATTATAATGCTTCTGCACCTTGAGTATTGTGCGCAATTCTGGCTGCTATATCTTAAAAAGGATATAGCAGAATTAGAAAAGGTACAGAGAAGAGCCACCAAAATGGTAAAGGGGATGAAAGGATACCCCTATGAGGAGAGGCTTAAAAGGTTAGGGCTCTTCAATTTGGAAAAGAGATAACTGAGGAGGAGATATTAATGAATGGAGTAGAACGGGTAAATGTAGATAGGTTGTTTACTCTGTCAAAAAGTAGAAAGACTGGAGGACATGCAATGAACCTGCAATGTAATCCATTTAAGACTAATACTGTAAGAGAAAATATTTTTTCACTCAATGCGTAATCAAACTCTGGAATTTGTTGCCAGAGATTGTAGTAAAAGCTGTTAGTGTCGCTGGGTTTAAAAAAGGTTTTGACAAGTTCCTGAAGGAAAGGCTATAAACCATTATTAAAGAGGACCTGGGAAATCCACGACTTACCCCGTGACAAATGTTGTGGAACCTATGTAACCCATTTAAAAGTAATACGAGAAAATAGTTTTTCATTCAACACATAATCAAACTCTGGAATTCATTACTGGTGGATGTAGTAAAAACTGTAACTGTAGCTGGGTTTACAAACGTTGTTAAACCACGGCTTACCCTGGTACAAGCATCGTGGAATCTGTCTACCTTTTTTGGGAACCTGCCAGGTACTTGTGACCTGGATTGGCCACTGTTGATAACAGGATACTGGGCTTTAATGACCTTGGACTGACCCAGTATGGCATTTCTTATGTTCTTATGCCCTCATCACTGCATGCCTCCCCAAAAGGTCGTGACACATATGGTGGTTTATAAATATTTTAAAATAAAATAAATTAATAAGGAAATTGTTGCGATTGGGCCTCCCCCTCCCACAATATTGTCAGTGTCATGGTGCTGTGATCCATTGCTCACTAAATTCTAAAATAAAAGTATGTGTCCTGGTTCAGCACTGATAGCCACTGGACAGCTTCAATCCCCATCAATAATTGTCCAGGAGGATTGATACACTCCACTGACTGGAAATGAGTCCCAGCTAGCCATTCAGGCTAAGCTCCCTCCTTCCCCCCCTGTCCAAAATAGAAATGATGGGGGTGCCTTGGCTCCCCCACCCTCCCCTCTCACCATCCATTACAAAAATAAAATCCTGACTAGGCAGCCAGCAAAGGGGGACCCTCCAGGGGGCCCACTCCACATACCTTGTATTCTCTGGTGGTCTAGTGGAGAATGGGGCAGGAGTGATCTTCCTCCCTCCTGCCCCATCGCAACCAATACAAAACAGCCACCGTTATGAGATGTTACCCTCTTGCCTCTTACTAGAGGGCAGTACTATGAGATTGTGGCCATCTTTGTTTGGTCCTGAGAGAAGGGCAGGGGAGAAAAGATCCTGCCCTTCTCATACTACTGTGGCACTGACAATATAGTGTGTGTGTGTGGGGGGGGGGGGGGGGGGTGAGGAGGCCTGATCACGCATGGAAAGGCCTGATCACCAGAAGAGACGAGCCCACTTTATCGGACCTCCTGGCAACCATGGTCACCCTGACCCTAGGAAGCTGCACCATGGGAAATTCAGATACTTGTGGGAAATTGCCTGTGCTATCTTATTTTTTACACAGGTTAGCTGCTTCTGTGGGGCTAACGCTGGATTAATGTGCTGCGGTAGCAGCTAATGCATTTTAATAGACATAAACCTTTATTTTAAGAATGCTATAATATCTCCCCTTAGCTGTCTCTTTTCCAAGCTAAAAAGCCCTAACCTTTTAAGACTTTCCTCATAGGGGTATACGATTTCCATCCCCTTTATTATTTTGGTCATTCTTCTCTGTAACTTTTCTAATTCTGCTTTATCTTTTCTTAGCTATAGCAACCAGAATTGCAAACAATATTCAAAGTGTGGTCGCCCCTTTGAGAACTACAGAGGCATTATAATATCCTTGGATTTACTCTCCACTCCTTTCCTTATGATTCCTTGCATTCTACTTTCTTTCTTGGCTGTGGCTGCACATTGGGTAGAGGGTTTCAACATATTATCTACGATGATGCTTAGATCCTTTTCTGAGTGGTAATTCATAATGTGGAACCTTGCATCATGTAACAGTAGTTTGGATGTTTCTTCCCTAAGTGCATAACTTTGCACTAGTCCACATTAAATTTCCTTGACTAAGTCCATGTTGGCTTTTTCCCATTTAATTTTTGGATGTTCTAATTAAGAAACGGCTACTGGCGAAAGTATGGGTGTACTGAAAGTGCTTATTCACATGCATAAGTCCTTGAAATGCGTAAATGACACATACCTTTACGTGGCTCCTTTATTTATAAAATTATCCCCATAATGTGTAAGAATATCAGTTGCCTGCCTGTAAGTGAAAAGTCCAGTTATCCTCCCATCTATGTGAGCTGTGAGAAGTGAGGAGAAGATCACATATGCCCTTCCCCCTCTCCCAAGTATATGATATCGTTATGGCCTGCTGCATGCTGAATAATTTGGTCCTCGCCTACAGGCAGTACCCTCTTGAAGGGGATTTTCCAGTGCTGGCAGAGAGTGAAGAAGAGGCAGGTGAAGTGGTGGGAGGGCCAAAACAACATTCCTATGAGCAGGGTCTGGCTTTGAGGAATGATTTGATTTGCATTCTTTGTGAATAAGTGCATTTCTTTATTTTATGGTACTGTCTGTGCTATACTTTTTTGGGGCACCTATGCCATAGTACCAGCAACCTGTTCTCTTCTCTCTTTCTGCATCTTGCACTGTGAAAAGAGAAATCACTTACCTCTTAGGGGGCCATAGACGCCTCATCCAACTACCTGGCATGAAAAAAGTAGTATAATTAAAAACGAGTGAGAAGGGGGCGGAGCCAGCCAGGGACCTGCATGGATGTCTAGCGGTGAGCTCCTGAGGACCTAGCCTATAATCCTTTCCTCAGCCCTTGTTAAAGGGTAGCCAGACGGCCGCAATTGTTTTATATGCCTTTGGAGATGGCGGGCAGCAAGCAAACAAAGTTGGAGTTTTCTAACCCTCAAGCCTCCGGAGTTAAGCGCTCTAAAGCGGACCCACCTTCCCCGCTCAAGATGGCGTCGCAGCGAGAGCATGATGAAGGACTTCGAGAGATACTCACTGAACTGAAGGCTGTTCAAGCCCAGGTAGATACCAATGGTGAGTGCCTGTGTGAACTTCAAGCGGACTCGAAGGAACTCAAGGAGCAGTTGGTGTCGCTGGTTTCTAGAGTGGAGAATATAGAGCTCAAGGCCGTAGCGCACGAGGAAAAACTGGTGCAATGTGGAAAGGCTTTAAGGAAAGTGGACTATTTGGAAAAGATCCTGGAGGACATGAATAACAGGGCGCGCAGGAATAATATCCGGATCGTTGGATTACCGGAAGGTGCAGAGGGCTCAAACCCGATTTTGTTTCTGGAGGAGATAATACCAAAACTGTTGAAATTAAATCTGGCTTGCCCGTTTGAAATTGAGAGGGCCCACCGCATCCCAACAACATTAAATCCACAGGCAAGTCAGCCGCGGCCTCTAATTTTCTGTGCCTTGCGGTATCAGCATGTAGTTCAGGTCTTGGATGCTGCGAGGGCCTGCAAGGAGCTTCAATTTGAAGGCCACAAGCTATTTTTCTTTCCAGACCTCAGTAAACCTACGGTTGCAAAGCGGAAGCAGTTTTTAGCGCTTAGGGGAAGACTTCAGCGTCTCCAAGCACGCTACGGTTTATTCTACCCTGCTCGATTTAGAGTTACGCTTAATAATGTTACCAAGAACTTTGAGGATCCGGAGGTTCTGGAGAGATTCATCTTAGAGCAAGAGGCGCTTCAGATGCAGTGATTGTACGGCTTGTGACTAGACGTCTGAACTTTTTTTTTTTGATTCGCCTGGAGAGGACCTGTGGCCTGGGGGGTCAATCCAGGCCAGTGGCCGGGCTTGGAAGGGAGAGCAGCGGTCTTTATTATCCGATGTCGCATTGTACGGTGTGCCTGAAGGATTGTGATGTGTGGGATGAGGCAAATAAATAAATATATGTTTTACTTGATTTCTCTTAGTACAGGGGGTCCGCTTGACTGCGTGTTTGGTCCAAGCTGGCTTACCCAGTTCGGGGTATGTGGGGGGGGGGTCAGTTATTTGGGGTGGTATGTGACTCTCAGGGGAATGTTTATTTATCAGTACTGTAATGGGAGGACATGTAGCTTCTCTGGGGCAAGCTTTGTTGTATATATTTTTGTTTGAATATGGGTAGAGATATACATTTGCTTTCCCTGAACGTGAAAGGAATTAATAATCCGATAAAAAGGAAGAAAATACTTACATATTGCCAACACCAGAAGGCAAGTCTGGTCTTACTACAGGAGACTCATTTAGATTTAAAGGAGACTAAGAAATTAGAGGATAGGAATTTTGTATTATTGGGAGCTTCACCCTCAGTGCAAAAGAAGAATGGGGTGGTGATACTGGGGAAAAATCTTTAAATTGCAAGGTTACCGATGTGCGGTCAGATGCGGAGGGTCGTTGGGTAGTTGTCTCAGTAGTAATCGGGGAGGTAGAGGTTGCAATCATGAATGTTTATGGTCCTAATTCGGATGATCCTACATTTTTCACGGAACTAATTGCTGCAATGCAGGAGCACTCTTCTCTGCCATTGATAATAGGGGGGATTTCAATGTCACTCTTGATCCGCTGTTGGACAAACGCCCTGGCAGAGTGGAGAGGGTTGCCAGAGCACGTGTAGTCCTACAGGCTCTCCTCAACTCCTTAGGGTTGGTGGACATCTGGAGGCTTCTACATCCAAAAGAGCTGGATTTCACTTTCTTTTCATCTCTGCATAAATCTTGGTCGAGATTGGATTATTTCCTGATTTCTAAAAGTCTGGTCCCCGGAGTACAGAGTGCAGAAATCTTAGGCGTTCATATTTCAGACCATGCTGCCATTTCTCTACAGGTTGAGTGGGTAGAGGGAAGTAGTCAATCGCGGGCTTGGTCTTTTAATAGATCACTGTTAGCTGATCCTCTCTTTCAGGAAGAAATTAAAACATTTGTTAAGGAATATTTTGAATTAAATGGCGTAGGGGACACGTCGATTTGGGCTTGGTGGGAGGCTTTTAAGGCCTCTCTCTGAGCCGCGATTACCAGCTTTTCTATTAAAGAGTATAGAAAGAGGAAGGCCAACTTGGAGATCCTGGAGGATCAAATTAAAGCTGGGGAGAGGCTCCTGCTTAAACACGCAGATGCTGCCATCACATTGCGGTTGCAAAGGCTCCGGTTTCAGTATAACGCAATTTTGAGCTCAGAGATTGAGCATGTATTACTTAAACAGCAGTCTCAGTTTTATGCGGAGAATAATAAAGTGGGTAGACTTCTGGCCAACTCTTTAAAGAGGAGGCAGGAAAAAGCTAGGGTTGCGGTAATTCTGGATCAAACCCGTGGAGCCTTGCGCAGTACCGATCAGATTTTGGAAGCTTTTGCAGAATACTATCAAAGCCTGTATGCTTCTGATGGTCTTGCTGATGTTGGGGTAATTGATGGTTTTCTGCAACAGCTTGAACACCCTCACCTCTCGGCACATGTGGCGAGTGAGATAGACAAGTCTTTCTCAAGTGAGGAAATTGGTAGGGCCATTGCTGGCTTGCCGTCGGGTAAGGCAGTGGGCCCCGATGGCATTCCTGGTGAATTTTATAAAGTGTTTCGGAATGACCTGCTTCCTTACTTACTGATATACTATGAGGCGATTGCTACCTCTCCTTCGCAAGTAGGTAATTTTGGGGAGGCTACGGTCGTTGTCCTAGAGAAGCCTGGGAGAGATCCCACTCAAGTAGTGAATTACAGGCCCATTTCTTTACTAAACGTTGATTATAAAATTTATGCCACAGTCTTGGCGAATAGGCTTGCTAATGTAGTAGGTGGGTTAATTCATCCTGATCAATGTGACTTCATCCCGGGGAGAGCCACATCTGACAACGCCAGGCTTTTATGTAATCTTTTGGAGAGGGCAAAATATACAAAGGATCCTTATGTCGGGGTTTCTTTAGATGCTGAAAAGGCCTTTGACAGATTGGAATGGCCTTTTTTGTTCAAAACTTTGGAATGGTTTGGGTTAGGGCAAAAATTTATTAATATGATTCGATCCTTGTATGTAAATCCCAAGGCTCGGATCTGTGCGAATGGGGCCTTGTCTAGTTCCTTCGCGCTCCACAGGGGTACTCGCCAGGGTTGCCCCCTTTCCCCTTTGCTTTTTAATCTAGCTCTAGAGCCATTGATTCTCGCCATTCGGCAACATAAGGACATCAGTGGTTTTGTGGTGGGGGATTGGCAAGTCAAAGTGTCAGCATATGCAGATGATCTTTTACTTTTCACGCAACCTGTAGTGATCCCTGCGATTTTGAATTTAGTTGATTATTACTCCGGGTTATCCGGCTACAAAATAAATTGGTCCAAATCTGTAGTTTTTCCGATGAATGGTTTGGTCACAGCGGATCAACTTGTGTCATTTCCGTTCCAGTGGGAGGCAGGTAACATTAAGTATCTGGGTGTTAAGCATGGTTTTCCCTTAGAACAGGCCATCCAAGAGAACGTGGATGATCTTATATGGTCCATTAAGCAGTCGGTGTTAGCTTGGTCTCCCCTATGTCTTACTTGGTGGGGGAGGTTGGAGGTTATAAAAATGACCTTAATGCCCAAAATCAACTACATGTTAGGCATGCTCCCGATCCCATTGGCTCCGGGAGTATATGTTGAAGTGGAAAGACACCTTTCGTGATTCCTCTGAGGAGGACGGCAGCCTAGGATAGCGCTGAAAAAATTGAAAGCTTCTAAAGATAAAGGGGGAGTTCACTTTCCAGACTTTCGGCTCTATCACCAGGCGTTCCTCCTGAAACAAAGTGCACTGTGGGCTTGTGAGGAAGATTTGGAGGTTAAGCCGGTGTGGTTAGAACTTGAAAAGCGGATAGCTGACCCCTGTCCCGTGAGGTGGCTATTGGGTGCGATACACCCTGAGAAATCTCGATTAGACAAAGTGATTACTGCCACTCAGGAGGCCTTTTTGCGGTTGGTTGATCAGATGAAGCCCGATATTTCCCCCTGTAGGAGGCTTCCTCTATGGTGGAATCCTAAATTTAAAATTAATGGCAAGATGTTCTCTTGGAAGAAATGGCAAGCGTGCTGTATCTGGTCATCGGATCAGTTGTTTGGGCCCACAGATTGGAAAGATTTCTGCACTCTGCAATGCGATTACTCTCTTCCTGACTCTGCGCGTTTTTTTTGGTTTCAGCTTCATCATTGCTTACAGGCAGCGAACATTTCTCCTGCAGTGACGTGTTCTGAGAACTTTGTTGTTCAAGGGTTGGCGGAGATAGCAGGTCAGGTGGGAGCTGCATCTAAAATTTATGCTTTATTGAGAGACTGCATCCCGTCTCAGCTGCTTGGGCTCGAGAAAATTTGGGAGGTGGAGGTGTTAAGACCTGTATCGTGTAAGGCCTGGAGAACTGTATGGAGCTCCGCCTCGAGGGTTTCCAGGTCAGCTGCAATTACTCAGTCTCTCTTCTTCTTTTTGCATCGGGCCTACATTACCCCAGTCAGATTAGCCAAATGGGACAAAGTCTCTTTGGCTAAATGCTGGTCATGCTTGTCAGATTTTGGCACGTTTAAGCACATGATCTTTGATTGCTCTCACGTTCAGAGATTTTGGCAACTTGTTTGCAATAGAATGCAGGTTATATTACAAATTTCTGTCACTTTGTCCTGGGGTATAGTTTGTTTGAGATCGACCTTTGATATACCTGGTCTAACCAAAGAAAATTGTTTTATGTTTAATTTTATGATTGCCTTAGCTTTAAAAGTCATTTTTGCAAACTGGAAAGACTCTCAGAAGCTATGTATGGATATGTGGTGGAACCTTGTCTGTCAATCTGCCAAATTTGAGAAGTTATATAGTAAATTACACCATCCGGATAAGGATGGTATCAATGTTGGCAGATGGCGGGCACTGGATAATTTTGTGGGCCGGTCACGCACAAAAGGTGTGTTATTTTGGGTAACAGGACATTCCTAAGAGGTATCCCAGGACTTACACCCTAGGGTATTTAGTTGATGCTTGTTAACCCTGTTTAAATTCTTTATGTTCTTTCTTTCCTTCCCTTTTGTTTTTCTCCATGATGGAGCCTCGGAGAGCCGGGCGGTGGGGTGGGGGGTTGGTGGGTAGGGGGTGGGGTGGGTTAGGTAGATGGGGTATCATTGTACATTTGTGGTGTTATTGTTGTTTTCTTAAATTCATAAATAAAGAATTTAAAAAAACCAAAAAAAAACCGAGTGAGAAGTGTATGGTTAGGAGGAAAGAGTTGCAAGGCATAAAATGGAATGACTTGCTTGATAACTGTTGCAAAAAATGCAATGTGTGCCTTCGAGTCAGTCCTGACTCCTGGCGACCCAGAAGCTCCTGGGTTTTCTTGGCAGTGTCACCGGAAATAGATTGCCAGGCCTTTCTTCCGAGGCAATGGAGGGTTAAGTGACTTGCCCAAGGCCACAAGGAGTGCTAGTGGGACTCGAACCCTGGTTGCTTGGTTACTAAGCCAGTGTTCTAACCACTAGGCTACTCCTCCACAGATAACTGTTGCAGCTGTCCATAATATCTGGCTTTTAGTTGAACATGTGCCAATTATAGAAGCTGTGGTCTATGTGTCGAAGGAACCTTTCGTGTAACCATGTGCTATAGAGCCATATGCTGTACTCTGCCAGGTATAAGCTTTATCCTATACTCTATCAGTATATGGACTCTTGGGAATTAGCATTGTCGTTACATGTTGTACACATTCGGAGCATAACTAACTTTAACTCTGGTAAACCCGGAGGCCCTCCTCGCCTCCATCAGCAAGCCTTAACACCATACATTAACTTGCCCACACACAAAATACCCCGACAACTGAATCTGGTACAAACTTTGGTTGCAGCTTTTGTTAAAACCTGTAACAACCGGCCCAACACGGGCCAACATATACAACCTTCCAACATAACCCAGCCCCCCACCCCATCGCCGGACGATGCCCCCACCCGCCATATTAGTAGCAAGGCGGAACATCCTCCTCCCCCAGACCCCGCCGCCTGCCTCGCCATACTAGTAGCAAAGGCTGGCCCCCACATCCCACTACCGGGCCGAGACCCCCAACCGGGCTGTCTCGCCCCACCCCGAGGAGCACTTTGCCCCCCACTGCTCCTAAACCAGTTCAAGCCCCCGCCGCTTCGGCGAGCGCTGGCTCTCTACCCCGCCACCGGTGCGAGGTAGTTTACTTATCCTCGCACCGACCCCCCCCCCCATAAAGCTGCGACCAACACACATTTCCAGAGCTTCCTGCCAATCATTTAGTAACAGGTCCTGACCGACCGGAGACAAGTGTACCCCATCAGTACGGTACAGCCCCGCACACTGTGGATCCGCCCAAGAGTGCTGAACCTGCCATCCACCAGCCTGCTGCAACCAACGCCCAATCTGTCGGTTGACTTTTGCTAGCCCACGAGACCACCGTCGCTGGGACAGGCAGGCCGGCCGCAGGATAATGTCCGACCAGATGATTGCCACACCTGGCCACTCCTCCTGCAGCGCCCGAAGGTCCCGCTGCACCGCCCGAATGAGCTGTCGGCACGTCTAATTGGATAGATCATTCCCTCCAAGATGTATCAACACTCCCGCTGGTCGCTGCCGCCGCTCCGCATGCTCCCAAACACAAGGAAGGAGATGCCACCATCGCATGCCACGTTCGCCCATCCACATCAACCAAACATTGCAGGACACCAGGCCCAGGTGCAGACCTAGCGGGCATATCGAGGCTCTGCGCTCCGCCCAGTACATAAAATGAATGTCCAAGAATCCACCACACTCCTGCTGGGCTCATATATTCGCTCCGTGGATGCCAGCCCTGCAGCAAACCTGAAACAGGAAACACATCATTAACACCCCACACACCCCCCCAACCCCCACCAGCAGACACCTCACAATTGGTCCAGGCGAACATAACCTTCATAAGCCCCAGATTGCCACCTCCCGATCCGTTGAATCACTTCCCCCCCCCAGCCCAGCTGCAGCTGCAATTGTCGCTGCCCCTATCCGGAAGGAATGAGATGCATACCGCCGCTCATCCAAGCCCAACCGCCGCAAGGGTAGGCGCAGAACCGCCGTGAATTAAAACTGTGTAACCGAGATCCCATCCGAGTGGCAGAAAAAATAGCCTGCCCTGTCCGGCCGCCGATGAACATAAGACACCAAATTCTGTACCGGACAGGAGCCCCACCCCGGAATTGCGCTCAACAGCACCCATCGGCCAAGACCTTGCTGGTCCGTCTTCGAGCGCGCCACATAAATCCGCACTAGGGTCTGCTTCAGGTCCACATGTTGAAACCACCCCAAACCCCCCGCCTGCATGACCGTGGGACCAACTCATTGACCCAAAACGCCCCGAAAAAAGCCGTAACAAACAATGCACGAAAGAGCACCATCTCAAACGCAGACGCTGCCACCTCCGGCAATACGCCCCATATGCGCAGCAGCAACTCATGTGAAACGGGGCGGCGCCAATATCGCACCAGCGGCTGTTCCTTTGCCCACCCAGCCAGGAGTCGCTTTACCACATATGATGCGCTGGGACTGCCCCAGCCCACCACCATGTTGAAAAAAAAGAAACCTGCCAGCGCTGCACGCACTGACGACCGGGTCCAACCGCGCCCCTTTGCCCACACTATAAACAAACCCACCAACCTATCCTCCACTTTACCACCTCTCTACCCACTCCCCCATAAAAACTCCCGCACTCTTGCATAACCCCGCCAATACGCCACCCACGTACCTGGAGCCAAGGAGGACTGCAACAAAATCCATCATTCCGGCATCCTAATCCTCCAAAGGTGCTCCGGCACCACCGCCGCTGTCTCGTCCGCACTCGGGGCCAAAGACCGGAACTGCGCCCACTGAAAACGAGACAAAGCATCAGCAATAGCATTCTGTGAACCTGGCACATGACGCACTCAAGCCGTGACATTGAGACGAAGACATGCTAGCACAAACACCCGCATCAACACCGCAACTTGCGGACACTTGGGCGAATGTCTGTTAATAACTTGCACTACCGCAGCGTTGTCGCACCAGAATACAACCCTCTTATCCCGCAACCTTTCCGGCCACACCAAAAAAGCCAACCACAATCGGGAACAATTCCAGGAACGTCACATTACGCGTCAACCCACTCACAGTCCAAGATGCCGGCCAAGGCGCCGCACACCACGAACCTTGACAATACAACCCCATACCCAAACTACCCGCCGCATCAGAGAACAACTGCAAGTCAAGGTTGGACAGCTCCGACGATTGCAACACAGAGCAGCCATTATACTCTGCCAGGAAAGCATCCCAGACCTGCAGGTCGGCCCGCATCCCTGACGTCACCCGGATGCGATGATGCCCACATCGCACCCCTGCCATAGCCAGGGACAGCCTATGCGCAAACGGCCTTCCCATCGCAATGACTCGACAAGCAAAATTCAAGTGACCGACCAACACCTGCAGTTCCTTCAACATCACCTTCGAGGCGGAGCCCACCGCCGCCACCAATAGACGCAGATGCTCAACTTTATCCAAAGGTAAATGGACCACTAACTCCCCAGCATCTATCTCGATCCCCAAAAAGGAAAGACACGTCACTGGTCCAAGCGTCTTACCTTCCACCAACGGGATACTGAATTCAGCAGCCATCTCAAGGAACAACCCCAGCAAGGACTCACACACCGTGGTCTGCGCTGGACCCACAAACAAAAAATCATCCAGGTAATGCACAATAGATTGGCGCCCGGAGCGCCTCACCAAAACCCAGTGTAAGAACGAGCTAAAGGCCTCGAAGTAAGCACAAGATATCGCGCAACCCATCGGCAAACACTTGTCATAATAATACTGAGCGTCAAACCGAAATCCCAGCAATGGAAAGGCAGACGGGTGAACCGGTAACAACCACCTCGAACACCTCCCCATGACATGGGATACGAAATCCCTCTGAAAAACCTGTCCACAACATTGTCCCCACCTTGCCGTGCCTACTCTTTGCATAAAGTTCTAACCACGGCTGTAACGCCTGAATTTTGATGGGGCTGAGGGAGCATGGCACGCTTGGCATGGCACGCTCCCTTTTTCACTTACCCCCAAACCGGTGCCCCTGGCACACCTTTTCGGCTACACTTCACGGCCGAGTGACCTGCACCACAGAGCAAGCAGGCATGCCAAAACTTGCAGTCCGGAAAGGGACAGGAAGCTTTATTGAAGCGCCAGCAAAGGTCCCCACCTGGTCCACCTTTGGGCGGTTCTGGCACTGGGCCTGTCACCTGAAAGGACCGAAAACTCGCCACCGAAGGATTGCCTCCTGCCCTGACCTGACCCGCACCACCCCTCGCACCTCCTTTTTTGGCTGACATTTGCGTCAGCCAAAGGTTAATATCCTTCATCCCCCAAGACAGCTGCCGATTCTCCTCCATCATATCACGAAACTCCTCGTCATAATTGAGCCAGGCCCAACCCTCATGCGCCTGGGATGCCACCAAGATGGCATTCGCATAAGCCAACAGCTCACCATAACAACTCGGGTCCGCATGCCCACATACGCTCGCCAAACGCAAAAAGGCCCGGGTCCAATTTAAGGTATTACAGGAAACCTTCCGCACCCGCCCCGCCTTCTCATCCTCGTTAGGTTTTTTTCCTACTCTCCCCTGAGCGCTTCCTCCCCTCTAGGAGCCAGAAGATATCAATATAATGCCGTTTCATGATCCGCCGCCTCAACTTGCGCGGAACACTCTCCCACAACTCCGCGCAACGCACCACCGATGACCCCGCCCTGTCACCTGCCTTCTCGCCCGCCGCGGAGGCATTAGGGGAACTATCCGAGGACGAAGAAGACGAAGACGAAGATGATGATGATGCGCTACGCCTACAACGACGCCTGTGCTTCCTCTTCATCTTGGCTTTGCGTGCAATCGAACCTCCCTCCCCTGCCGGCAACCTTGCAACACCTCCGCCAACCGAATTCCCGGGACACTCACCTGCTGTGACTCGCTCGGCCGGCTCAGGCACCACCAAGGTCGGACCAGTCTGATCTACTCTCTGTGCCATCGCCGTCTGACTGCCCCCTACGCCACCTGCCGCAGCCACACTGCTCGCTGGAACCTGCAGAGGGAGAGAAGCACCCACAACCAGAGGAAGAGAAGCACCAACCACCAGAGTAGCCATCCCATACTGCCCCAACCCCCAACCTGTTCCCCCCCCCCTTGAGGCCACACTGAAGTACCCAGAACCCCCGCCGCCCAACCTGCATCCCCCCATGGAGGCTGTCCCCCGCCACTCTGAAAGCCAGCCCCCACCCAGTCCCCCCCCCAGCCACACCCCCATGGAGCCATGCTCATGGGCTGTCCAGACAAAGGGGGCCAGCCCACCCACCCCTCTCCCCGCACACCTGGCCTCCCCGCCCTACCGGAAATGACGCGTAAGCACCCGCGACAACCGGACCGCAGGGGACCCCTGAAGGGCTGAAGCCCATGTCCTGCGCCCACCCCAACCCCCCCATCCCTCTGTTCCTCGCTGTCCCCCCCTGCCCCAGAGCAACTCCCCTTTCTGACAGGCCCCCTTCCCCCACCTCCCCCAAAACTGAACCTTGCACCCCTATCCTGAGCCCCACATTCTTGGCAGGCGCACCCCCGGACAACCCCAAACCCAACACCCCTTCTTCCGGAGCAGGCAAACACCCCCTACTCCCCCTCCCCCTCCCCCTCCCTCTTTTCCTAGCCACTCCACCTGTACCCCGCATGCTCCGACCTCCAGCCATGGCCCCCGTGGCTGAACCAGCGCCTTGTGACCCTCTAGCGCTCCCCCCAGACCTAGCAACCGAGTCACCACCCCTCTGCCGCCCCCTAGCCCCCTTACCCAAGCGTGCCATGCTCCCTCAGCCCCAGGAAGCAAGTAAGTGTGCCTAAAGATTCCCCAAGATGCCTGTAGCCCTTTTGCTATCTTTTTGACGTTTTTATTTAGTTTATTATTTGAAGTATGGCCCTCTTTAAAAGCAGGCTCAATTACCCACACCCAGTAGCCCAATTACAGCGGCAGCGCTAACCTATCAACCTGCCCCCCTATCACACCGCCGGCAACCCCCCCTCCCTTGCAAACAAATACTCCCCCCCCCTTTTGCGCCAAAACACTCACCCGGTTTCCGAAACTGCCAAAGACGCCCTGGCAGCAAACTCCCTCCCCGCTGAGCAGCACACCGCCGAAGATGCCGAGCCAACACGTCTTGCCCGCTGAAGAACCACGGCAAAAAGGACAGCCACGCGGCTCCTTGCCGACACCTGCTCCACCCCCCAATGCGCAGGGCTAATGAAATCGCCCCTTCTTGTCCAAAGGAGCGATTTCAAATGCCGCGCTCCTCCAAACCTCCTCCCCTCCACAATAGACTCCTGTCACGTGCAGGAGGCAAAGGCCGGGCCCGGGCCCAGGTTACTGACGGCCGCAGGACCCAGCCCGCGGCCTCATGCATTACTCTCCCTTGCCTTTCTTTACAAAGAATGTGTGTGCTTTCCATGGCCATTGGGCTTCATTGTATTGGTCTATGGACACTCCAGTTGTTGATCACCTTCTAAAAGACAGATTTCTGTAGTTCCTTGCCTATAGCAATACATGCAGTTAGACGTCACCAACCTCTTTTGAACATGTCCAAAGCATCACATGTGAAGGTAAAAAAAATCAATGCAAGATACATAATTGTAAGTAAATGCAAACTATAAACAATATAACTTTATACAAAAATGAGCCCTGAATTTTGGGGGACAAAGATATGTGTTCCCAACTGCAGCACCAAAATGATGAGGCCACTGTGCCCTAATCACCTCAACCATGGCAAGGGTGCCTGAAAAACAGTACATTGAAATGTCTGCTTAATATTAGCTATCATTGGTCATAAATGATGGTAAAGATTAAGGAAGCCTTGTGTTGCACTGCTATTCACTGAGGTCTTTCTGTTTTTTTTTGGGGGGGGTTCAGTTTGTTGGATTAATCACACTTGATTGGTTGTGTCTTTGATAATATGGGATTATCTAGTTTGTGAGTAGCTGTGCTAGATATATTTTCTACTGCCATAATAGATTAATTTGGTTTAATCATTTCCCATAATGAATGAAATGCCCTACTCTCTTGCTTGCCTCATTTGCCTATCTTGAATAGATTATAAACTCTATCAAGCAGGGATTATCGAGCCTTTCTCTACAGCACTGTGTAAATCTAGCAGCACTATAAAGATAAGTTGTAGTAGCTTTTCATCACTAGCAGATGGGCCCTATCATGCAAACTAGCATTGTTTTGAAATGTGAAAAAGATAAGTGTGGTAACGTTAGAGGGTCCATATGTGGCTAACTGTATACAGTTCAAAGGTCCTTCAATGTAGACTACATGATAGGTAAATTTCTGCATAATACTCTCAGCACAGCAATCTTCTTGACTTTTATATTACATTTCCATAGCCTACCTAATGATTATGCAGGATAGGATGCAGTTAGAACTCCCACTGAGGAGATATTTCTCGTCAGTTTAGTGCACTATTATAAAAGGTAGTGATTAATACTTCTGGCTTTTGTAACAGCAGTCATGTTCGTGATCAAACACAATCCAAAATGGGCTGTCTTAGCTGAGAAGTAGGTTGGGGTGTTTTGTTTTCTTTTCGCTCCCTTATGTGGAGTGTTAATTCACTCCTTATTTCAATTGATATTATGTTTTTGTAATGGAATTTTTGACTGTCTTCCGTTGATGTGTTTCTATTTTCTTTTTGTGATATTTTTTCTCTTGATGGAAATTTTGTATTCCTGTTATATATCTGCCTTTTGTAGTTCTTGTACTCAGGAAAAAACGCTTAAATAAAAATTAAAAAAACAAAATGGGCTGTCTTTTAGAGTGTAATAAATTGTCTCAAATAATTTCCAATTCACTCCATAAGTATCAAACCCCTTCTTTAAATCTCAAACTACCACTTTAAAAGTGTCGGAATGGTCTCAGACTTTACGGCACCATAATTGCTAGTAACCCAACAATGGGAACCAGCGGTGCCTAATAGCATCAATGACCAAAAAGGGAAAAAGAATATCTATGAATATCCAAAAAGAATATCTCCAAAGATAAGCAAAAAAATTTTTCTACGGGACAGTATTTTCTTACGAGATTGTATTTATTTGGGATATATATTATACATAAGCGGATTGGTCATTTATTTATTTATTTTATTTATTTATTTATTTAACAGTTTTTATATACCGTCTTTCTACAATTCAAGACGGTTTCCATAGAATGCAACAGACAGTGAATTACAACTGAATTACAACTGTATACATAGAACATAATTTGAAATGGAATATATGATTAACAGGAACAGGTTAATAAACTATTTACAAAGAGATTTGTAGAAGGAGTTAGAGAGGGCTATGTGAGTAGGGAAAAATGTTCTTGGAAGAGATGCGTTTTTAATTTCTTCCGGAAATCAAGGTGATTGGGAGAGTTCCTTAGGTCATGTGGTAAGGCATTCCAGATAGAAGGGGCATAAAGGGAGAATCTCCGATTATAGGTGGTTTGGCTACATTTTCTTTTGGAGGAAGGGATAGATAGGAGGTTTTTGGTGATGGTGTGGCATGTTCTGTTGATGCTGGTATTAGATAGGAGTGAGGAAAGGCATGGAGCTGACTCGTTGGAAATGATTTTATGAATGAGGGTGAATACTTTGAATTTGACTCTGGAGTGGATGGGGAGCCAGTGTAAGTCAAAGAGGATTGGTGTTATGTATGAGCATCTAGGGTTATTTGTGATGAGTCGAGCTATTGTGTTCTGTGCCATTTGGATGGGGTGTAAGCTATTCTTGGGAAGGCCATGATAGATGAGATTACAGTAGTCAAGGGAAGGGATAGTGAGAGCCTGGCAGACAGTGTGAAAGGAGTCTGGGTTTAGGAGAGGTCATGTCTATCTAACATTTATTAAAAGAGGGCTGCTACACAGTACCCTGTCCTGTGCTGCTGAGGTAAGCTATATTCTTATTTGATTTAAATTACACAGGTACACTACCAAAAAACTGCCTCCAGTTTTGCAACTGATTCCTATAGATTTTGGGGTGCTGAATCCAGGAAAAATAGCCAAAATGTTCCATCACGTCACGTTTTCTTGCAAAATTAGATTTCTTACCCATCTAAGGAATGTTCACATAATTTCTTTTTAGCCGACTGCAGTTTATTTTCTTGGCCCAAAATAGAGGTTGTAATGGTTAACTAACTAGAAACACTCCCTCATGATATTTTAGAGTGTTTTGTATTCATTTTATACATTAACAGGACAATTGGGAGGTGGGGGGCTAAATCCAGTACTCGCGCTGGCACATGTTCTTTCCTGTTCGCCTCGCCTCGTTCGCTCGCTCAAACACGGTGGTTGCGATATGAACGTTCCTGTCAAATTTCAGTTTCTTGCAAGTTCATTATTACCTTTTGTTTGCTCAGTCGTAATCCAGCTTTATTCCGAAGTGGTTCACTACAGTTGTAGTTTGCAGTGCTGTGTATTTGTGATGGCTCACAGAGCCAGAGGTTGCGTCAACTCTCCGGACAGTTTTTGTTTTATTTGTGGGGAATATACCGTGAAAAAGCGGCAGAGGAACATTTCTGCATTTATTAAAAAAGTATATTTCGCCTATTTCGGTTTGAAGTTAGGCGATCAAGACAAACCGTGGGTTCCTCACAAAGTGTGCAAGACATGTGAGGAAGATCTACGCTTATGGATGAAAGGTAAAAAACAAGCATTTTGTTTCAGAATACCTATGATGTGGCGTGAACAAAGAAACCACAGCAGTGACTGCTATTTTTGCTCTTGCATTGTGAAGGGATACAACTTAAAAAATAAGAACGTAATAAGTTACGCCAACCTTCCCTCAGCAATTAGGCCTATGCCTCATAGCAACGAAGTACCTGTGCCTGAACCACCAAAATCTTTGGATCATATTTGTGTGGACGGTTCTGATCATGATGAGACTCATCAGATAGCTTTTCCCGATGAGTCCAGTACTTCCGAGTTTGAAACTGAACCAGATCCGAAACCTGAACTTTTCTCTCAAGCTGAATTGAATGATTTAGTCCGGGATTTAGGACTCCCAAAAGATGCTGCCCAACTGCTAGGTTCTCGGCTTAAACAGAAAAATCTATTGTCACCAGGAACAACTTTTTATTGGTACCGCAACCGTGAGACACAATTTTTGAAGTATTTCAGCAAAGAGGAAGATTTGGTATTTTGCAACGATATATACGGAGTGATGGAAAAGTTTAAACTCAAGTATGATCCTGCTGAATGGCGGCTGTTCATTGATTCGTCAAAAGACAGCATAAAAGGTGTTCTTCTTCATAATGGCAACACATTCGCTTCAGTTCCTATTGCTCACTCTGTTATTCTCCAAGAAAAATATGAGAATTTGGCCCTGATTCTTCAGAAGATTCGTTATGATGAGCATAAGTGGATGATTTGTGGAGACTTTAAAATTCTATCCATGCTATTAGGGCAGCAATCCGGTTTCACCAAATATCCCTGCTTCCTTTGCTTGTGGGATAGCCGGGCCCGCGACCTACACTGCGGGAATAAAGACTGGCCAATTCGGGAGTATTTCAGACCCGGTGAGAAAAATGTTCTTCATGAGAGCTTGGTACCTCGTGATAAAATTCTATTACCACCTCTCCACATTAAGTTGGGTCTCATTAAGCAATTCATCAAGTCCCTTCCAAAAGATGGTGAGTGCTTTCGGTACCTTTGCTCAAAGTTCTCCCGACTTTCTGAAGCAAAGCTAAAGGAAGGAGTGTTTGTTGGCCCTGATATAAGGAAACTCATTTCAGATGGAGCATTCGCTGAAATGATGTCTGAGAAGGAAAAAGAAGCCTGGGATTCCTTCAAGGATGTTGTTCTCAAATTCTTAGGGAACAGGCGGGATGAGAACTATAAGGATATTGTTGCCAGAATGCTCAATGCCTTCAAAGAACAAGGCTGTAACATGAGCCTGAAAGTCCATTTCTTGCACTCCCATGTGAACTACTTTCCTGAAAACTTGGGGGCGTACAGTGAAGAACAAGATGAAAGGTTTCACCAGGACATCAAGGACGCAGAGAGAAGGTACCAAGGAAGATGGAACACCACTATGATGGCTGATTTCTGCTGGTTGCTGCTGCGGGAAACCCCAGATGAAAAATACGCCAAGCAGCGCACCAAGAGAAGCATTCGGGGGAAGAAGAAACGGGCCCACCAGGAGATTGATTGACCCAAGAATGACTTTAAAATCTAAACTGTGTTGACAAATATTGTGTTTTTACTAAACTTTGAAATAAAAATTTGCTAGTTATTACCACAGTGTCGGATCTCATTTATTAGAATTTTATTTTCACACCATCGGGTGTTTGTCTTCATGTATTGCAATGGTGAGGTTTGCGTTTTCTATTCTTACATACATACCTGTACAACATTTTTTGCACATTTCTTTGCTTTGCTTTGTGTCTAACCTCGCTCTTATATGCTCAATGTTTGTGCACATGTATGTGGCTGTTTTAAGTGCAGACAATTTTGCTACCATCACAGTGTGTTTTGTTGACATTACTCTATTCTTATGTGCTGCCTTGTTACAATTTTCTTTATTCTTATTTGAATAACTACTAAACAATTAATAAAAGAATTCATCCAAGAAACTTTTATCTCGATCGCACTCAATCTGAAACGTTCACCTCAAACTGCTAACCCAATGTAGCAAAAAATCTGTACGTGATGGAGCAAATTGGTTACCAGATTTGGATTCAGCGCACCAAAAAACGTAAAAATCAATCGAAACATTAGAGGCAGTTTAAAAAAAGTTTTTTTAGTGTACCTGTGTTATAGCTCTTTGCTGCTGCTAGGCTCTAACTTATTATGAAATTTAAACTACAAGCTCTCTGCTGGGTTCCAAATTTAACCAGAAAGCTCTCTTCTGTATTTTAAATTTAAACTAAATGTACTTTGCTGATTCTAGGCCCAGAGTGACTATTACATTTAAACTACAGCTCTCTGCTGGGTTCCAAATTTAACCAGAAAGCTCTCTTCTGTGTTTTAAATTTAATCTAAAAGTACTTTGCTGATACTAGGCCCTGAGTGACTATTAAATTAAAACTACAAGCTCTCTGCTGGGTATGAAATGTAATCAAATAAATAACTAACCCGGAAAATATTAGCACCGGTGAGATTAAGCAAATAATTTTTTGTTGGAAGAGCCAACTCAGTCAAGGGGAAGAAAACCCCATACCGCCGTGCAATGCAAGTTCATTGAGCGAAGTCTTAGATCTGAAGCAGGGGCACACACTATGATCAGCCCCGAAACGTGCCACGTCATCTGCTATCTGCTACATTGCTCTCTGGATGAAGAAGGACTGTTACTTCAGTTAAGTGCTCACTGATTCTTTTAAAAGTGAAGAAAATTTTTTTTTCTAAAAAAGAAATATTTATTAAAAAGGAATTTGCCACGGCGGTATGGGGTTTTCTTCCCCTTGACTGAGTTGGCTCTTCCAACAAAAAATTATTTGCTTAATCTCACCGGTGCTAATATTTTCCGGGTTAGTTATTTATTTGATTGGTTTTACCGGGAATAGGGTATTAGTGTTTTGAGTGGGTATGAAATGTAACCAGAAAGTCCTCTTCTGTGTTTTAAATTTAAATTTAAACTGCTGCTACTAGGCCCTGACTGATTTAACAAAAAATAGTGGGTTCACAGATTAAATAGCTTTAATAGAAAGAATTCCTTTCAGAAAATTCCCAGAAGTATATACACACAATTTCAGATCTCTCCCCAGAACTAACAGTCCCCTTTTCTAGTCCTTCCAGACTGAGGATCACAGAGCTCTGGTTGAACTATTTATGCCTGTGCTGCTGAGGTAAGCTGTGACCAACTTCCTGGATGATTAACAGTCTTTGCTTGGATAGAAGGAGTCTTTCAAAATGGCCTTTTGACCTGCCACTTGGTGTTAACACCTATTGAAAAAGTTTCACAGGTCTCTTGCCCCCTAGGTAGAAGGCCTCTCTGTAAAGGTCTCTCGAAGACTTTATTTGCTGCTCAAAGAGTACTGACACTGTTTTGCCTTTTGTGTTAATCTATATTCTTATTTGATTTAAATTATAGCTCTTTGCTGCTGCTAGGCTCTAACTTATTATGAAATTTAAACTACAAGCTCTCTGCTGGGTTCTAAATTTAACCAGAAAGCTCTCTTCTGTATTTTAAATTTAAACTAAAAGCACTTTGCTGATGCTAGGCCCTGAGTGACTATTAAATTTAAACTACAAGCTCTCTGCTGGGTTCCAAATTTAACCAGAAAGGTCTCTTCTGTGTTTTAAATTTAAACTAAAAAGTACTTTGCTGATGCTAGGCCCTGAGTGACTATTAAATTAAAACTACAAGCTCTCTGCTGGGTATGAAATGTAACCAGAAAGTTCTCTTCTGTGTTTTAAATTTAAATTTAAACTGCTGCTACTAGGCCCTGACTGATTTAACAACAAATAGTTGGTTCACAGATTAAATAGCTTTAATAGAAAGAATTCATTTCTGAAAATTCCCAGAAGTATATACTCACAATTGCAGATCTCTCTCTGAGATGCCAATCATATCTAACCTCTCATATAGAGCTATATATTCTAACTCTCCCATCTTATTTTTTAGACTTCTAGTATTTGCATACAGACATTTTAGAGGCTGTATTTTTTTTTATATTAACTGGTTATTATTGATAGGGTTAATTTGGAATCTTTCAGCTCTGTACTTAAGGGCATCTAGGAGACAGAAGCCTTGTCCTGGTTGTATGTGCCATGCGCATTGGAACATGTGCCAGAGGCCAGCTGAAGGGAAGCATGTCAGTAAGAGGAGCTGTTTTCCCCCATAAGGCAGTGTTGTAGTGCAACACACAAGGTTTGTGTGTATATGTGTGGAAGGTCACAGGTTCTGGTCCCTACTGGGGGGTTTTGTATCACATCTTCTGGTGGACAAGGTTTAGCTGACAGTGTAAGTACACTCCAGCATGTACAACCCCCAAAGATATGACCCGCATGGGTGGAAACACCCACCAGCAGCACTGACAGGCTACACTATCCACATCTGATTGGCGGCTAATAGCACACGGTAACAAGGTGTGACAGAGCTCCAGAAGAGTTATGGAATGACATCAAGAAGGTTGTGTTGGAAGAAAGTGAGAAGTCTTTACAAAAGGTGAAAAAGCAAAAATGGCCAAAATGGATGACGGAAGCTAAAGCCAGAGGAGAAAGAAAGACAATAACAGAACTCAACAGAGATTTTGAACTTGCAGCAAGACAGGACAAGGAAAAGTACTACAATTTATTTATTTATTTAACATGTTTTGTATACCGCCTTTTCCTTCAATGACACTTGCAAGGAAATAGAAGCAGAAACTATTAGAGGAAGAACAAGATCGGCTTTCCTAAAGCTACGAGAGTTAAAGAAAAGTTCCAGCCTCGAATTGGAATGTTATAAGATACTCAAGGTTTTATGTTGAATGATGCTGAGAAGATCAAGAAAAGGTGGAAGGAATATACAGAGTTTTTATGATAAAGATCAAATGGACCAACAGCCGTTTCAACCTGTACATTATGATCGAGAACCATTGGTGATGAAAGAAGAAGTTGAAGCAGCATTGAAAGCCTTATCAAAGAACAAAGCACCAGGCATTGATAGGATTCCCATAGAAGTATTGCAGCAATCTGATGCAGCTGTTACCATACTTACAAGGCTCTGCCAGGAAATATGGAAGACAACATCATGGCCAACTGACTGGAAAAGATCTGTGTTTATACCAATACTAAAGAAAGGTGATCCAACTGACTGTGGAAATTATCGCACAATCGCTCTGATCCCACATGCCAGCAAGATTCTACTGAAGATTATTCAAAAGAGACTACAACCATACCTGGAACAAGAACTACCTGAAGTGCAAGCAGGGTTCAAGACAGGGCGAGGAACGAGAGACATCATTGCGGATGTGAGATGGATCCTTGAAAAGACTAAAGAATACCAAAAGGATATCTATTTGTGTTTTATTGACTATAGCAAGGCTTTTGACTGTGTAAACCATGAGAAACTCTGGGCCACATTAAGAAGCATGGGTATACCAGAACACCTGATCGTTCTCTTGTGCAATCTGTACATTGATCAAGAAGCAACAGTTCAAACAGAACAAGGAGAAACAGAATGGTTTAAAATAAGCAAAGGTGTAAGACAAGGCTGCATACTTTCCCCCTACCTGTTTAATTTATATGCAGAACAAATCATCAGAGAAGCAGGATTGTATGAAGACAACAGAGGTGTGAAGATTGGTGGAAGACTCATCAACAACCTTCGCTATGCTGATGATACTACATTACTGGCTGAAAGTGAAGATGATCTGAAACATTTGCTTCTCACAATCAAAGAACATAGTCTCAAAATGGGCCTGCACCTTAATGTAAAGAAGACAAAGATCATGACAACTGGCATAATCAACAGGTTCATCGTTGAAGGAGAAGAAATTGAAATTGTGAACAACTTTAACCTACTTGGATCAACTATCAATAAAGAAGCAACAAGCAGTCAAGAAATCAGATGACGCGTTGCTCTTGGCAGAATGGCTATGAAAGACCTAGATAAGATTCTCAAGAGCAGAGATGTCTCTCTCCATACAAAGATTCGACTTGTTCAAGCCATGGTATTTTCAATAACATCATATGGATGTGAAAGCTGGACAGTGAAAAAGATAGACAGGAAGAAAATTGATGCCTTTGAATTATGGTGCTGGCGGCGAATACTGTGTATACCATGGACTGCCCAAAGAACAAACCTGTCGGTACTAGAGGAGATCAAACCTAAGCTTTCTTTAGAAGCTCAGATGACAAGACTTCGACTTTCATACTTTGGACACATCATGCGAAGAGAGAGATCATTAGAGAAAGACATCATGCTTGGCAAGATAGAAGGTCAACGCAAAAGAGGAAGGCCAGCAATGAGATGGATCGATACAATAACAGCAGCTACGGGTACCAGTCTGTCAACAATGAGCCGCCTGACTGAAGACCGAACACAATTTAGGATAGCTATCCAGAGGGTTGCCATGAGTCGACTCCGACTCAATGGCACTTAACAACAACAACAACAAGGTATAGTGAGGCCAAGGCACGGTAATAGTGTCTGCAAACAGAGCACACGCTATCAGTCCTTGAGCTGACATTGAGACAGGAGTTTCAAGCAGGAATGCAACCATTTCCACTTTTGCACAGTGCACCAATGAGAGTGTATGTGTGTGTATGGCTCCCTTTTGTCCTGCGGCTTTCTGCACTGCACTTTGGCTCACATTGTCTGAGTTTTTCCCAGCCTGTTTGGAAAATGTGAATAAGGCACAGAGCATTGTGGGTATCGCCTGAAACAGCACAAATTGGCCTGGATGTGTCTGCCACAATGGTAGGGTCACTTGCTGAGATGCCATTGTGCTCATCTGCCATGTGCATTGCCTGGGTGGCCACTTTATATTATGCTGAGATGGTACTCTCACTATGACCAAAAAGTGATCCTGACATGGCTATGTATCCACACAGAGCTGTTATGTTTGGCTGCAGTGATGTAGATGCTTTCTTTGTCTGGAAATGCTAATCACTGAGCAAACAGCTGGATGTTAATGCTGAGCATTCCAAGGCAGATTGTGGTTGCACAACACACATGCTGATTAACAGCCGTTGGTTTGTGCTTGGCTGACCCAGCCCAGTGAAGAGCAGCAGGGGCAATCTTATTGCCTATGCTATAGTTGACTGTTAGTCCACAATGGTTGGGGCAGTAGCTATTCATGACCTACTCACTGGGGGTTCTGGCAGGCCAGTAACCCCACACCAGCCTATACACCCTCACTGCAGTGGCTGTCAATGGCAACAGTATATTATCATTAACTTGCATGACTCCTCACCCTTGGGGTGACATCTGAAACCATTCTGCAGCACAGCTTTCTGTTGTTATCTGCATGTACAGTAGCACACATATCTAGTGTGTCTCACTGAGCTGATATGCTGTATCAGTGTATTCTCCATTGGTTCTTCAGCTGCAGACCACTGTTTTGCATGGGCAGTGCCTCATGGGTGGTGGAGGGCCTGAACTATACTGGCACAGACAACAAAACGTTTGATCAGCAACCTGCAGGATCTACCCTACCATGTAGAGGTGTAGCTTACTGGTTGGTGCAATGTCTCCATGGTCAAAGGTCTAGGGTTTGCTTCCCACTTGTTTGTTTTGTGCGTGCACAGTCCTGGCTCTGCTGTGACCTGCAGACAATCATTCTTCTACATTTCTATGCATTATGGCCACACATTGGGTATCCCAACATGGCATTCCCCATCATGGACATCTGTGAGCATGGCTTTAGTGGCTCTTCCGAGGAGTACTGCAGCGGGTCAGTGATGTAAACACAGCAGATGTCTGGGTTAACTGGTATGGATGCATTTTCTGTTTTGCCATCATTGTGACCTCCCAGCTTTATGTAAAGAGGATATATCTCGTACATTCAAGCACCTTACACTCATTGCATAGTCATCCCCTGCACTGTTCTGCTATCATTACTTATGCCACATGGGGCAAATGGACTCAACTTGTCCCTTTCTATCATGCCACTGTCGGGTGTATTGTCTTGCAGTTGCAGAGGCTGAAGCACTAGTCCCACCCGTACAAATGGTGCTTCATGTAGCCCATGGCACTGCTACTTTTAGTTCACACACACCAAATGTTTTTGGCCTGTATGATCCCATACATCCACCCACCACACACAATGCAAATTCTCTGCTTGGATGATCCATGGCATAGCCCTGCATCCACCATTTGACTGTCAGGGATATTCATGGTGGGGTGGCTTACTAGCAGTAAGCTGCCCCACCATGGCCCTCAGGAGTCATTTGCAGCCATTAGCCATATAATGAATACCTCGCTTGTGACTGTTTCACATGCGCACTCATGGACAATCCTCCATTTGTTGCCCACATCAGGCACATGCTGCCTCCATCCAGACACTGTCCTGGCTTATGGCATGAACACACAAAGCGAGAGACGTGTATTGGTCACAGGTGCCTTTATTGATAAACCCCAATGCGTTTCGGCAATGTCTTCCTCAGGGGTCCCCTTCGGAGAGCCCTCCCACTTGGTCAATTCCTTCGGGTAAAACAAAATTGTACCACCAAAGAAGAATTTTGGATCCATGCAATGGATTTATATCAACGTTTGTCTGTTCGGGGTTACCCTGCACATGTTATTAAAGCAGCCTATAAGAAGGCTAAGTATGCACATCGGGATTGGCTACTCTGCAATGCAGATCGATCTGCTGACCGTTCCACTGATCCAGTTAATGCATCTTCTCATAAAGAGTCCACACTGTCTTCATTTATTAACTCTAATCGGAATACAAATGATCAAAAAATAGTTGGGGTTTTGCCCTATATGACGGGGTCTCTCAGGTGGTCAATATATTTTGTAAACTGTATATTTTACAATTAAGCCCTGTTTTTCAATGGGAACTTTTGATTGCCTACCAACGGGGCACCAATATCAGAGATTTGGTAGTGCATTGGTAGGTATGGATCGTTTGCAGGGACAACCTCTCAATCCGGGTCATTTTTCATGCCTTTCTTCACGATGTGGATTTTGTTTGCAATCACAAATTGGCTCAACATGGACACATCAGAAAACTCAATGAACTTGCAGTTTAAATTGGCATATTGATTGTTCTTCTTCTTATGTTGTTTATATTTTAACATGTCCCTGTGGTCTTCATTATGTGGGCCGAACGATACGCCCAATAAAAAAACACTTATCAGAGCATAAATCTCGCATGCATACCAAAACAATGACAGCTCCTCTGGTGTCACATTGTCTTCAAATCAATCACAAATTTTCAGATTTTACTTGGTGTATTTTAGATCATGTACCTGCAGGCCCACGTATAGGTAATCGGGAGCAACATTTACAACTTTTGGAGCAACGATGGATTTTTTCATTGAAAACTGTGGTCCCTGAAGGAATTAATCAAGAACTGGATTTGTGGAGTTTACTACCCACCTGATATCGTCAGATGTACCCTTTGGGGCATTTTGATTGGCTATAAAGTATTGAGTAGTTAGGGCTGACGTCAGACGCCATTGCAAAGGAGGATGATTTGGAAATAAGCAACGGACATTCTAAGTTGAGAAAGGATTTTTTCCAATGGTGTTCCTGAAAATTGATCATTATATATTTTGCGGAGAATATTTTCCTTTTTGAATTGCTGAGTTGCTGGAGAGAGCAGAGGTTTTTACGGATTCACTTAACGAACCCAACTGCCAGCTAAGTAGAAATTTGGTTTTCCGAATTTGCTTGATGTGTTTGATACTTAGCACTGTGGCTTTGGGGGTTCAGTTACTTCGGTTTTGGATTGTTGGACAATAATAAAAAAGATTAAAGGGAGAAGTCCGCTATTCGATGGGGTTCTTTGTCCCCTGACCTGACGGACATTCCTACATTTAATATTTTACACTTTTTGGAGTCTGTTTTTATATGTTTGTCCCCATTTTTGTGATCTGATTGTAAAACTGTATTCTTCAGTACAGATCAAAGATTTTGGCATTAGTTTATGAAACTGTATTCCTCAGGGGTTATGCAGCTCTAATTGCACCCTGTGGAAATCTTTTAAAGGAATGTCACCTGTCTGGCTCTCTTTTCTCATGAGAGCTCTGTGCCCGCAGGAAAACATTTGAAATGACTTGAAAGGTACGAGCTCCTCCAATGGAGCAGGTGCATCGAGGACTGCATGCTTGTCACAGTGCCCCCCTCTGCTGCATCCCTTCCATTGACTCCTCTGCCGTCACCACCCACCCATGACGCAGCCAACACCCACACTGACAATCATCACTAGGCAGCCACCTATCTCACCTAGTCAACAGCATAGGCCTGCTGTACAGTCAAACATTCTCATCACATATACTGCCACATTGCCAGGCATCAGGTGAGTCAACTCCATCAGCTACCATTTGTGCTTGCATCCATACCTTCTCCAGTGGCTTTCCTGCCCCCCTTTCAGCGTTTCAGTGGCTTTTCTGCATTAAGGTGTATGCCAGACACCTTCCTACAGCATGTGCTATTACCACACAGTAAGTGTCCACTAGCACCCATTAACGCCGGTCGCCTCTGACATGCCCAGCACATTTAACACACGGTAACTCCATATCACAGCCGTTAATGCACGGAAGACTGCTCCTTTACCGTGGTTTAGTAAACACACCCCTAAGTATCAGATACCACAACCAGACCATCTTTCATGCTTCGTTTTCCTTGCCAGTTCATGTGTTTATTTATTTATAGTTCTTATATACCGCACTCTTAAAAATCAGCGCGGTTTACATACAACGGTTTTGTACCCGATAGGTTTACTACTAGGTACTTACAAAGAACAAGGGGTTAAACTTGGGTTTCAACCAGGGGAACAATGTGTGTTTTCCATGTCCTCCACATCACCATCATTTGTAATGGGTTGGCAGGTGTCAAACGTTCATCTCTCCCTCCAAATCTAATTTCATTTTCATCACTTACTTTGCTTCAGGCCAGGGCCAAAGTTCACCAGTAAGTGGGACACCATAGATTAATGCTGGCCATTCTCTCCTGTTTGGATGAGGATAACATTCTACATTGGAGGCATAGTACACTTTTAAAGAAATGATCCCTGAACAATGATCAACATCCCAAGGTCCTAGGACTGAAGGAGGAACCAGTTGGTATACAGCTACTTCCATCCCTAGCAAACGATTTGCCCATCTCATCGTTATTACTGCCCACTGGCTACAAAGTGCAGCTGTACAGGCTCCATTGTGCAAGGATGCAGTGTCACCCATGTAGGTTAGGTGGAGATGTGCAACTGTAAAATGCATACTTAAAGGGCCCAATGGATAGTGTGTCATGCCATGCCTATAATCAAAAGTGAGGGTCGTTTCCTGCCTCATGGCATAAAAGACTTCTTCCTTAGAATGGGCATACTTCTGGAGGATCTCTTCTTCTGAAAGGTTTATCTCCCTGCAGGTAGTCATCTCCACAATGAAGTTTTTTGACCTATGGGGGCACTGTAGACTGCAAGGATTATATGCATGCAATGAAGACAGGTAGAGCCAGAGAGGGGGAATACTTACAGAAATCATGCTTATGTGGAGAGTAATTTTATAACAGGTCACCTACCTCACAATAGGTAGGTGCCTATTGTGAGGCTATTTTATAAAGACAATATAAGCACATATGCTGGAGAGTAGTACCCTAGTGGTTAGAGCAACTACCTAGTACCTAGAGGATCAAGGGTTTAATTCCACTGGCATTCCTTCAGACATTGGACAACTCTCTTTACCCTCCATTGCCTCAGAAGAAAAGGTCTGGCAATCTAGGCAGCTGAGCCAGCACTGACTTGACTGCACTAAAAAAAAGAAGTCCCTTTATAAAATTTCCCCATCATGGGTGGATGCATTACATTTGCTCAGGATTTAGTGTAAATTTAGATATGTGAATTATGTGTTTCTCTTATTAAATAAGCACATACCTTGTGACTGCTCATGTGGAGGAGTAGTCTAATGGTTAAGAAAACTGGCTTGGGACCAAAGAGACCAGCGTTTGATTCCCACTAGCACGCCTTGGGCAAGTCACTTAACCCTCCATTGCCTCAGAAAAAATCCAAGTTATCAATGTCCCTGTTTAATGTACCAGGTTTAAATTTCAATATAAACTGCTTTGATTGAAATGATAAAACAGTATATAAAACCTGTTAAGTAATTCAATAAATGTTCAGCCCAAACTCCTTTCCCGGGCACACCTAACTCAGGTTATGTAAAATTAGGTGTGAACATTTTGTGTGTCTGTGTCATTCACATGTAACCCCTGGGGTAACTTTATAAAAGCTCATTTCCATGGGTAAAACAGGATTTACCCAAAAATAGAAGTTTATAAATTTGTCCCCTAAGAGAATAATGCTGTAGTGGTTACCTAGGTAAATTGGGCAGGAAGGTGACTATTTTTTTTTCTTATTTTACAAAGACACTTAAAGCAGCATTTTAGAAAGGATATTTAGGAAGAATCTGGGACATTTAGGTCACCACTTCCAAAATACTGGGGGGGGGGATTGATGGCAGTAAAGGGAGACACATATGTGTCTTCTGAAATCGTGCTGTCTCCGCCCTAAAGATGCTCGTCCCCACAACCTGTTCTAGAGATGGGCCTATGCATATATGTTTGATTTTAGAAATGTGCCTAAAATACACGGTTGCAGGAAAGGTACATAGATGTGCCAGCTGAGGTATTTCAGAACAGGGCATCTATGCTATGATAGATACATGTCTCAGTCGGACATTTCAGATCTGCAAATGTGTGGCAGTGGGGTAGGAAAATGAATATATTCTTAATTAACATGCAGGGTTTTTTGATCCAGCAAACTTTACTGTGGTGGTGAGAGCACATTTCGCTCTTCTCCCTGCAAATGTTGCTGCCATTTAACAAACACTTTTTTGCAACTTATTTATGGTCAGGAGTAGGTATAGGCATGGGTGCTTAAATACTCAGGGCCAGGACCAGACATGCTTGAGCCATTCTGAAATTGTGTGGAAACATGCATCTCCATAGCACCGCCCAGGCCATGCCTCCAACACAACCCCTTGCAATTTGGACAAGATTGCACCAGGGGTGTCTCCATACCTGGCTCTTTAAAATGGCTTTTTGTGATTTCAATGTCTGAAAGCCTATTTTCAGACTTCCAGATCACGACTATAGCCTCTAGAATGACCCCTGTAGACACATATGTTTCTTTATAAAACAGTAGCACATATCCTGCAAAATTGCACCTGTGGAGGCTGATTCTGAGTGAGGCATGTTTGAGCTGTCCAGACATCCAAAAATTGAAAGGGACCCAATTGTACCCGATTCTGCAGCTGCGGGAGCTATACATTCCCGTGGTTGCAGAGTCAGGGTACTTGGATGGCCCAGCATGCCCCGAATTCTACTGCAGGAGACATTCAGAGTCCTGCCCTTCCAGCCCTCCCAATGCTTCTGCTGGTGTGCCGGTGCAGCGGCATCCTGTCACCATGGCATTGGCATGTCCAGCAGGAGCAACAACAGACACTGCGGTTAAAAAGCCCCTTCTCCCTGCTGCCTGGGCCTTGGGGGAGTCCCCCAAGCCCAGGATCAGACTCCGGGATCACTCCTGCAGCGGCACACTGAGGTAGTGTGGACTGAGGACAGAAATCACTTTGGCGCCTGGCACTTATTCCACCTTCAGTGTGGAATAAATAGGTGTGCAGCAGACAGCTGGTGGACATACAAGGTCCTCATTTGAATAGGCCCTGTACGTCCAGTCCCATTGCCACTCCCTCGCTCTGCCTCCGTCCCGCCCCCTCCTGCCCCCATCCAGCGCTTCCAGCACAACAGCCTTGTACGTACGGGGAGGAAGGGTCCAATATGGTCCTGGGCTTGTTCGGGGGTTATACGTCCAAGTCAGATGTACAACACCACTATTTGGGGACCAGAATAGATCCCATACTGAAAGTGTAAGCATAAAGTATAAATTATATGCATATTTACATGCTAACATCTTTTAATCAAGTGGAGTTGGTTGAAGCTATCAGTATGGAAAGAAATTATCTGGCACAAAACACACCAGTAGAGCTGGCTAGAGCAGTCACATAGATGCCTATAATAGGAGGCACAGAGAAGCATTTCACATAAAAGTTGCACCTATTTTATAAATTAGGTTCCATACTTTTAGACACAATGGGGGTCATTTTAAAAGACTTAGAGGTGATTTGGACGTCTGAAAACGTGCATGCGGAGTCCCAGATCATTGAGATATCCTGTTGCCATTTACAAATGGCTTTTTAGATGTCTCCGCTTCATGGATGTCCAAGTAGGCAGGGGGTATGGTGGAAGTGTGTCTAGGGTGATGTTACTGTCATAGATGTCCCCGATTGATTTCAGAACCCTTGAGGATATCTGCGACTGTGTCCAAGGTTAGACTTGCCCCAGGAACAAATAGGCAACAGGCAAGTGCTCGTTTGGGCTCTAAAACATCTGGAGAGTGTAGAGCACTTAGCACTCCATTATTCTCAGTACTCTCCGCAATCGCAATGATATATTTTATTTTATTGGGAAACTTGTCTTGTGTTTGAACCATTGCAGCCTGTCTCTTAGACATCCCCAATATCTAAAACTATGCCAAGGACATTTATGTGACCTACCCTGCAGGTGTCCATATCTGGTACGTCCATGTTTGTGAAATCGCGCCTGAACTTGAACATGCCTGCATTTCTTCTGGACGTTCTGACGTGGACATCCCAGATTGCACTTGGACGGCCTTTGTAAAATGTGCCTTATTGAGGGATTATAATTTTCAGATGGCAAATTTATCTCAGTAAATTGCTATTTATCCTGTAAATAGCTTTGAAAATTGCTCTCATTATTTCATAGGGGTGCATCAGAGGACATTTTAGGGAATGATTTTAGTATCTTCTGAACTTTCTTATTTGTATTCAAAATAATTCAGTACAACATGTTTATCTTTAACTTTCTTGCCAAAATTTCTGCCACAGCATGCTGATTGAATTAAAGGGGACTAAAATTTGATTTTCATTTCAAACCTAGATGGATGCTTTATTTTCTTTCATAAAGCCCTGACAAGTTAAAAGCCCAGTAATGCAATTTTAAGTTTTGAACTCTCAGATATCCATCAAATATTATATATTACATTGCAACACTTCATATTTCACTTTGGGGGTTTTGTACCCAGCTAAACTGATAAAATGCATAAATTCAATGTAGAAAAATAAACAGACATAATTTGAACATATATAAAAGTTAAAATACAATTTCATTATGTCATAATGATTAAGTATACTTTTCCAAGTTATAAAAGTCACTATTTTTTTTATATAGATGACTTAACAAATAATATTCAAGCAAACACTTGTACAGAAAAGAACATGATCAGATCATCAATTCTGAGGAAATAAACAAACCAAAAGAAAATATATGACCATTCCATCCTAGTTCACAAAAACACGGGGGAATCTATAAGTTTATATGGTAGTTCCTCTGGTTTAGTTAAGTCTGTGACTAATAATGTTATAATGTAGAAAGTTTCAAAACCCTGTTATATGTAACATGTTGGCTCCTTGTAAACCGCCCCTGATCTCTGGAAGGGGTGGTATAGAAATGTGTAATAAATAAATAAATAAAATAAATAGAAGAACAAAAAGCCAATAATTGCACAATTCTGTGACAAAAAAACTAAACCCGAGCTACATCAACAATTTTCTGCAGGAATATCTACACTTACCCCTACAGATGTTTTATCATTAATAAACACACCTAGGGACTGGCAGGGCTGGTGCAAGGAAATAGGGAAACCTAGGTGAAGCTCATCCCATGCGCTCCTCCCCTGCACCTGCTCCCTTTCTCTGGTCCCCTTTGCCACCACGGCCACCCCTCTCTTGGGCCTGTAGTGGCGGCAATGGCCCCAAACAGCACCATAGTGCCCTACATGCCCTAAAGAAGGAAATGGAATTAATACAAAAACGGAATATGCAGATGACAGCAATAATTCAATTTTAAACTGTTATAAAATGTGCAAACAGAGGGAATTTGAGGAATTGTATGCTGAGTACCGGGGGGGGGGTGATGGAATGCCTTCTTCTCAACACCCTATGGATGTTTTCCAGCCATAAAGAGCTCTTTTCAAGTGCCTGGAGCAGGTCTAAATTTAGACGTGATGGCAGACATCCATGATGGTTCTGAGATCAGGCAGGGACATCCAGGTTCCTGGGAAAGCCCAGTCATGCCTCCACCACACTCCCGTTCAGACATAGACATCCTCATGCTGGGGACATCCCCAGAGCCGGCTTCTAAAATGGCTCTTGAGTCATCTCTGTGCTTTAGATATATCTGTGCCCTTTTTTGAATGTCCAAAGCATAAATAAGGCTTCTAAAATTACCCCCAAAATGTTTCAGGAAACTCATAGGTACCAATAGAGTCATCCTTCAAAGAAATTACAGTACATGTAAAATTTGTCATGGAAGGCAAGACCATTGAGAAGTGGAGTAAGATAAGTTAGTATTGTTTCAGTTTATTGATAATCACTTATAAATGCAATTAAAGTTTAAAAAAAAATTCCGTGCACACATCAATCACACAATTTCTCAGATGCCCGATATATTACAGCAATCTGCCTGCATCTGGGTCTGAAAGACAGTTGTAAGCAAAATTGCACTGATAACTGATAGGTGCCAATGGGAGACCTAAAAATAAGGAGACAGGGCAGGAGACAAACATAAAGCAAACAAAACAGACTTAAAAAGAAATGAAGAATAATAGACACACATATTTTAAAAACCTACCTTGTATAGGAACCAAAATACAGAAACCAAAAAAAAAGAAAAAAGAAAAGAAAAAATAAACCCTCAAAAAACTCAGTCCTACAGAGCTATTAAATTTCTAATACAGATACCTTAAAAAGGTTACCAAACATCAATAAAAAAGGTTACCAAATTTCAATAAAAAGGTTACCAAATCTCAATAAAAAAGAAATGTAAAAATATATGTACAGTATGTATATCTCCTGAATAAAACCTACACTACTACCAAGCACCTTTTGAGCACCTCTTATAAGAAAATGGATCCCTCAGTATACCATGGATTGATTTATAAGAAAGCTTTTGACAGTGTCCCTCGCTCTTGGTTAATAAATTGCCTTGAGAGAGTACATTAAATTCACCATGACAATGTGGCAAACTGCCCTATTTTTGAAGTATGAAGAAGGTCAGTATATCATTCCTAACGTCAAGATCCAGTGAGGAATATTTCAGGGAGATTCTCTATGGCCACTTCTGTTTTGTATAGCGCTTAATCCAACGAGTGCTCTCATCAACTCTTTGAGATACAGATTTAGCCTGAATCCTAAATGTTCACCTGGCACTACAGTCTCTAAGTTAGACCAATATGTTTCCCCTAGAAGATGGAAATGGAGTCATGGTAACCAAGGAAATGATGTTAATTGGAGTGACATTCGGGACAATGAAAACCTAGACTCCCTAGATTATTTTCTCCTTTTACTCAAACTTGGGAGAGAGAGCGAGAGAGAGAGAGAGAGAAAACAATAGGTAGAGTAAATATCACTAATTACAAAAGGATAGGAGCCCTTGGACCACTGGATGTTGCATATTTTCTGGACTCCGGTAGACACGAACAAAATGATTTTGCTACAATAAGGTAAGTATCAGAGAAAACTGTGTAAATAATTGTATAAGGTTTGATATACAATAAGGAACATGATAACAATTGTTTGTGTATCTGAAGTTTTTCATTAAATCAAATAAATGATACATATCTCAATTCAGTGTGTGTTTACTTAAAATGTCTTATTACTATTTAAGCTCAAGTAGTCATAAAGAAAGTCTCAAATTGTCATGTGCACAATATCAGTATTTATCATCTGTGACTGTGTTATTCGTTGGGGCCTATGTTGATCTCAGGATTCCCCATTGAATCTCCTCACTGGATCCTGAAACTCTGGTCTCTTTAAGGCTGTGCAAGTTGTTCATCAGTAGATTCAAATTTAAGTCTATCCCTTTCAGAAAACCTAATACTTTGTCCTCTTAAATTCTCCCGTATGTCTCACTAAAAAAAAAAAAAAAAAAAGTTCAATCCAAAATAGCAAGTTTGCAGAAAAAGGAAAAACTGTTCCATACACAGTTTCATTCAAAACAATCTTACCTCAAAACCTTTCTCACTTCATTGTCTCCCTTGCAAACTTCCGTTCACAACACACAAACGTTTACTTACTCCTCTCTCTGTAGGGAAATTCAGTGTCTCTCTATTCTTATTTTCCTTTTTTCCTAATATCCTATACACTTGGACATGGCATACAGTCAGAATATCTCTGGTTATTTTCCTAAAACAACTCAATAGGAAAAATACTTTCTTAAACCAATCTCTCTCTGGTATATCTAAATCTGCACCTAACAAATACAACCCCAAACAAATTCCTTACAAGAGGGGATTACACTATGTGGTATTATTAATAAATGGCAGTAAGGCAGCAGTCTTTTCCATGCGTTAACAGCAGCGATAAGGGTGTTACCGTGTGGTAAGTGTACTGGGTGTGTTAGAGGCGGTCCGGCATTAAGGGGTGGGAGTGGACACTTACCATGCGGTAACAGGACATTAAGGGTTGGTAGAGGACACTTAGCATGCGGTAACAAGACATGCTGTGGGAAGGTGTCTAGCATGTACCTTAACTCAGAATAGCCACTAAAACGCTGAAAGGGAGACAGGGAAATCATTGAAGGTATGGATGCAAGCATAATTGGTAACTGATGGAGTTGACTCACCTGATGCCTGACAATGTGGCAGTACATGTGATGAGCATGTTTGACCATACAGCAGGCATATGCTGTTGACTAGACGAGATAGGCTGCTGCCTAGTGATGATGGTCTGTGTAGGTGTTGGCTGTGTCATGGGTGGTGGTGGCAGTAGCGGAGTCAGTGGAGAGGATGCAGCAATGCAGTAGCGGGGGGGCACTGTGATAGGCGTGCAGTCCTAGATGTTCCTGAAAGCATACACCATGCCCTAAGCTACATTATAGTGTCTGTGAGGTGTGGACATGTGTCCAGATGTACTGTCAGTGTGTGCCTGCCATAGGCCAGGCCAGTGTCTGGATGGAGGCAGCATGTGGGCAGCATGTGGGCAGCAAATGAAGGATTGTCCATGAGTACTCATGTGGAGCAGTCAAAAGAGAGGGGTGCAAGATATGGCTAACTGCTGCAAAAGACCCCTGATGGCTATGGTGGGGCCATTTACTGCCAGTAAGCTGCCCCATCTGGCAGGTGCAGGGCTGTGCCATAGATTTTTCAAGCAGAGAGTTTGTAATGTGTGTGGTGGGTGGATGTATGGGATCAAACAGGCCAAAAGCATTTGGTGTGTGTAAACCAAAAGTAGCAGTGCCATGGGCTACATGAAACACCATTTGTGCGGTTGGGACTGATGCCTCAGCCTATGCAACCGCAAGACAATAAACCCGAGAGAGTGGCATGATAGAAAGGGACAAGTTGAACCCATTTTGGAGGGAGGGAGGAGTGGCTCAGTGGTTGGAACAAGTTACCTCAGGCCAGAAGGCCAGGGGTTCAATTCCCATATGGGGACAAGCAACCTCAAGCTAGATGGATTGGGGGTCTCCAATCCCATGGCCACTCCTTGTGGCCATGGGCAAGCCACCCAACCTTCCATTGCCTCAGGTACACTTAGATTGTGAGTCCTTCAGGGACAAGGGAATACAAAGTACCTGTTAGTATACATTTAAACCACACTGATTCTAAAGAGCACAGTATAAAAATAAAATAAATAATAAAATTTGCCCCATGTGGGGCAAGTAATGATGGCAGAACAGTGCAGGGGATGCTTATACAAAGTGTTAGGTGCCTGAATGTACACAGTATATCCTCTTTACATAAAGCTGGGATGTCACAATGATGGAAAAACAGAAAATGCATCCATACAAGCTAACCCAGACATCTACTGCATAAACATCACTGACCCAATGCAATGCACCACAGCAGAGCCACTAAAGCCATGCTCACAGATGTCCATGATGGGGAATTCCATGTTAGGCTACCCAGTGTGTAACCATAATGCATAGAAATATAGAAGAATGATTGTCTGCAGGTCACAGCAGAACCAGGACTGTTCCAGGTGGGCAAGCACATCCAGGCATAAAGTGAAAGAATCAAACCCTAGACTTTTGACCATGCAAAAGAGCAAAGGTATGGAGGTCATAAGTGCTTTATTAAGTATAACAGCCCCAATGCGTTTTGGCCACTGCCTTCATCAGGGGGCAAGGAACTGCAAACATTCCAAAAACATTAAACAAAACAATAAATAAAAGCAAAATAAAATAAATAGCAATAAGAATAACACACAGAATAAAAACATAAAAATAATAAATAAATACATCATTACTATAAACAACAATATAATATACATGAAATAAAAGCTATATAAAACAAAAAAAAAGTATATAAAAGACAGACCATTGGAGTATCATGAGAGGCAAATATAAAGAAATACATTGATAAAGAGATGGGAGGCGGCACAGTAATACTTACTTGGATGTAGGAGTATTCTAGCACCATGAATTTACATACATAAAAAAACTTATACTGCGGGTACCATTTTTCCCGGTACTGATGTGAGGCTCACTGGTCTGTAGTTTCCCGGATCATCCCTGGAACCCTTTTTAGAAATTGGTATTACATTAGTGATCCTCCAATCTTCAGGTATTAGAGATGATTTTAATGATAGTTCACAGATTACTAATAGCAGGTCTGCAATCTCATATTTCAGTTCTTTCAACACCCTTGGATGTATACCATCCAGCCCAGGTGATTTGCTATTCTTCATTTTATCTAATAGTTGTAATACATCTTCCCGATGTATTGATATTTCCTTCAATTCTTCCACACCTTTAAATACTACTTCAGTCATGGGTAACATCCCCACATCTTCCTCAGTAAAGACCGAAGCAAAGAATTCATTCAGTCTCTCCGCTATCGCCTTGTCGCCTCTTAGTGCCCCTTTAACCCCTCTATCATCTAATGGACCAATTGACTCTCTCACAGGTTTTTTGCTACGAATGTACTTGAACAAGTCTTTATTTCGCGTTTTTGCTTCCGTAGCAAGCTTCTTCTCAAATTCTCCCTTTGCCTGCCTTATCAATGCCTTGCATTTGACTTGTCAATGCTTGTGCTGTTTCCAGGTTTCATCATTTGGCTCTTTTTTCCATTTCCTGAAAGATGCTTTTTTGGCAACAACAGCCTCTCTGATCTCACCTTTAAACCATGCTGGCAGTTTTTTGGATATCCTTCCACTTTTCTTAAAGCGTGGAATACAGCTGGTCTTGGCTTCCAAGATAGTATTTTTCAACAACACCCAAGCTTGATGTAAGTCTTTAACCTTTGCAACTGCTCCTTTTAGTTTTTTATTAACTGTTTTCCTCATTTTATCATAGTTTCCCTTTCAAAAGTTAAAAGGTAGTACTGTGGATTTCCTTACTATCCCTCCTCCACTAATTAAATCAAAGGCGATCATGCTATGATCACTATTGCCAAGTGGCCCCAACACCCTTATCTCTTGCACTAGATCTGGTGTTCCACTAAGGACAAGGTCTAATATGGCTTCCCCTCTGGTTGGTTCATGAACCAGCTGCTCCAAGAAGCAGTCATTTATTTCATCTAGAAACTTTATCTCCCTAGCATGTCCTGCCATGACACTGACCCAGTCGATACCGGGGTAATTGAAATCACCCATTATTATTACTGTGCTGTAACTTTTGTTAGCTTCCTTGATTTCTTTGAGCATTTCATCATCCATTTGTTCATTCTGGCCAAGCGATAGTATACCCCCACTACCATTGCCTTCCCCTTTTTACATGGAATTTCAATCCATAGAGATTCTACAGCAAATTTTGTTTCCTGCAAAACTTTAATCCTTTCTGACTCAATGCCCTCTCTAACATAGAGCGCAACCCCTCCACCAGACATTATAATAGCTCTATAGCCGTGCCATGGTCACTTTTTGGTCATAGTGAGAGTGCCATCTCAGCATGACAAACAGTGGCCACCCAGGCAATGCATGTAGCAGACAGGCACAATGGCATCTCAGCCAGTGACCCTACCATTGTGGCAGACACATCCAGGCCAATCTGCACTGTTTCAGGTGATACCCACAATGCTCTGATTCACCTTATTCACATTTTGCAAACAGACTTGGAAAAACTCGGACAATGTGAGCCAAAGTACAGTGCAGAAAGCCATAGGACAAAGGGAAGCCATTCACACACATATGTATACTCTCTATATTCACACTGTGCAAAAGTGAAGATGTTTGGCATTCCTGCTTGACACTCCTGTCTCAATGTCAACTTAAGGATTGATAACTTGTGTTCTGTTTGCAGGTGCTATTACTGTGCCTTGCCCTACCACACACGTTGTTACCATATGGTATTAGCCTCCAACCAGCTGTGGGTGGTGGAGCCTGTCAGGGCTGCTGTTGGGTGTTTCCACCCTTATTCGTCATCTCCTTAGGGGTTGCACATGCTGGATCTGTACTTACACTGTCAGCTAAACATTGTCCACTGGAAGATGAAATACAGAAACCCCAGCAGGAACTGAACCTGTGGCCCTCCACACATATACATACCAACTGTGTGTGTTACACCACAGTGTTGCTCTATGGGGGGGTAATAGCTCTGGTTGTTGACATGTTTCTCTTCAGCTGGCCTCTGACACATGCTGCAATACACATGGTGCTCACGACCAGGACAAAGCTTCTGTCTGCTGCAGGCTAGTGCCACTGCCCACGCCACTACCAACGCCCCACCATACAGACATGCACATGCACTATCAGTGGTGGTGGTCACAGTCCCAGCATGTTAAACATGCAGGTTTAATGGGTGCCTTGGGCACAAGGGCCAAATGGGGTGGGCAGGAACACATATGGACAGCAACACAGCTGCCCCCCCCCCCACCAACTACCCATGCAGGGACCCCCATCACCGGCTACCACTAAACATCTTGGTAGGAGGATGGTAGCCACTGCTGTAGTATTTTCCCGGGCACCTGCATTTTCCAGTTACCTGGAGGGCTACAGTGTCTGCCACTTAATGAACATCACAGATGGTTCTGTGGATGGCAGAATATCCCTTTGTGGAGAGGCTAAAAAGGTTGGTACTCATAAACCTGGGGAAGAGAAGGCTGAGGGAAATATGATAGAGATCTATAGATTATTGACTGGAGTGGAACAGATAAACGTAGGTTGCTTTTTTATGCCATCAGACTGTGGACAGACTAGGGGATCTGCAGTGCGGCTACAGTGTAAACCATTTGGGTCTTCTAGATGAAAACATTTTTTTCAGAAAAACGCGTAATCAAACCCTGCAGTCCAATACCGGAGGATGTGGTAAAAGCTCTCAGTGTAACTGGGTTTAAAAAAGTTTGGACGGGTTCTTGGGTCATGGTCCATAAACCATTGCTAAAGAGGACTGCTTGCCCCATTATAGTTATTGGGGATCCTGTGTGTCTTTGTGGAAACTGCTAGATACTTGTGACCTAGATTGTGCACTGTTGGACACAGGATATTGGGCATGATGGATCTTGGTATGACACAGTTTGGCATATTTTGAAGTCTTATGTTCCTATGTGCCATCTAGGCAGCTGCTTGGTCCCCCTTGTGCACCAGAACTCCCCACTGCATGACCCGTGTGCCATCTCCTTTGCCCCCATTTGCACCGTCAACATAGTGCCCTTTCATACTTGGGCACTATGCTGTTGCTGCTAATGGAGCACTACTATCACTCACTTGGGCTCCCTTGTCTGTGTATCACATTGCAATCGTAAAATAGGCTCTCTCTCCTCAAAAAACACCCTTTCCACAAGGATTTGCATTGCGTTAGGGTTCCTGCCATTAAGATGCCTGCATTAAGGGAGTAAGCCTTATTCCTGCCCACTCCCCGCCCATTGATTCCCACTCTCTGCCCCGTGCATGCCTTCTCTCCACCCACAGGTACCATTAGTGTGCACTAGAGTGACTTTTTGCATGCGCTAAGGGTGCAAATGAACAGTTAGCAAACGTTAACGGCACACTTGCTTCTTTAGCACTGTTTAGTAAACATACCCCTGTATCTCAAAACAGTTTCCAGAAAAAAAAACCACTAAAAATAATTCTATAGTAACTTTTACCTGCTCCCACTTAATCCTTTAACAGGATTATTAATTCTGGACGACTTATATCTAATTTTCCACTGTATAAGGGATCTTATTCTTACCTGTCAAATCACTAAAAAAATATAAAATTCACGCCAAAATACTCTCTCTATATTTATTCTCTTACAAACTACATTCAAAGTTCAAAACTTTCAGCAAAACACTCAGAGGTCTCTTTACACGAGCACCCTAACACACTCTGCACTTATCCACAAACAGACTCCGACTAAACAAAAAAGGTTACCTCACTAAAGTTCAAAATCAATCAAATACGTGTTCCTGCTCCTGTTGATATCATTACCAAGTCCCATTCTAATAAAAATAAAGACCTCCCTTTCAATCTTTTTTTCCAATTTCCCCATGCAAACTAGACCCAAAGATATTTTTCTGTGCAGTTTATAACTCCTGTCAGCTGGTCACAAACCTTTTGTGACCAGGCAGGCAATTACACCTGACCCAATCACAACTTTGTTGCCAAGTAAATCTCTCCTCTTCTCTCCTCAACCTGGTACTTCTTTCACATTAAAACATAAAAAATTATACATGAAAATAACTTATTTCAACACTTTTCTCCAATGGAAACCATTTTTATTCAAAGAACACACTTTTTTGATACTTTTTATTTTCCAGGACTACTTTTATATGCACTTTTTTAGTTCAGATAAAATGATTGTTTTAAATGGGCAGCAAACCACAATAAACCCATTTTTATCACAAGAGCATTTGAATTGGGCAAAGGAGGCTTCAAGACGTAAGGGAGCAGGGTGACAGTTCCAAAAGGCCGAGGTCAGGTAAAAGAATGCGGAGCAGACACATAGGGGTAAGTTTACTAAAATGTGGTAATGTTACAGACCGCGCATTAGGTAACGTTAACGCTTGTTAGGTAACGTTAATGCGCGGTATGTAACGTTAACGCACAGTAATGTTAAAAACCGCGCAAAAGTGTTCCACGGCACGGTACACACCACAGAAGGAGGAGAGAAGGCAGAGAGCAGGGGTCAATGGGCGGGGAGTAGGCTCCCTGCACACTAATGCACTGAACGTAAGGGCTGAATCCTACCGTGAATGAAAATCTGCCATTAGATGCACATTTGCAGGAGAGAGAAACCATTTTGGGGTCAGCAATGTATGGCATAGGCAGGGAGCACAAGAAACGTGATAGTAGTGCTCCATTTGAGGCAACACCATAGTGCCCAAGTATGAGAGGCCACTATGGCAATGGTATAAATGGGGCATAGGGGGCTGCAGGTGGCACATGCAGTGGGGGTAGCCGGGGATTAGGGCAGACCTGGGTGTCGCCCAGGTGGCACATAGGAACATAGAAACTGGAAGTCGGAAAGACAGCATCTGACAAAGGCCAAACACAATATACAAATACATTGTTCACACTAGCCAATAGTTGCCAGGGCAGAGACAGGACATCCCCGCATCAATCCCACCACCATGTGGAAGGGACAGAATGTTGTTAGGCGGTGAAGGGGGGTGGGGGTGGGGATGTCCATGTATGCCTTCCCACCCCAGATGCCGCACTGTAGGCACCTGCCTACCTGAAGAGTGGATGGCCTGGGACGGCGCACAACAAGCACCAACAGCATATGGTTATGTCAGCATAGCATGGGGGGGGGGTGTCTGTGCTGGAGGGGGCAGTGGCACCTGTCTGCAGTGGACCCAGGCCATGCCCTGTACCAGTACATGGTGTGCAGTACAACAGAAAAAGTCTGGCTAAGGAGACGTAAAGGTATGGCCCAGGGACTGCTGTGCCTCTGTGGCCTCACTGTGATGCAGTACACACAGCCAGCGTGACTCAGAGCAAAGGGTCACAGGTTCAGGTCCCAGCTGCAGACCCTGTAATGATAGAGCTGATCAAATTGGTGGAGGGGTTGTGCTCTATGTCAGAGAGGGCATTGAGTCAGAAAGGATTAAAGTTTTGCAGGAAACAAAATTTGCTGTAGAATCTCTATGGATTGAAATTCCATGTAAAAAGGGGAAGGCAATGGCAGTGGGGGTGTAATATCGACCGCCTGGCCAGAATGAACAAATGGATGATGAAATGCTCAAAGAAATCAAGGAAGCTAACAAATGTTACAGCACAGTAAAAATAATGGGTGATTTTGATTACCCCGGTATCGACTGGGTCAGTGTCATGGCAGGACATGCTAGGGAGATAAAGTTCCTAGTTGAAATAAATGACTGCTTCTTGAAGCAGCTGGTTCATGAACAGATCAGAGAGGAAGCCATATTAGACCTAGTCCTTTGTCGCCTCCCACCCAACCAATTTCTAACCCAAGCAGTAACTTTAGGGTCCATCCCTAGGGTGCTCAGTTTGTTTATAAGTCACCTGTGAGGAACAGTGTCAAAGGCTTTACTGAAATCTAAATACACCACATCTAGAGCTCTCCCCCAGTCCAACTCCCTGGTCACCCAGTCAAAGAGATCAATCAGATTTGTCTGACAAGACCTGCCTCTGGTGAATCCATGCTGCCTCGGATCCTGTAATCCGCTGGACTCCAGAAACCTCACTATTTTCTCTTTCAGCAGCGTTTCCAATAATTTACTCACCACCGAAGTTAAACTAACCGGCCTGTAGTTTTCAACCACATCCTTACTTCCGCTTTTGTGTAAAGGAACCATATGAGCTTCTCTCCAGTCCTTTGGCACCACTCCCGACTCCAATGAGGCATTGAAAAGGTCAGTCAGTGGAGTTGCTAGAATGTCCCCAAGTTCCCTCAGTATTCTAGGGTGTATCCCATCCGGTCCCATCACTTTGTCTACTTTAAGTTGAGCTAGTTTCTCACTAACACAGTCTTCTGAAAATTGTTCAAGATGTCCCTCGCTTCTGTTCTTATTTGTGGGTGTTTTCTGAGGTCCTGCTCCTGGTTCTTCATCTGTGAACACAGAACAAAAATATTTGTTAAGCAATTCCGCTTTATCCTTATCAGCTTCTACATATTCCCCCCCTGCACTCTTGAGTCTGACAATACCACTTTTGCCCTTCCTCTTCTCACTAATATATCTGAAAAATGTCCTATCCACACATTTTATTGCATTGGCTATTTCCTCCTCCTTTTGAATCTTTGCCTTCTTGACTACTTTGCTAGCTTCTCTAAGTTTTTCCAAATACAGATGCCTGTCTTCCTCTCTCTGTGATCTCTTGTATTTCATGAAGGCCTCCATCTTTTTCTTCACTTTTTCAGCTACTTCCTTCGAAAACCATAGCGGTCTCCTGTTCCTTTTGCCTTTATTTACCATTTTAACAAAAAGGTTGGTTGCCTTTAAAATACTCCCTTTCAGTTTTGCCCACTGTTTTTCTACATCCCCCAGCTGTTCCCATCCCACTAATGACTCCCTAAGGTATTGGCCCATCTTCGCAAAGTTAGTCTTCCTAAAGTCTAAGATCCTCACCTTGGAATGGATTCTAACAGCCCTAGTCCTAATACTGAACCACACCATCTGGTGATCACTGGATGCAAAATGATCTCCCACTACAACATTAGAAACACTTTCACCATTTTTAAGCACCAAGTCCAGTATGGCCCCTTCACGTGTGGGGTCTGTTACCAATTGCCTGAATAGTTCTCCCTGTAGAGAATCCAGGATCTCCTTACTTCTAGATTATACTGCAGCAGGAATGTGCCAATCAACATCTGGCATATTGAAATCTCCTATCAGTAGCACTTCCCCTTTCCTAGCAATGCTGCGTATGTCTTCAATTAACTCTCTGTCCACCTCTTCCTCTTGTGAGGGAGGTCTGTATATCACACCAATGCAAATAGATTTCTCTTTCCCTCTTTCTAGTTTAACCCACAATGCCTCCTCTCTCCCTTTTAAGCTCTGTAATTCCAAAGCTTTAATAGTAGTTTTTACCTATAGTGCCACTCCTCCTCCCCTTCTTCCTACCCTGTCCTTTCTGAATAAAGTATAGCCAGGTATAGTTACATTCCAGTTATGGTTTTCTGTGAACCATGTTTCTGTAACTGCCACTAAATCCAAGTCAGCCACTCCCACCAAAGCTTCAACTTCAGGGATTTTATTTCCCATGCTACGGGCATTAATACACACTGCTTTCCATATGTTACCCCTGCTACCCATTTCCATAAAGGTATTTAATGTATCACCTACCTGGGGGCTTTCACTTACCTGGGGGCTTTCTTCACCCATCCCCAATGAATCTAGTTTAAAGCCCTCTTCAGTAGATTAGCCAGTCTACTACCAAAGATACGTTGACCTTTCTTGGACAGATGGATGCCATCTCTGCTCTGCAACCCTTGGAACAGCATACCATGGTCTAGGAAACCAAAACACTCTTGATGACACCATCCACGCAGCCATGCATTCATCTCCAGGATGCGAGCCTCTCTGCCTTGGCCTTTACCCTCAACAGGGAGGTTTGAAGAGAACACCACCTGTGCACCTAACTGCTTCACCCTCTGTCCCAGAGCCATGAAGTCACTTTTGATACGTTCCGAGGTATACGTGGCAGTATCATTTGTTCCAACATAGACTAGCAACATTGGGTAATAGTCAGTGGGCTTGATGAGTCTCGGAAAACTCTCCGTAACATCTTGGATTTTGGCACAAGGCAGACAGCATACCTCTCTGGACATCAAGTCTGGTCGGCAGATGGACGCCTCAGTACCCCTCAGAAGAGAGTCTCCAACCACCACTACCCTTCGTTTCCTTCTGGTCACTGATTCCCCAACTTTGGGGTACTTGAACTCTGGTTCTTCCCTTTCCAGGGATGCTTTCACCTCCTCCACTTCCAGGGCTGCATAATGGTTCTTCAATTCAAGGGCTGGAGACGTTGGATTGGTGATTTTGCAGGCCCTGGTGACTTGTGTCCAACCATCGACATTCTGTTGGCACCCATCTTCTCCTGTGCTGGAGAGCCTTGTTGCTGCAAGAAGCATCTCATCAATGTACTTCTTACTGTCTTGAATGTTCCTCAGCCTCGCCACCTCCTCTCTGAGTTCCTCCACTTGTTTCCTCAGAGATTCAGCATGCAGGCACCCTGCACATGGAACCGGTCCTTCAACTGGCATTAGGACCTCTGTCTGGACCGAGGCAGAAGCTGTAACGGGGGCAACAGCTTTAGTAATACGATTTTTCCCAGCCATTGTTCTGTTCGTGGAGCTTAGGTATCTGTTAAAGCAAAAGAGAGAGATCTACCAAGTACCAACCGGTTTCGCAGCTGTCCTTTCAGAGAAAAAGCAGTTAAATCTCTTTAATTATATACAAATGTGCTGGTCCAATTCATTGTGATTTGTTAAAGGGGGAGGTGCCCTATAAAGCAAGACTGCTCACTAGGGGTGGGTGGGAGTCGGGGTGGGTAGGGAGGGAACTAACACCTGATTAGGTGTTAGCAGTTTCTAAACCTGAGGAGGTTACTGGAGTTCAGCAATCTACTGTGCTCAAGGAAAGTTCCCCTAAAACAGCAAAAATGAAAGTAACCTTGCTTTCAAAAATATACACAAAACCCTTTTAAGAGCTCCCAGTCAGAGAGGCAGAGGTCTATTATCTATCCTGGTGTTATCGTACCTGCTCTTGTTTACGTTTCCCAGGTCTGCAATATCCCCAGGATGCCCCAGGCCTCACTACAGAGGCCCACTATTCATCCTGGTGCTATGGTACCTGCTCCTGTTTACATTTCCCTGGTCTGGCAAATCCTCAGGATGCTCCAGGCCACATTACATGATCTATCCTGGTGTTATGTCACCTGCTCTTTTTTAGGTTTCACAGGTCTGCCAGACCCCCAGGATGCCCCATGCCTCACTACAGAGGCCTACTATTCATCCTGTTGTTATGGTACCTGCTCCTGTTTACGTTTCCCAGGTCTGCCAAATCCCCATGATGCCCCAGGCCTCATTACAGAGGTCTATGATCCATCCTGGTGTTATGGTACCTGCTCTTGTTTACGTTTCCCAGGTCTGCCAAATCCCCAGGATGCTCCAGGCCTTACTACAGAGGGTCATTGTCAATCCTAGTGTTATGGTAGGTGCACTGGATGATGTGTGCAGGCCACACATATCCCCATGGTCTGGCTGGAGCCTGCAGGGCATATAGCGGCACATCCCCAGGGCACACTTGGATGCAGCTGTTGCTGTGTGCAAGGGCCACTGGTGAGACACATGATCATCGCCCATGCCAGTGTGTACAGTGGCACATGGCTATGCAGTCTGTGCATATGTTGGACAAGGGTTGCAGACAGGTTGATGGGTGTAGCAGACATGCTGACACAGTGGTGCATATGTGCAGTAAGTGGCACATGCCATGCCCCCCCGGCACACTGTGCATGTATGCCGACACCATGCAGCCCCCATGCATGGCGCCCGTGACCCACAGCATGGCAAAGGCACTTATGGTGCGGTGTTGTAGGCCCAAACATGGATAGACTGCTGGGGCGGCAATGGGTGCCAGGGGGTTTGCACACAGGGCACGTAGGGGCCAACCTGGACATGTGCAGCCGCAACGCACACATGTGTGTGGCAGGGGCAACAGCTAGCTGTTGACACAGGGCACACAATAGGGGTAGCCACCTGCTGCACCCAGGTATGTGTGTGGTGCAGCACCGGCTGGTCATGGATGTCTGTTCCCTAATGTCCCTACACTTTGCTTCACCCACAGGTCGAGGATCTGCGCAAGAAGGCCCATGAGCTGTGAGTCAGATACCCCCACTTTGTGGTGCAGGTGCAGCTGGAAAAGTAGGCCCAATGGGACGGTGACGGATGCGGCACGTCCCTGTGGGCCAACGGCCTGGGGGGCCACAGGACATGTTTAAACGATGTGCCAGATGTGTGACCATGGTGGTAATGTACGTACATCTCCCCCACAGCAGCCACACATGCAGATGAGGGCCCAGCAGGGCTGGATGCTGCAGCTGGGCAGCCAGTGCTGTCTGAAGATGACCCGGAGGGCATAGATGGCGGGGAGGCTGAGGAGGAGGGGGATGATGGAAGAAGAGAGGGGGAGGTGGAGGGCAGCTGAGAGCCTGGGGAGGGAGAGCAGGGGGAGAGGGGGAAGGAGGGGGGAGGTGCATGGGGAGTAGGAGCATGAGGGGGTGTGGGGTAGAGGGGGATGAGGGGGAGGTGCTGGGGGAGGCTGGGGATGGGGAGGGGGTGTTGGTCAAAGCAGGGGGGTGGGAGGCCTGGGGGGCAGGGGCTGGGGGTGAGGGCATGGCCAGTCCCGAGTGGCACAAGCCGCCACTGGGCACTGGGGGCCCCAGCCATCTACCCCACAGTGCCATTGATGGCCACCATCTGGCTGCAGGCCTGCCATACATAGCCGCAGACAGGCGTGCCGTACATGCAGCCACACAGACAATGGGACACACCCAGTGGCAGCACACCCACATTCTTGGGCGGGTGCTGGAGACCATGGCCGTGGTGGCTGACCGGCTGCACATGCTCAATGACAGATGCACAGCAGGCGCGGCTGGCCAGCCACCCGGTGATGAGGGCCCCCAGGGGGTGTGAGTGTGGGCACCATGCCTGCAACCCCTGCCCTGTGCTGGCCCATTCCCTGGGACTGCCACCACTGCCGGCGACTGGGGAAGGTAGAGCCCATACCCACACAGGGTCCCACAGATTTGCCCTCCCAATAAATACTGTACATATGTTTGACGAACTCACAATGGTCAGCTGTCCCTTATTCTAACATGTCAGTGGGTTGTGAATGACAGGTGTGAGCATATACATGTGCGTCTGTGTGCTTGACAACAGTACCATACATTGTACCTTACCCGTGGCAAGGGCGGAGGATGAGCATGGGTGGCGCCTGATGTAGCACCACAGACGAACACATGTACCGGTGGGTTGCTAAGGACCACCATGGCGAGAGGCATGGTGTCACGCACATGCCACTGATGCACACAAATCTGCATGTGGGACACCACCCCAGGCCCCGACACCAATATCTACGTCCGAAACTGCATTGCGTTGGATGTGCCACCATGAGGGGCTGCCCCCCCTCGCATGGAAGGTACCTGATATGCACTTGTGATATGAGCCAGAGGCACCAGCTCAACATGGCACAAAAGGTACAGCATGCACCCCATACCGTAGGCGTACGCAAACCCCCACCCCCCCAGCATACCTAATACCTGCAGGTACTAGGAAAGGCACCACCTGTAGGAGACAAACAACCTACATGTCCAAACTGTCTGCCCCAAACTATGTTCACCATGTACCAGCAATACCCGCATGAGGAGGCCCCAACAGTGCTCACATTGTAGGGGCACCCAACAGCTCCACCACCACACAGCCAGACCACATATGCAACATAGCGCCATGTGACTAGCATCACACCCGTCAGGCCAGTTCCTGACTCAACCATACCCAACACTGGATGCAGTCAGGCTCTGCCCCAATGGCGGGCCACAACAGATAGCATGCCACCAACATGGCACCATGTTGCGTATTTAGACTGGCCATAGAGTGGTTGAGCCCTGTACAGCCCCTACGATGGGAACAGAGGTGGGGCACATCACTACAACTACAAACGGCGGACATAGGATGCCATAGGTGGGAAATGGATCAGGCATATAGGTGCAGTGGCTCCCCAAACCGTGTTGATGGACGCCACACCTGTAGGTATGTAGTCGGAAGGGTGGCCCGCTGATGCATGTCCCATGAAGTAGGCACAATACCGATAGGTAGGCCTGTTGAGCTGGTAGGCCTAGCTCATCTAAAGCATGTACAAGGGTATGCCACATGGCGGGAGGGGGATCCAACACTGAATAATGGGGAACCCCTATATGAGGGGGTGGGTATGAGGGGTGTTTCCAGGGAGTTGGCCTGCCAGTATCCCTCCAATGGGCCCAGTGACCTATACCAGTGCACACATGGCTCAGCGCATGGCATGGGTGGCACACAATACCCACATTCATGGGATGGAGCCAGGACAGTACACAAGCCCCCCCTGCATTGCGTGTTGTGGACAGTGGACGTTGTGCCAGTGGGTCTGTGTGCCATGTCTATATGTCTGTCCATGTCCCACCCTAACTGCACATACTGGCCATACCTAGTTGCAACTGGCAGGAGTGGTAACAATGGCCACAGCCATGGGGTTGCATATGATGGCATAAGGGGTCACCACAAACACCATCATGCACAGGACAGGGATGGCATGGATCAGTAGCGGTGGGACATGCAAGGGTACGGCCACTAGTGTGGAGGGTTACGACACAGGTTGGACAGTGCAATGCACATGGAAGTGGGGATGGTGGACATAGGGGTGAGCAGGGTGGTGGGCCAGGAGGGATGGAGAGGTGCTCCAATCACAGTGTGTGAGGAGCAGGGGTGGAGATGGGCGGGGGTGTGCATACACGGAGCAGATTGGGTGTGCTACCGGGCAGGCATGGGGGTCATAGTGCATCCAGGCAGAGGGCAGAGGGGCCCAGAGACCAGGACCAGGGATGCAGGATGCCGAGGGATGGGTGTCGGTCAGGGGGCCTGGGGGATGGGTTCTAACTTGCACCACTGTGGCTGCCATGCGTGTACGGGGAAGAGGTGGGGATGTACCTGGGCATTGGGGTGGGTCGGGGTACCAGACCGACATGCCCTGTGGACAACTATTGGAGATCCACAGTGTACCCAGCAAACACCTGGGAATTGTTGCTGGCCCCATGGGAAGGGGGAGATGTGGCCAGGCCATGCAGCATGAATCTGACTATGTACAGCAGCAGTGTGTATGCATCTCAGGAGATGGGCCCGCTAGGGGAGGGCACCTCCACAGCACAAATCACACTGACCAGGACAGGGCAGAGAATGGGATACCAGCAGTGTGCTACCAGAGGATGGGACAGATAGCATGGATATGTCACTGGGCGTACAGGGTACGATGTCCAACCGATGAGATGTGGATGGCACTGCACGGAGACGTAAACGGCGCCACACCAACATGCCCTAAGCAGGTACCAGTGGGGACAGGTGGCTGGGGGAGCAGAAAGATGGGGGGAAGGGGGGGTTCCAGACACTGGCAGGGCTGGGGGGCAGTAGGGTTGTTGGGGGGCCGGTGAGTGGGTGGGGGTGGCATGGCTGCTGCTGCAATCCATGGTAATCTAAGCTAGGGGGGAGGACACAGATTGCCTAAGAGGGTGGCATGGGGTCAGTGTCCAGGGTGGCCACGGGTAGGGCAGGTCATACATGGGGCTGTCACAATAACCACAGGATATGTGACTTTAGGCAGTGCTGCATGTACGGCCATTTATTTCCCGCATGGTCTGCCACACTTTGAGCAGCCTCTCCCACCCCATGGTGTGGGTGCCACAGCTGCCGCCGCTGCTGCTGCTGCTGCTGTCTGACCTTGTTATTCCAAGGGGGTCTCCCAGCCAGCTGCCATACACTCTGGCTGGCATCTATGGCCCACACTGATTCGGTCAGGCCCCTCATCTTGGCCAGGATCCCCTCTACCGCCAGCCCCTGGCACTCCACTGCATGGCACATGCAACGTGCCTCATGACGCTGCCGGTGTTCCTCTTGCAGGACCACACACAATACCTGCTGTGCGCCTGTGAGGGAGACGAGTTGTGCGCCATGAGACATGGTTTTCATCTGCCACCTGTACACATGCAACATCATATACACATGGTAGGACACTCACCCTGTGCTTCGCCATGCACCACTTCAGAGTGCACCCGCATCTCCCCGATCACCTCCACCAGGGCAGACCGTGCATCCCACATGGTGTGTTTAGGTGCAGCAGGCTCTGCCACCCCAGTGGCTGCAGCAGCAGGTGGCATACTGTCTTTGGCCGGCCCCTGGCTTGGCCTGCCATCACCCTCCAGAGGTGGTGCTAGACCTCCCCACCTCTGCCTGTACCACAGCTGCCCCTACTGTTGGCCCTGCCTCGGGCCACACTTCATCAAGGGTCCACGGCCCGGGGTCTGGGTGCTCTACCCCCTCCTCCACTTCCTCTATTGCATGTATGTCACCTGTGGGGGAACAGGGTATACAGCTCAGGTGGGGTGTGGCTGGCTTCCTGCCCTTGTCACATTCTATATCTATGGACCATGTGGGACGCAGGGCGCCCTGGTCAGTGTGTGGGTATCCAGGCTGTGAACATGTGGCCAGGGACTTTACCGGTTCAGGGATGTGTGTGGTACTGACCCATGTCCGTGTCCCAGGTGCCTGCGGCGGGTCACCAGTGACTCTGTGTGCGTGTGACTGGGAAAATCCCAAATGGCCAGGCATGGCTGTTGGGGTGGGGCTGACATGCTGTGCCAGTGTAGCCTGGGACAGGTGTGCCCTGTGGTGGCGGGGATATGCGTGCATGGGTGCAAGAGCGGGGTGGGATGGGCCTGTGGCGGTGCAACTGGTGGTAGGCTGTGGGTGGCTGTGTGTTGCAGATGCATGTGTGGGTTTGAGCCACATGGGTCTGTGTTGGGGCCCCTATGCCCCCCACCAATGCCACCCCTTGTATATTGGTGCCTTCTGTGTCTGGCATCTGATGCTACCATGGCCATTCCCCCCCAGCACATGCAGCCACCCACCCCATGCCACCCCATTGCCACCTGCATCCCTACACCCAGTGCCTATGGCATACACAGGTGTGGTCCACCTCTGTCTCCCCTGAGTACTGATCTGTGTGGCCTTGCTGTCCTTGCCACCCCTGCACTGTGTCCCTACAACACATTGTTGCCTAATACTGCTACCAAGGGCCTGTCACCCCCCGCACCTGCACCCTTACACCGTGCCTTGCCATCCCACATCCCACACACATTCAACATCACCACATCCACCCCATTACACAGTCTCTTGGTGCACTACCCATGCCCATATGTGCAGTGGTGGTCAGTGCACCTTCAGCAACACCTGTGCTGCCCCACTCACTGTCTCTGTGTTGGTCCCCTCCCCTCGATCTATGGCAGCCATGCCCTGTTTCAACTGTTCCGACCCCTCTCTGCCCGCCCCCCTGCATCCTCTCCCAGCCACGGCTGTCACCCTGGCAACTGCCCCCATGGACCGCTGTTGCTCCCTGGGGGGGTATTGGCATGCAACGTGCCTGATGCATGTCCATGGCCCCCACCCGCCCCGTGACCCACACGCTTTCTGGTGCCATGTGGGGTGCATGCCCTGCCCCTCCTGCCCCAGCTTCCTGACATGATCCCCCCATCTCTGCTGGCCAGACCCGTCATGTACTGCCTGACACCTGCCAACCCCCTGACGGGTCCGCACCTGGATCCGCACTCTGTTCTGGGGTCCCTGCATTCACCCATATGCCTCATCCCTCTGGCTGGGGTGATGGTGTTGGGCCTGGCTGCCCCCACATACCAGGCCAGCCCCCCCTTCAGACCTGGTCCCAGCACCTCCACCATTGGCTGGTCCGTCGAACCATGGTCCTCCTCTGCCCTCTCCCCTGCTGGCTGGCCACTGCTGGATACATCCTTGTGTCCATGTTCTCGGTTGGGTATATGCCTCTGTACTGTCCTCAGTGGCCCCCCACCCTACACAATGCTACCTCTGTGTGTGTGCCTGTCGCTGCACCCCCACTGCTATGCCATCCCCAGGGGTTGTACCCCATGGATTTGTTCATGGCTTTCTCGTTTCACCCTGTTTACACAGTCCCTTGGTGCACTACCCAAGCCCATGTGTGCAGTGGTGGTCTGTGCACCTTGCAAGACTATTCTTGGCAAAGGACCATGCATGGCAGTTGGCAGCGAGCTGTCCACGCCCCTGTCTGAGGTTTCTGAGGGCTGACAGCCCATGAATGGGTGAGTGGGGTCCCTGGACCTGGTCGTGGGCCTTTGCAGGGCCCTGCTGGGATGGCAATGCATGGTTACCGGTGTTGTGTCAGGGCCACATGGTGTGTGGCTGGGGACATGACGTGGGAGGTTGTGGGTTTGTGGGATGGTGACCCCCATTGTGCCAGGTTTCAGCCGTCTGCATGTGTGGGGTCTGCGGGTGGCGGGTTACACCATGCTTGACTGACAGGGGGCTGTGGTCCAGGGGCAGTGTGGGGATGGTGCACCAGGTGTGGGTATCACCATATGTTACATGGGAATGGCTGAGGACATGCGTCTCTGTGGGACTCCTGACATGGCCCCCCCTACCCCCTGCCTCTGTACCTGCACTCGCTTGTTTATGGTCTGTCACCGGAACACCTCTCTCCATCTTACCTGCACGTGGGTGCGCTGTATTTATTTAGCTGTATTTATATCCCGCTTTTCACCAGGTCAAAGCGGTCAATTGGGGGATACATTTTACATGAGGGGATATGAGACACATACGCTAATACTTACAGGGAACATGGGCAATGGAGGGTTAAGTGGCTTGCCCAAGACCACAAGGAGTGCCTATAGGACTAGAAATCCCAGTCTCTCCGGCCTGAGATTGCTGTCCCCGGGTGGGACTTAAACCCCCGGCCCTCTGGCCTGAAATACCTTGCCCTAACCCCTAGACCACTCCACCGCAGGGGGCAGGCCATGTATGTACATGGGCCCAAGTCGGTCTGCCAGGTGCTGCTCCAAGGTGGTCAGGGTGTCCCCCTGTGATAGATCCCTGCCTGTGCCCTGCGCATTGTGCCTCTCCCGTGAGAGTTGAGCACGGATGTTTCTCTTGATGTCGCAGTAGCGATTGTGGAGGCTCTCTATGTCGTTGTGTGGGCCCCCTGCTGCCACCACCACTGCCTGGACCTCTGCCTATGCCCTTGTGCACGTGCTGATGGTGGTGGTTGAGCTGAGCCAGCCGAAGAGCACCTCAAACCTGTCGAGGATGCTAGCCAGGAGGAAGTCATTCTCCTCCTGGGTGAAGCGGACCGCCCTACTCCTGGATTCCTTGGCTATGGGTGTCCGGTGGTGCTTAGGCCTGGCACACCTCCAGGCTGTTCCAGTGGATGGTGGATGGCCTCGGATGGGCCTGCTCTCTCACTTTCTGGACCTGAAGTGGTGTTGACCGCTGGTGACTGCTGGCTGCACTCCTGTCCAGCCTCATGATGTCCCTTGTCCTCCATGATGTGGTACATACTGTGTACCATACACCCTTGGTGTTATGGGCATGCTGTGCCCAGTTATGTACCTAAGGCATGGTCCTACGTGCATTCCACATGGGTATTGTGTGCATGCGCAGTAGCGCATGTTATGTTTGCGTGCACTCAGCTTCGATTGGGTCCATGGTGTGTTCACGCACACGTCTGCAGATGCCAGTGCGTGGGGACACCTCATTTGCCCCATACAGGCACTGCTCCCATCCCGTGCATATGTACGCGCCTTACGCATGACGTATCTCGTCCAGCGCTGTGTGCATGTAAGGCGCGTTCCTAGGCATGCTATGCCCTTTCCCTCTGCTCCCTGCCTTCAGATCTATCCTCGGCATTGCTATTGGTGTGCACCGCTGCATACATGGGCGGTTTATCCTCTGGCATAGTTCATGGTGCGTGCACTCATACTCTGTTATTTATCATTGCTTTGGGTGCTGTCTGTTACATACTGCGCATTCTGACGCATGTAGGAGGGTCACGCAGCATGCCCCCATGCTCTAGTCTGTGTCAGACATAGGTGTGGATGCCCCTTCTATGCGCATTGGAACGCACCTTGCGTTATGCCCTCACCTACTTGTCTGGGTGGGGCACTCAGTGCAAAATGTCGTATGTTTGTGCGATGTTGGGGCACGGGGACATGCCACGTGCTCCTCCAACCCTCATTTAGCATAGCCAATCATGGAACATGCATTTTGGGGAACGCGTGTTTCTGCATGCGCTACGGCGTTACGCTTCCGTACATGCAGGATGTTGTCTCATGCTGTTGCTGGTGTACATCCCAGCATCACCAGGTGTGTAAGGTTTCCTCTGTTTTTTTGCCGCACCCCACACCCTATTTAACATCTACCTGTGCTCTTTTTCATGTCTATCATGGCTCAGATCGTGAATGCGGGTTGTGTGGTGGTGGCATTGGTGGATCTGGCAGAGCTGTGGTTGCCTGAAGGGGGAGATGGTGTCCCTGGGGCTGTGGAACTGGGCATGGGTGCAGTCCCGCTGCAACTCAGACCTGTAGCTCTGGGGGCTCCACAGGCAGAGGTGATACCAGCACGGCGCTATAGGCATGCTGAGGTGCAGCCCCACCTGCCACGCATCTACAGGCCCAGGCCCATGCTCCAGGACATACGTGAGGACCAGGTCATCTCCCTCTACCGTCTCAACACAGGGGCTATTAGGGAGATCTATGAGGATTTACGACCTGACCTCGAGCCCTGGACTGCCCGGTCACATGCCATACCGGGATTGGACATGCTCCTGGCTGCCCTAAATTTCTTTGCCTCTGGCTGTTTCTAATCCTCAGTGGCGGCAGTGGGCAAGATAAGCAAGCCAACCTTCTCACGCTGTCTCCACCAGGTACTGCGGGCCATTGTCAGCTGGGTTGGGAATTACATTGCGATTCCTAACAGTAGGCAACATTGGGGGGCCCTGGGACAGGCATTCCAGGGGATTGCAGGGACACCACACGTGATGAGAACATTGATTGCACACATGTTGCCCTGGTCCCACCACGCGACAGGGAGGTTGTGTTCCGCAACTGCAAACACTACCATTCCCTGAATGTGCAGGTTGTTTGTGATGCAAATATGTGTATTCTGAATGTGGTTCCATGGTTCCCAGGGTCAGCCCATGACTCCTATATCCTGCAGCACTCGGCACTGTTTGGCCAATTTGAGGCCAAACAATATGGGGACTGTGTCCTGCTGGGTGGGTATTTACCATATCTCACATGCGTGTACAGTGTATGATATCTGGGGTACCATTGTCACCTATGTCCTCTGCATGTCTTTTCTTGCATTGTGGTTGTGGGGCGCTGCCTTGTATGGGACTTTGTACAATGTCACACCCTGTTACTGGGGACATGGTCACGTACATCTGTGTGGTTCTAAACATCTCTATTTATACCATGTGTGTCTCATTGCTCATCTGGGTGTCTCGGCACACATGTGGCTGATACTGGTATTTGCTACTGCTGTTTTGTTGCACAGGTCTTATGTATAGGCACACTCTGGGCACATATGGTCTGTCCCTTCTATGGCTGTGTGTGACACCTCTTGGTTGACAATGACTCCAACACATGGCCTCGGACATACTGCACACACAGATGTACATCTGTATGCCTTTGCCGTGTGTCCCTCGTGGACTCCATATCCAACGTGAGTGTGTGTGTGTGCAGTCCAGAAGGGGGGGTGTTAGGTATGCACCCAGAACCGTCCTCATGCTGTATGGTGTGTGGGGGGATATTCTCTGTTGTCCATGTGTGCAACAACACATGGGTGGAGCTGAGGTCGCACTTGACAACACACATGTATGCTGTATGTCTGTCCATGTTATCTTGTCTCTACTGCCATTCTGACCTGGTCCCTCAGGTATGTGTTCTGGTGACATCTGCTGTGTGTGCACTGTATCATGGGCATCACATGGTTGCACACATGCGCATCTCTGCCCCTTCCAGTATGCTTTGCCACTGTCAGCCAGATGACTTCTCACCTGCCACTGCTGCCGTTTGGGTGCAGGTTTTTGACCGTGTGTTTGGCCTGGATACAGTTGATGTGTGTTGCCCTCAGCCTTCCCTGGGGTTCTGGGTCTCCCAGCTCCAGATACTGGTGCAGTGCCATTGTGTGCCATTCTATGACATCATATGTTTGTGTCCCTGTTTATCTGTTGTCCAGTTAAATGTTACTAATTCTGTGCTTTTGTGTGTCCATCATCTCCCGCTTGACCGTACCACATTTCTTTCTGCAGGTGATGCGGGATATGGCTGTTGTGCCCGGTTGCTGACCCCTGTGTGTCTCCCATGCCCAGGTGCAGAGATGAGGTACAATGAGGCCCATGCCTCCAGGCGCTCAGTCATTGGCATTCTTAAGAGTCACTTCAGGTGTCTGGATAGGACTGGCGGTGCTTTGCAATACGGACCCATGACTGTGGCACATATCATTCAGGCCTGTTGCATCCTGCACAACATTGCTCTCAGGCACAATGTTCCAGTCAAAATTAATGAGGATCTGGAGGAGGATCCTGTGTGCCCTCCTGTACGTGGCCATGGTGACACACGTGAGGGGATGGCAGTCAGGCAACATCTGATCGAGGAGCTGTTCTCCTGTAAGTTCTGCATATGTGGGGATGTGCATATTTGTCTCCATGTATGTGCTGCCCTATGTGTTCCACAGCACTATCATGATATACATATATGTCACTTGTGTTTTTGACTCCCCAGGATAGGCTGCAAACCCTGTCCGGTGCTGTGGTGCATGTGGGAACTGTATGTACGTCATTTAGACCTGCAAGTGACTGGGGTGGGTGGACATACAGGTAAGTGTACTGTGGGGGCAGTGCAGCATTACACATGTCTGTGTTTCCCTCTCCACTGTACCTATGTTGTTGTACACATGTTTGGCTTGCTGCTCCATCCCCCAAATGTTCCGTTTAACACACATATGGCCATTGGCCCGTGCACATTTCGAGTGTTTACACACTGTATATAGGGCACATGTTACCAGGCTGTGTGTGTCTCCAGGCACAGGGTGTAGGGTTGGTGGATAGCACATACAGCCTTCCCTGGCATTGTAGCATTACACAACATCAGTGTATCATTGCATGGACTGTAATGATTGTCTCCACTGGTCGCTGATTGTGCACAGACATGCCGTATGCAACTTGTGGCATGCTCACCTTGTCTCACATTGTATGTCTCTGTGTCTTTGGGGCATGTCTAGGTGACGGTACCTTCTGATGTCCTCTGCCATTGTCTGGTGCAGGGATGTGTTTGGGTACCTGTGCAGTGGTGATCACCCGTCTCTCTGTGACCTTCTGCTGTTGCCCTTGTGTACATTGTGTGCATGTGTCTACGCATATATCATGTATTGTTGCCTGATGTATCTCATGTTTGCTGACAGGACACTTCACATCAACATTTCGGTTACACGCAACTCACCATACCTTGGACATATGCCACTGACGGATGGCCATGATGACGTGGTGATGGACGCATTTCATTGACATCCACTGCCTCTACTGTGGCCCATTGTGCCCTTTGCCTGGCTCAGACAGTCCCCATCAGACACCTGCTGTACAATGAAGGTAGGTCGCACCTTAGATCTTCTGTGACTGACATCCACGTGTAGATTTTTCTTTTGGGCTGTTTGTATCATTGTGCCTTTCTGTGGGATCTCTGTGCATCACCACTGCTGGACATGCTGTGGACCTCTAGGATGACTGTGTGACATGGGCATTGACATGACCATGTTGAGATGGTAACCTGGTCTGCAGTGCCATCTCCTGCTGTGGTCAACATGCACTGTGCTGTGTGTTGTGGCTGTGTCATGTTTTAATATCTGGGGATTTATTATGCACATAATGTGTTGTCACTGTCTGCATTGTAACCTGATGGTATATGTAGCATACCTTAACATTTTCTCTACTCCTTTTAACACAGGGCACAGCCAACACACAAGGCACATCTACTACGCTGCATCTGGAGTCCTCATCGCCTAACTGTGGTTGGACAGGACACTTCCATGCAACTGTCCCTGGGTGATGGTGCCAGTAGGAGATGAACCTATGCGAGTCAGGCACATGCCTATGCTGAACATCATTGTTGGCCTGCTACTTTGGGCATCACTGGGGGGACCGACACACTCTTGCTGCCGTGCTCTGTCTGGATGTTGTGTTTATCGCAGCAGAGACACATCACCTTTGCATTGCTGTGGAACATTGAGACGTCACTCATGACTTTGCATGGCTATGTAATCTGGGATGGTCATAGCCGGACTTGTAGGGTGACAGGTGGCATTTGCACTGTGGGCACTTGTCTGTACATCTACAGCAGGAACTCACATGCGCGCTGTATTTTGTATATCCATATGACATTGTATAGCTGTGTGTGGCCAATGTGTGGGGCTCGCATCGCAGGCATTGCACCAATATTTGGCTGAGGGGAGATATGATAGAAGTCTATAAATTAATGAACGGAGTGGAACGGGTAAACGTAGATCGATTGTTTATGTTATCAGAATATAGAAAGACTAGGGGACATGCAATGAAGCTACAGGGTAAACTATTTAAGACTAATAAAAAGGAAATATTTTTTCACTCAACGTGTAATCAAACTCTGGAATTTGTTACCGGAGAATATAGTAAAGGCTGTTAGTGTAGCTGGGTTTAAAAAAGGTTTGGACAAGTTCCTGGAGGAAAGGTCCATAAACCATTATTAAGAAGGGACCTAGGATATCAATGCTTGACCCAGTACAATAATTGTGAAACCTGTGTCTTTTGGGGAAACTGCTAAGTACGTATGACCTAGATTGGCCACTGTTGGAAACAGGATACTGGGCTTGATGGACCTTGGTCTGACCTAGTATGGCATATCTTATGTTCTTATGTTCTTATTCAAAGATGACCCCAATGTTGAAAGCTGAGGAAATAGGGAGTAGTAGAGTGTTATCCACAGAGATTGAGAAAGAAGGAATGGGGAGGTGGTTTTAGGGGGAAAATAAGAAGCTTGGATTTGTTCATGTTTAATTTCAAATGGCGGTAGAGACATCTAGGCACCAAGAGAGCAGGTATAGAGAGAGAAAAGGAGTGGGACCAAGGCAGACCCTTGGGATACACCAACTGAGAGCAGTAGAGGAGGATCCATCAGCACAAGTGCTGAAAGTGTGAGGGGAGAGATGAGAACCAGGATAGCACAGAGCCCTTAAAACCAAGCATGGACAAGGTATTGAGGAGAAGGTGGTAGTCAACAGTGTCAAAAGCAGCAGAAAGGTCAAGAAGAATGAGGATCAAGTAAAGGTCCTTGGATTTTGCCAGGAACAGGTCAGTGGAGACTTTGGCAAGAGCTGTTTCAGTAGAATGTAAAAGACAAAAGCCAGATTGCAGTGGATCCAGAAGGGCTTGAGAGGAGAGAAAGTCAAGGCAATGGCGGTGAATTGCACGTTCAAGTAGTTTATAAATGAAGGGGAGGAGGGAGATGGAGCGATAATTAGAAGAACTGGTAAGGTCTAGTGAGGGTTTCTTGAGAAGAGGTGTGACCACAGTATGCTTGAAGGCTGCAGTCACAATTGCAGTGGAGAGTGATAGGTTGAGAATTTGAGAGATGGAAGGGATGACAGTGGAGGAGATGGAGCTTAGGAAACACATGAAGTAACATCCCATTTACTATTTGTAGATAATATGAAGCTCTACAGTTCCAGTGATTAACAATTAGCAGAGCAACTCTGTATAGTGAAAAGGTTTTCTGATGACATCAGGATGTCTTTTGACCTAGACAAATGTGCTAATGCAACTTGTTTTAGAAAAAAATTGAGCAAAACAGAAAACATCTCCCTGACTGAGGGCTGTGACATCAAGTAATTTAAACAGGATGGCATAGGGAGGAGTGGCCTAGTGGTTGGGGCAAGACAGGGGCAGCCCAAGGGGGGTGCGGGGCCATGTGCGGAGAATCGGTGTGGGGCCTCATTTGCATAAGGGACTCATTTGCATAAATATTTGCATAATGTTACCATACACTAACTTTTAGTAAACATGCCTCAGCATGAGTGTATGGATAAAGACTAAAAGATTTCTACATTGCTATAATCCAGTGCCAACCGCCAGGCACATTAGGAACTACTACAAACACTGCCCATTTAGAACCCATAGCAAACCCGCCGTATCGTAACAGCACTACCAGGACTCACAAAGGCAACACTGCAAATATTAAACCAATACATTTCAGATAATAACAATACATGACCTACTGGGGAAAGAGAACAAGTGGCAATGTCAAATAGGAATTGCATAAACAGAATACCTCAGCTCAGTTACACATGCAGAACATAGACCATCACCAAACAAGGAATCACAATTTAGAAACAGGAAGACAATAATTAAACTGGGAACCCTAAAAGCCAATCTTGGAATGTACAACAACAATGTAGAAATAAAACTATAAATTAATTTCCTCTTGTACTAAACAAAGCGCAGATGTTAATGATGCACATTTCCCAGAGCTGACATATTCCAGTTAATAAATTTAAAATAAAGAGATATCTTTGTACCTTTTGTGTATTTTTTTTTCAGTTGCAATTGTTCCAGCCACTTTCTTCTGGTTTCTTTGTGTCTTCTGCTAACTCTCCATCGTCTGCTGTCCTTTTGTCCTTTCTTCTCTCTTCTAGGTTTTTTTCCATTCTCTCTCTACATCTGCTTTAACATACTAATCTTTCTCCTTTTGCTCTTTCCTCATTCCTATTTCATCCACTCCAGTTTTACCACTCCATCCTCAATCCCCACTTACTCTCCCAATACCCGGCCAATTGTAGATTTTTCTTCCCTCCCACACAAAATATTTTCCCCCTCTCCATTTCACTCTCCCAGCCCCATCCCATTCTAATCTCCCCCAACATCAGCTCCCTTCTAGTTCCAGCCCCACCCAGTATCTGCTCCCTTCTAGTCCCCGCATCAGCCCACTTCCAGTCCTAGCCCCACATCAGCCCATTTCCAGTCCAAGCACCCCCATCCATTTCCAGTCCTATCCGAGTCCCTTCATCAGCTCATTTCCAATACCAGCCTCCCATCAGCCCATTACTACTCCATTACTAGCCCCACCATCAGCCCATGTCAAATCCTAGCTCCCCTCCACTCAGTCCATTTCCAATCCAAGACCCCATGAGCCTACTTCCAGTTCTAGCCCCTCCATGAGTCCATTTCAATCCAAGCCCACACCACATACCATTTCCAATCTTAGCTCCCCCCAACACCAAATTCCCAGTCCTATCCTAGCCCCTCCATCAGCCCATTTTCTGTCCTAGCTCCCTCCCCTCACAGCCCATTTCCATTCCAAGCCCCCCTCCCCATCAGCTATTTGCAGTTCAAGTCCCCATTCCACTCAGCCCATTTCCATTCCAAGCCCCACTCCCCATCAGCTATTTGCAGTTCAAAGCCCCCCTCCACTCAGCCCATTTCCAATCCTAGCAATCCCCCAACCCATTACCAGTCCTAGCCCCCCCATAGCCTATTACCAGTACTAAGCCCCCATCAGCCCACTCCCAGTCCTAATCCCATCAGCCCATTTCCAGTCCTAACCCCATCACCCAGTTTTCAGTTTAAGCCCCCCCATAGCCCATTACCAGTCCTAACCCCACATCAGCCCACTTCCAGTCCTAACCCCATCAGCTCATTTCCAGTCTTAGACCCCCCTCCCATAGCCCATTACCAGTCCTAACCCCCCATCATAGAAACATAGAAACATGATGACAGAAAAAGACCACATGGCCTATCTAGTCTGTCCTTCCATATCAACAACTACGACAGTCCACTTTTTACCTTTAGAGATCCTCTGTGTTGGTCCCATGCTTTTTTGAATTCAGTTACTGTCCTCATCTCTACCACCTCCACTGGGAGACTATTCCATGGATCCAGTACTCTTTCCATAAAGAAATATTTCCGCATATCACTCCTGAATCTATCTCCCTTCACCCTCATCCCATGTCCCCTCGTAGCAGAACTTGATTTCCATTGAAAGAGGCTCTCTCCCTGAACATTTATGCCACGGAGGTATTTAAACATCTAAATCATATCACCTCTATCCCGCCTTTCCTCTAAGGTGTACATATTAAGATCCTTAAGTCTGTCCTCATATGCTTTATAATGAAGCCCACTAATCATTTTAGTAGCCACCCTCTGCACCGACTCCACCCTGTTCACATCCTTTTGAAGGAGCGGTCTCCAGAATTGCACACTATACTCCAAATGAGGTCGCACCAAAGACTTATACAGAGGCATTATCACCTCCTTATTTCTGCTAGCCATTCCTCTCCATATGCACCCAAGCATCCTTCTAGCTTTTGCCGTCGCCTTTTCTACCTGTTTAGCTACTTTAAGATCATCAGACACAACCACGCCTAGGTCCCACTCTTCTTTAGTGGACAAAAGTACTTCACCTCCTATACTGTATTGCTCCCTTGGATTGCTGCAGCCCAAATGCATGACCTTACATTTTTTAACATTAAATCCCAGCTGCCAAATTCTAGACCATTCTTCAAGCTTAGCTAGATCCCTCCTCATGTTATCTACACCTTCCTGGGTGTCTACTCTATTGCAGATTTTGGTATCATCTGCAAAGAGGCAAACCTTACCCAACAGCCCTTCCGCTATATCACTAACAAAGATGTTAAAAAGAATCGGACCAAGGACAGATCTCTGGGGCACACCACTGGTAACATCCTTCTCCTCAGAGTGAGCTCCATTTACTTATACTCTTTGTCGCCTCCCACCCAACCAATTTCTACCCCAAGCAGTAACTTTAGGGTTCATCCCTAGGGTGCTCAGTTTGTTTATAAGTCGCCTGTGAGGAACAGTGTTAAAGGCTTTACTGAAATCTAAATACACCACATCTAGAGCTCTCCCTTGGTCCAACTCCCTGGTCACCCAGTCCAAGAAATCAATCAGATTTGTCTGACAAGACCTGCCTCTGGTGAATCCATGCTGCCTCGGATCCTGTAATCCGCTGGACTCCAGAAACCTCACTATTTTCTCTTTCAGCAGCGTTTCCAATAATTTACTCACCACCGAAGTTAAACTAACTGGCCTGTAGTTTTCAACCACATCCTTACTTCCGCTTTTGTGTAAAGGCACCACATGAGCCTCTCTCCAGTCCTTTGGCACCACTCCTGACTCCAACGAGGCATTGAAAAGGTCAGTCAGTGGAGTTTCTAGAATGTCCCCAAGTTCCCTCAGTATTCTAGGGTGTATCCCATCCGGTCCCATCGCTTTGTCTACTTTAGTTGAGCTAGTTTCTCACGAACACAGTCTTATGAAAATTGTTCAAGTTGTCCCTCGCTTTTTTTTTACCACTTTTGCCCTTCCTCTTCTCACTAATATATCTGAAAAATGTCTTATGCCCCCATTTTATTGCATTGGCTATTTCCTCCTCCTTTTGAATCTTTGCCTTCTTGACTACTATGCTAGCTTCTCTAAGTTTTTCCAAATACAGATGCCTGTCTTCCTCTCTCTGTGATCTCTTGTATTTCATGAAGGCCTCCCTCTTTTTCTTCACTTTTTCAGCTATTTCCTTCAAAAACCATAGCGGTCTCCTTTTCCTTTTGCCTTTATTTACCATTTTAACAAAAAGGTTGGTTGCCCTTAAAATACCCCCTTTCAGTTTTGCCCACTGATTCTCTACATCCCCCAACTGTTCCCATCCCATCTTCGCAAAGTTATTCTTCCTAAAGTCTAAGATCCTCACCTTGGAATGGATTCTAACAGCCCTAGTCCTAATACTGAACCACACCATCTGGTGATCACTGGATGCAAAATGATCTCCCACTATAACATCAGAAACACTTTCACCATTGGTAAGCACCAAGTCCAGTATGGCCCCTTCACGTGTGGGGTCTGTTACCAATTGCCTGAATAGTTCTCCCTGTAGAGAATCCAGGATCTCCTTACTTCTAGATGATACTGCAGCAGGACTGTGCCAATCAACATCTGGCATATTGAAATCTCCTATCAGTAGCACTTCCCCTTTCCTAGCAATGCTGCATATGTCTTCAATTAATTCTCTGTCCACCTCTTCCTCTTGTGAGGGAGGTCTGTATATCACACCAATGCAAATAGATTTCTCTTTCCCTCTTTCTAGTTTAACCCACAATGCCTCCTCTCTCCCTTTTAAGCTCTGTAATTCCAAAGCTCTAATAGTAGTTTTTACATATAGTGCCACTCCTCCTCCCCTTCTTCCTACCCTGTCCTTTCTGAATAAAGTATAGCCAGGTATAGTTACATCCCAATCTTGGTTTTCTGTGAACCATGTTTCTGTAACTGCCACTAAATCCAAGTCAGCCACTCCCACCAAAGCTTCAACATCAGGGATCTTTTTTCCCATGCTACGGGCATTTATACACACTGCTTTCCATATGTTACCCCTGTTACCCATTTCCATAAAGGTATTTAATGTTTCACCTACCTGGAGACTTTCACTTACCTGGGGGCTTTCTTCACCCATCCCCAATGAATCTAGTTTAAAGCCCTCTTCAGTAGATTAGCCAGTCTACTAACGAATATGCATTGACCTTTCTTGGACAGATGGATGCCATCTCTGCTCTGCAAACCTTGGAACAGCATCTCATGGTCTAGGAAACCAAAACGCTCTCGATGACACCATCCACGCAGCCATGCATTCATCTCCAGGATGCGAGCCTCTCTGCCTTGGCCTTTACCCTCAACAGGGAGGATTGAAGAGAATACCACCTGTGCACCTAACTGCTTCACCCTCTGTCCCAGAGCCATGAAGTCACTTTTGATACGTTCCGAAGTATACCTGGCAGTATCATTTGTTCCAACATGGATTAGCAACATTGGGTAATAGTCAGTGGGCTTGATGAGTCTCGTCAAACTCTCCGTAACATCTTGGATTTTGGCACCAGGCAGACAGCATACCTCTCTGGACATCAAGTGTGGTCGGCAGATGGACGCCTCAGTACCCCTCAGAAGAGAGTCTCCAACCACCACTACCCTTCGTTTCCTTCTGATTCTGCAGCTTTGGGGTACTTGAACTCTGGTTCTTCCCTTTTCAGGGATGCTTTCACCTCCTCCACTTCAAGGGCTGCATAATGGTTCTTCAATTCATGGGCCAACTTCCAGTCCTAACCCCATCAGCCCATTTCCAGACTTAGCCCCCCCATAGCCCATTACTAGTCCTAACCTCATTAGCCCATTTCCAGTCCTAACCCCATTAGCCCATTTCCAGTCCTAAGCCACCCCCCCCCCCCAGCCCATGGAAAATTTTTTTAAAAAAAAACCTGTCTGCTGTCGCAGCCATCGTGGCCGCCGTGGCTGCGGCAGAATCGAGTGTCCCGCGGGGCCCCCCTGCCCAGCAAAGCCTGTCCTCCCTGCATCAGCTTCCTCTCCACAGTCGCACTGGCTTTCAGAGCGTGAAGGGAGACTAGTTTTCCTTTCGCGGCTCTGTTAATCCCGCAGGGTCTGATGGGAACTTTCCCATCAGCGCCCGCGGGCTTAACAGAGCCACGAGGGAGAAACTCTCCCTTCGCACTCTGAAAGCCGGTGCGACTGCGGAGAGGGAGCTGATGCAGGGAGGGCAGGCTTTGCTGGGTAGTGGGGGCCCCGCGGGACACTCGATTCTGCCGCGGAGGCCGCGGCCGCGACAGCAGACAGCTTTTTTTTTTTTATTTACTTTTAAATCAGAATGTTCTTTGCGCAGGGCCCCCTGAAACGCGGGGCCATGTGCAAAAAACATTCTCGCTCAATGGACAGGCCGACCCTGGGGCAAGATACCTCATGCTGGAAGGTTGGGGGTTCAAATCCCACTAGAGGACAGCAACCTTGGGCTGGAAGGACTGGGGTTTCTAGTCCCACAGGTGCTCCTTGTGGTCTTGGGCAAGCCACTTAACCCTCCATTGCCCATGTTCCCTGTAAGTATTAATGTATGTGTCTCATATCCCCTTGTATTGAATGTATCCCCCAATGTTGTGACCACTTTGATTGAAGGATAAGGTGGCATGCAAAACTGTCTAAATAAAGAAATCTTGGAGTAGAGGAAGGAATGACACTCAAGCAGAAATTACTGAGAGTAAAGATCTGTAAAGAATACTATAGAAAGTTAAAATCAGTATTGAAAAGTGCCTTAACATCACAGAATGAGATATAAGCCATTAATCAGTTGGCAATTTCTATACACTCATACAGCTGTGGATTGTACACTATCCTCTTAAAGATCTTGAAAAATTGGATATACAAACAAGAAAACTCCTCTGTGCCCTTGAGATAATGTACAAGAATCAGTGTATGCCAAGGCTGTACATTCCTAGAACTGAAGGAGGGCTAGGCCCTATAGAGATTGATTAAACATACAGAGCTACTATCAAGGCCTACTTAACTGCATCATTGGATCCAAATATGCAGAACGTGCTTAAATATGAAAGTAAATGTCCAGAATTTGTCTCCATTGTCAAACTTAGACAAGTGTTCTGATGACTAGAATGAATGAGTGAGAATCCTACAAGCACACACAGGAAAGGAATCAACAGATTTGCAAAACAAGAGAAAAAACTCTTCAAAGAATTAGATCAGCAAATGAGGAAAAACAACTGGTTAATGTACTAATACAGTGGGAAATACAAAGTGTTACTCCAGGAACCCTTTGTTGATCAAGAATGGACATATGAATGGTTAAGGAGAGGTGAACTGAAAGAAAGATGAGAGATTGATAGTTACAGCCCAGAATAGCAGATTATGGATGAGACATTTTACAGTGAGCACTGACAAAACATGCAAAACAGATATATGCTGATTCTGTAAGAAAGAGCTGAAAAGAATAAATCACCTCATAGCTGACTGTGAAGTTTTGAGGGCAGAAAATTTCTATAAAGGCACAACAAAGTAGCATGCCTCATACATCGGAAACTCTATAAACACTACAACATAACCGTGTCTTGCAAGTACTGGGATCATGAGAGAATTACAGAGAATGAAGAGGCTATGATCACCTGGAACATTCTCATTCAGACAGATAAGAAACTCAATGCGAAGAAACACCAGAACAGAGATGTCGGTTCTGAGTGACTATTCTGTGAATCTCATGGCAAGGCAGAAGTTTCTGAAGTACCAAAAAATGCAGTCAGAAGGCAAGAAAATGTGGCAGAAAGATACAGGCTTGATAAAGAAGAATTTCCAAGCACATCTTGACAAACTATCCATACATGTTACATTTTACAAACTCCAGAAAGAAGCTCTCTTTGGCACGATGCAAGTACTATGCCAAGCACTAGCAGTAAATTTGAGAGACTGAGATCATACTCCACATACTCTCTTTAGAAGAGAGATTCATGTCTGTCATTTTATGCGCAAAACTAACCCATTTGGAGAAACTGTCCCGAGTAAAAGGCAAGGTGTCACCCCCATCTCAAAGAAGGATATGGCAGAACTAGACAAGGTTCAAAGAAGCAGCAGTTGTGAACAAGCCACGGAAAAGCCTGTCGAGCACTTGATACAGGGGTTGGAGTACCCCAACGTGCACGTCGTGCAATTTTCACTGAATTAAGATAAGTGAATTTGGCTCTGATGAGTTATGGACTAGCGTATGGTTTAAATGGTGATTTTTTGATTTAGATGCAATTTATAAGAATAAAATGGACACCGCTTGACTGGTGTAGATAGTTCAACTACTGTCTTCCCTCAGCATTGTCAGACAAAAAATATTGAATTAATCATTTTTGAGGACTTTACCATGACTGTGGATGGTAAAGAAGGGCAGCAAAAATCATAAAGGTTAGGGCTCTACAGTTTGGTGAAAAGATGACTGAGAGAGGATATGATAAAGAGCGAGACTACAGCTAGGACCGTACCAATTTAGCTATGTGATCTGTGTGACTGTTTAACCTGGTGACCCCCAACCACTCAGCTATGTGAATGAATTTGCTTTTGTTATCATTCCTAAAAGCCCAGTGATAATATCAGCACCCCTTCTTTACTAGTGCCCTGTGTGACTGCACCACTCACACAACACTTGGCATGACCCTGACCACAACTGCTCCTGCCTTCTTATCTTAGACTACTAGAGATTGCTTGAGGTAGTCCTTGGGGGGGGGGGGGAGCCCTAGTTTAAGAAGGCAGGTAGGGGTGTAATTTTAGGGGTGGGAAAGTTGGTAAAGGAGAATTTTAGTTCCTAAGGTAAAAACAATAATTATTGCATTGTTATTTATTTTACTTATTGATCTACATCACTTGCAGCATGTCTGTGAACTATCATTAAAATTAATCTGAACTATCACTAAAATCATCTGTAATACCTGAAGATTGGAGGATGGCCACTGTAATTCCAATTTTTAAAAAGGGTTCCAGGGGTGATCCAGGAAACTACAGATCAGTGAGCCTGATGTCAGTACTGGGAAAAATGGTAGAAACCATCATAAAGAACAAAATTGCTGAACATGTAGATAGTCATAGCTTAATGGGAGACAGCCAACATGGCTTTAGACAAGGAAGATCTTGTCTTACTAAACTGTTATGTTTTTTTGAAGGTGTGAATAAACAGGTAGACAAAGGTGAGTTGGTTGATATAGTGTATCTGGACTTTCAGAAAGCCTTTGACAAGGTCCCTCATGAGAGACTTTTGGCAAAACTAAAAAGTCATGGGATAGGAGGCAATGTACTATTGTGGATCGGGAACTGGTTAAAAGATAGAAAGTAGAGGGTTGGGCTAAATGGCCAATTTTCCCAATGGAGAAAGGTGACTAGTGGTGTACCCCAGGGATCTGTGCTGGGTACGCTGCTTTTTGACAAATTCATAAATAACCTGGAAAAGGGAATAACGAGTGAGGTTATCAAATTTGCAGATGACATAAAACTATTTAAAGTTATTACAACCCATGAGGATTGTGGAAAATTGCAAGAAGATCTTGATAAATTGAAAGACTGGGCATCAAAATGACCAATGAAATTTAATGTGGACAAGTGCAAAGTTATGGACCTAGGGAAGAACAACCCAAACTATGGCTACACGATGCAAGGTTCCACATTAGGAACCACCACCCAGGAAAAAGATTTAAGCGTCATTGTGGATAACATGTAAAACCCTCCTCCCAGTGTGCAGCGGCGGCCAAGAGAGCAAATAGAATGCTAGGTATCATAAGGAAAGGAATGGAAAATAAAACAAAGGATATTATAATGCTTCTGTATCGTTCCATGGTATGACCTCACCTTGAATATGGTGTGCAATTCTGGTAGCTGTATCTTAAAAAGGATATAGTGTTATTAGAAAAGGTTCAGAGAAGAGCCACCAAAATGGTAAAGGGGATGGAAGGATACCCCTATGAAGAAAGGCTAAAAAGGCTCTTTAACCTGGAAAAGAGATGGCTGAGAGGAGATATGATAGAAATCTATAAATTAATGAACGGAGTGGAACGGGTAAACGTAGATCAAATGTTTACGTTATCAGAATATCGAAAGACTAGGGGACATGCAATGAAGCTACAGGGTAAACTATTTAAGATTAATAAGAGAAAATATTTTTTCACTCACCGGAGGATGTAGTAAAGGCTGTTAGTGTAGCTGGGTTTAAAAACGGTTTGGACAAGTTCCTGGAGGAAAGGTCCATAAACCATTATTACAAAGGGACCCAGGATATCATTGCTTGACCCAATGCAAGCATTGTGGAACCTGTGTCTTTTGGGGGAACTGCTAGGTATGTATGACCTAGATTGCCCACTGTTGGAAACAGGATACTGGGCTTGATGGACCTTGTTCTAACCCAGTATGGCATATCTTATGTTATGTTCTTATGTTCTTATGAGTGCTATCAAGTCAATGTTGACTACAGGCAAACCTGTGGATACTTCTCAATGTTATTGCTATCCCCTGGGTTTTTTTGACAAGGTTAAAGCAAAAATAGATTGCTAGGCCTTCTTTCTGTGCAGTAAGCCTACATCACCTGGTATTGCAAGGTAGTCTCTCATCCAAGTACTAATGAGGCCCATCCTGCCTAGCTTCTGAGATCAGACAAGATTGGACATACCTATGGTGGTGCGTCTATACTAGTGGTTTATAAATTAAATTAAAACAAAACAAAACAAATTAATAATTATTAGTATAAGCAGCAGAGATTTCATCTTAAATGTAGAAGCAGACATCTATACCTGCTCTAAATGAATATGTATAAAATTTGCAGCTAAAGAAGTAGGTTAAGATATTATTAAAGTATTTCACAATCACATGTTCTTGCAAACTCTACTCAAGCTCTTCCCACACATAACGCCCATCTATGCCTACTGGCAACGTATGCATCTTCAGACCAAAGTATGCATTTTTATACAGATCACTATTTTATAAGAAGCCATTTACACACATATGGCTATAGTAGGTTTTAGCCCATTTTTAGCCTATTTTAGGAAGACACATATGTGTCTTTATAAAATACAATTGTAAGTCCTGCAGACCTAGTACTTAGATTGTGGGTGCTGACATTTAAGCCTGCTTGTGAGCTGTCATAAATATTAGCTCATGTGCATACATACATATTTTAAAATATATGGTTGTAATCACAACACAACTTACACTCTGCTCAAACTCTTCCCTTAAGAATGCCTGCTCTACAAACACACTCTTAAGTGCACCTCTCATACATTTCAATATTACCTAATTTTGTTAAAGGAAAAGGTGTGGAAAAGGTTGATAAAATTACTTCCATAGGTGTCATGAGTATCCAGTACCTTGCTAATCAGATAAAAAGAAAATATTATACTTGATATGAAATAATAGTGGTCAAAGATGGTCAAGTATGTTTCTGTCAATATATGCCAGAAAGGTTTTTAATGTAGTAGAGAAAGTTCGATTATGGCACTGTAGGTTTAAATTTGACTTGGATGCAGATTAAAACTATTGATGTTAAGCCATCAACAGCTGTTCTTATGAACAGCTAATTTCTGATTATTTTCACTAACTAGAGACATAAGGCAAAAGTGTCCTCTGTCACCCTTGCTATTTACAATTGGAATAGAACTATTTTCCATAGCACTTGGGAAAAACAACATTATATTGTTGGATTGAAAACAGTAGATATGGATAATAAAGTCCCTTAAGCCCGTGCTGTATTTTTAGTTACAGATTCTGGGACAGTACTGCTTCATATCTGGACTCCTACAGAAGGCTTTGGTAGCATATTATAAAATAAAATTAATGTGGATAAAATAGAAATATGGATGCAAAGGTTGGACAGTGAAAAAGATAGACAGGAAAAAAATTGAAGCCTTTGAATTATTATGGTGGTGAAGAATACTGTGTATACCATGGACTGCTTGGCAAGGTGGAAGGTCAACATAAAAGAGGAAGGCCAGCAATGAGATGGACTGATACAATCCTGTTCCCCATCAGCGCCGGTGAGCTTAACAGAGCCGCGAGAAAGGGAAAATCTCCCTTCGCTGCTCTGTAAAGTCGCGCTGAAGGGAGAGAAGAGGGCTATGATGAGGAGGCCATGGGGCACTTCCTGCTGCTGCTGCCGCGGTGGCAGCAGCTTCAGCAGCCAGGTTTTTTAATTTTAATTTCCCTTGAGAGGGGGTTAGGACTGGAAGTGAGCTGATGGGGGGGTTAGGACTGGTAATGGGCTGGGGGGGGCTAGGACTGGAAATTGGCTGTTGGGGGCTGTTAGGACTGGAAGTGGGCTGATGGGGGGTTAGGACTGGTAATGGGCTGGGGGGAGCTAGGACTGGAAATGGGCTGTTGGGGGGTGTTAGGACTAGAAGTGGGTTGATGGAGGAGGTTAGGGCTGATAATGGGCTAGGGGCAGCTAGGACTGGAAATGGGCTGATGGGGTGCTTAGGACTGGTAATGGGCTATGGGGGGGTTAGGACTGGAAATGGGCTGATCGGGAGGGGGCTAAGGCTGGTAATGAGCTGATGGGGGGTTAGGAATGGTAATGGGCTATGGGGGGATAGGACTGGAAATGGTATGATCGGCAGGGGGGCTAGGGCTGGTAATGGGCTATGGGGGGGCTTGGACTGGATATGGGCTGATTGGGAGGGGGCTAGGGCAGGTAATGGGCTGATGGGGGGGTTAGGACTAGAAGTAGTCTGATCGGGAGGGGGGGCTAGGGCTGGTAATGGACTGGTAATGGGCTATCGGGGGTGGCTAGGACTGGAAATGTGCTGATGGGGGGTTAGGACTGGTAATGGGCTATCAGGGGTGGCTAGTACTGGAAATGGGCTGATGGGGGGGGGGGGTTAGAACTGGAAATGGGCTGATCGTGAGGCAGGATAGGATTGGAAATGGACTTGTGGGGGGCTAGGACTGATAATAGGCAGATGGGGGGTTAGCACCAGAAATAAGCTAGGACTGGTAATGGGCTGATTGGGGGGCTAGGACTAGAGTGGGCTGATAAGAGGGCTAGGGCTGGAAATGGGCTTGGACTGGAAATGGGCTAATGGGGGAGGGGAGGAGAGTGCTGCTGGCCCTGGAAGAAAACTAGGGGCTGGGGCTACAAATGAGCTGATGCGGGAGGATGGTAGAATAGGACTGGAAGAGAGCAGATAATGAGAGGGTCTGCCAGGGGAAGGAGTGGGCAGGAAGGGAGCTGTCACGGGGGAAGGAGGGGGCTGGAAAGGAGCTGACACCTGGGATGTACTGAAGGGGGATTGGAAGGGAGCTGACACTTGGGGATGGGAGTAGTAGATGGTTGGGTAATGGGGAGGAAGTTGGAAGGGAGCTGACATGCAAATGACACTGGAAGGGGGATAGACAGAGGGTAGGGCAACTGGAAGGGAGCTGACTGGAGGGGGTGGCACAGAGTGAATGTGAGCTGATATCTGGGATGGTATTTGGACTAGAAGGGGCTGGACAGTGGGGAAGGAGGGGGACTGGAAGGGAATGGACACCAGTGGCAGTCGTGGGAATGCAAGGCGGTTGACATTGGAAGGTATTGGGAGGGGCAGACTGGAAAGGGGGCTGATACTGGGGAGGGTTACTGGAACTGGAAATGGGCTGATGGAAGGAAGTGAAGAAAACAAAAGAAAAGAAATGGCAGATGGACCATGGACCATAGACCACAGAAAGAGAGCTAAGAGAAGACAGGAAAGCAGAAGCCTCAGATAGGTACTAGCATGATCAGAGAATAAAATGGTCAGACAACAAAGGTAGAAAAAAATAATTTTATTTAATTTTAGTGATTGGACTTTGTGCTATTTTTATATTTTACACAGTATTGGGGAACTGCATCTCTTACTTATCTGATGTTGCACTGCATGTGGACTCTGGCTTCTTGGGGTTTCAATTTAAATTTTGTCTACATATTTTTATTTTATTTTAGATTGTGGTTACTTATTCTGTACTTGGTGAGGATCGATGTTGTGAGTGTGTGACTGAGGTCAGGTGTTCTGTTAACAAGGAGTTTCTACATAAAGATCTATACTGTACCGCAGTAATTTGACTTGTTCAACTTTTCAAATAGGTGTATGGATGTTCCAGGGCCCACTGTAGTATTTACAGTGACACTTTTTTTTGGATGGGCTCCTTATGTGAGTTTTGGAAGTTTGTGCTGATATGGTATGGTAGGTTTGCTCTTTGTTGTATGGTTTTGTATTAGTTCACAATATGCCTGGTACTGGAGAATAGTGGTTGTTGTTGTTAGTGAGATGATCAGAATCAGATTTATTTTTTTAAATATTGAGTTCTGTGGGTGAATGTCTTGGTTCTGCTCTGCACCTACTGTGGATGCAAAATATGTTGAAAAAGAAAAAGCAAGAACCATAACGCAGTTTATAACAACAAAATAAAAATGAGTTATAAAAATGAGTTATATGAGTTATAACAACAAAATAAAAATGAGTTATAAACTGTGCTGTTGGTTCTTGCTGTCTTTTAGTTCCTTGATGTACAAACGGGACCGTAACTAGACCTGTGCAAGCAGTGCAGCTGCACAGGGAGGAAAGGCTTGGGGGGGCACATTTCGGCTGTCTGCTGTTGCCCTGCCGCCGCTGGCAGGACAATAGCAGGCAGCCAAAATGCGCCCCCCCCCCCAAGCCTTTTCACAGCACTTTAAGCAGGTCTGGACCCTCCCTTCTCCGACGCAATGTCAGAGTAGGGAAGGACAGATCTGCTTAAAGTGCCGGTGCCTTTCAGATTGGGCGCATGCCCCCTCCTCCTCCCCATACCTACATCCAGAGCTGTCTGCTCTTTCCCTACTGCTGGCACCACCATGAAAAAAATCAGAAGACGGCAGCAGCAGGGAAAGAGCAGGCAGTGCTGGATTGAGGTATGGGGAAGAGGGGGTGGCGTGCGCCCGAGTTGCAAGTTGCACAGGGTGTGATTGCAGCTCGATACGGCCCCATGTGCAAACATCTTGCATTTTCTCCATATGATAGAATCGGCTTTTTAGTTGGTTCAGTTCAGTCTCTGATTGGATTTCAGAAAAAGCCCCGCCCCCCTCTAAGGTGGGAGGGGGGCACCATTTCATACTTCACCTCAGGCAGCAGATTGCCTTGAGCCGCCCCTGGTACTATGCCTAGTGTTAGCAGTAAATCTGAGAGAAGGATATCATACTCCATATATCCTGTTTTAGGATTGAGGTTCATTACTATCATGCTATATGTAAAACTAACCTATCTGGAGAAATTGCTCACAAGAGATCATATCATGACTTATCAGTAATGCCCATTACTGGCTTGTTATGCACAAAACTATAACCCATTTGGAAACATTGTCCCCTAGACATCACTAGCAGAGGAACTCTAGTCCCCATAGTTCACATGAAGGAGCAGACAGAGGAGCTCCTCTGCCATGCTCTTTCTGTTGATCTGATGTTGCCAATATGCTTTATTTTCAGTGCACAGTGCTTCCGATGTCAGCATGGGGTTCTTTACCCATAAGCAGTGGCAGAGCCAGCAATGCTCAGATTCAAAGACCATCCTAGGTAGGCAGAAAAAGAGGGAGTATTCAGTGAGAAAGCAATCTTCATTCCAGCACCAACTCTGTGGGCTTTCACGTGTGTGCAATGGTGATGTCATCAGAGTTAGAGTCAGCAATGTCCTAGCACAAAAAACACTCCAGGGCAGATGAGGTAGGCAGCATCAAAGAGAGCCAATGACAGGGCTCAGCATTCATGTGGCAGGCACTCCTCACTCCAGTGTTATCTTGGAGCTTTTTATGAATGCACAATGGTGACATCTCTAGGATTGTGGCCAGCAATGTTATAGTGTGAAGGCCACTCCAGGGTAAATGAATCAGGCAGCAACAAATTAAATCATTTAGATGGGTAGGTGAGGTCTTCATAACTTTTTGAACACACTACTGAGACCCTTATTTGAAGAGATAAAAGCATGAAGCCACTCCTAATAGCTTACTATAATATTATAAATTATGTCTGTCATTAGAGGTGGAAGGACATACTAGCAATATTATGAATTATGTTTACAGCCGAGTATAGGCCATGTACCTGAATAGAAGCAGATGGCCACCCTTAGGGGAGAAGTACAGTATGTTATCTTAAATAGGAATGTGGAGCCATTTGCTGCAGATGAGCTCAGGGTAGGTGCCAGAAAGTCTAGGAGGTGTTGTTGTGGAATTTATGTAAATGAATTACTGGCCTAGGAAAGATAAGGACTGACAACAGGATAAAGGATGCTATGATTTGTGAACGGAAGCAGTTTTCCTTCAAAGATTTTACTTGTTTTGTTAACCTATGCACAATTCTTAATATAAAGGGTCAGTAAAGGTATCAAATTTGAACCTGATGGGGAAAGCTGTTCAGTTTACAGCACCCTTCTTATTTTCTCTTTGGCCTGAGATGATGTAATATTGGGTAGAAGCATTTGTGTCTTTTTTTTGTGCTTAACAATCATTCCTTATGGCCAGCCATATGAAGAACCAAGAAGATTACAAGGAGGTGTGGAAGTCCCCGGAAGTAACTCTTGGGAGATCTAGGGTATTTAGTCCTGGTGCCGCTTCTCGGATGGTGGACAGAATGAATCATTGACCCAGTGCTGGATATATTTGCGAGTATATCTATTATAAATGTTTGTGTGACATTGTTAGATCCTGTGTAGATATTACATTCTGTGTGGTTTTGAGCGCGCATAAAAATCTGTGTGGAAACCCGAGTTAGAAATTTGTGTGCACCGATGAAATGGGTAACCTAAGTTGTAAAAAGCATAAAAAAGATGACAAATTAAATGGTTGGCAGGAAACTGCTGAACAATTAGCAGACATCCAGAGGGGATGTCCGGCAAATGAAATAAAAAAATATATATATGGTATTGAAACTGTGTTTCATAGGAAGCTGGCATTCTGTGACATTGCAGAACCCCAGATTGCAATTCCCCCTTGGATGGATGTTTGCTTTAGAGAAGTTAAAGTATCTGAGTCTTGAAGGACTAGAAAAGGGGACTGTTACTTCTGGAGAGAGATCTGCAATTGTGAATATATACTTCTGGGAATTTTATGAAAGGAATTCTTTCTATTAAAGCTAATCTGTGAACCCACTATTTTTTGTTAAATCAGTCAGGACCTAGTAACAGCAGTTTAAGTTTAAATTTAAAACACAGAAGAGAACTTTCTGGTTACATTTCATACCCAGCAGAGAGCTTGTAATTTTAATTTAATAGTTATTTCCTTTCCTCCCTCCCCACACCCACCCACCCATGGGATAATCATAGCTTTATAGGTACTTACACATCATAAAAGACAGGAAGTGCTCTCAGGTGAAGCTCGTTACCCAAATCAGTAATACACTAAGGACCTGAGATTAATTAAGCTTCAGGTGAACAAGGTATATTAAATGTATTAGGTAGAGTTTTATTGGTATAAATATCCATAGCAACCCTCAGTAAGTAAACAACTTAAAGATCTAAACAAAAACTTAAAACTAAGATGCAGACAGCAGTCCAGCAGTGAGATGGGGGCTTTCCAGTCTTTTGCATTGAGTGTCACATGTATGATTTTCTCCCAGTTGGTGAGAGGTCTTACATGTGCACTAGGTGCAAGGAGCTCTTTGCTCTCAGGGAACGAGTCCGTTCTCTAGAGGATAGTGTAACAGAATTGGAAAACATAAGAAAGACAGAGAGGTACATAGACGAGACCTACAGGGATATAGTCCTGAAGTCCCACCTCCAGTCTGGCAGCATCCCTGTTGCCATGGAGGAGAGAGGTCACGTGACAGGAGAGCATCACCCTGGTGTGGCAGGAAGTGATCCTGTAACTAGAACCTATCCGCCAGTTGATGTAAAACCCTCTCACTCCGAGGAAGTTTCTCCAGGGCCATGTGCCCATGAGGGAAGGGTTAGGACAGCCGTTATAGTTGGTGATTCGATCATTAGGCATGTAGATAGCTGGGTGGCTGGTGGACGTGAGGATCGCCTGGTAACATGCCTGCCTGGTGCGCAGGTAGCGGACCTCATGCGCCACCTAGATAAGGTCTTAGATAGTGCTGGGGAGGAGTCTGCTGTCTTGGTACATGTCGGTACCAATGACATAGGAAAAAGTGGTAGGGAGGTTCTGGAGACTAAATTTAGGCTTTTAGGTATGAAGTTGAAATCCAGAACTTCCAGGGTAGCATTCTCCGAAATGCTTCCCATTCCACATGCAGGACCCAGAAGGCAGGCAGAGTTCCGGAGTCTCAATGTGTGGATGAGACAATGGTGCAGAGATGAGGGGTTTGGATTTGTTAGGAACTGGGGAACATTCTGGGGAAAGGAGGGGCTCTTCCGAAGGGATGGGCTTCACCTTAACCGGGATGGAACCAGGCTGCTGGCATTAACCTTTAAAAAGGAGATAGAGCAGCTTTTAAACTAGATAATAGGGGAAAGCCAACAGTCGCCCAAGAGCGGATGGTTCAGTAGAATGTATCCTTGAAGGATACTACCAAAAGCAGAGAGGTTCCAAAAAAGAGTAAAGTAGCCCAAATGCCCTCTAGTATGGAGCAGACAGAGCTTAAAGATCCCAAATTACCCATGTCTACCAATAGCCAAATTAATATGAATAAAATACAGTCTCTAAAATGCTTCTATGCAAAAGCTAGAAGTCTAAAAAACAAGATGGGGGAGTTAGAATATATAGCACTAAATGAGAGGTTAGATTTGATTGGAATATGAGAGACATGGTGGAAGGAGGACAACCAGTGGGACACTGTGATACCTCCAGATACACAATATCAACCGGCTCACCTTTGTCCACCTGATTATTCACTCCTTCAAAAAAACATAACAGATTAGTAAGACAAGATCTTCCTTGTCTAAAGTCATGTTGGCTGTCTCCCATTAGGTCATGACTATCTACATGCTGAGTAATTTTATTCTTTATGATGGTTTCTACCATTTTTCCCGGTACTGATGTCAGTCACCAGGTATTAGAGATGATTTTAATGATAGTTGACAGATTACTAATAGCAGGTCTGCAGTCTGGGTACAAACTATATCGTAATGATAGAGCTGATCAAATTGGTGGAGGGGTTGCGTTCTATGTTAGAGAGGGAATTGAGTCAGAAAGGATTAAAGTTTTGCAGGAAACTAAATTTGCTGTAGAATCTCTATGGATTGAAATTCCATGTAAAAAGGGGAAGGCGATTGCAGTGGGGGTGTACTATCGACCGCCTGGCCAGAATGAACAAATGGATGATGAAATGCTCAAAGAAATCAAGGAAGCTAACAAAAGTTACAGCGGAGTAATAATAATGGGTGATTTCAATTACCCAGGTATCGACTGGGTCAGTGTCACTGCAGGACATGCTAGGGAGATAAATTTTCTAGATGTGTTTCTGGAGTGGAGGAGTGGCCTAGTGGTTGGGGCAAGGTACTTCAGGCCGGAAGGTCGGGGGTTCAAATCCCACTAGAGGACAGCAACCTTGGGCCGGAAGGACTGGGGTTTCTAGTCCCACAGGTGCTCCTTGTGGTCTTGGGCAAGCCACTTAACCCTCCATAGCCCATGTTCCCTGTAAAATAGTTATCTCCAAGTTATAATGTCCTGTTCAATGTAATTTCAGTTTGTTCAATGTAAACCGCACTGATGCAGAATAGCGCGGTATATAAGAGAATGTAAATAAATAAATAAATAATGACATAAATCACTACTTCTTGGAGCAGTTGATTCATGAACTGACCAGAGGGGATGCCATATTAGACCTAGTCCTTAGTGGAACACCAGATCTAGTGTAAGAGATAAGGGTGTTGGGGCCACTTGGCAATATTGATCATAGCATGATCGCCTTTGATTTAATAAGTGGAGGAGGGATAGTACGGAAATCCACAGTACTGCTTTTTAACTTTCAAAAGGGAGACTATGATAAAATAAGGAAAATAGTTAAGGAAAAACTAAAAGGAGCAGTTGAAAAGGTTAAAGACTTACATCAAGCTTGGGTGTTGTTGAAAAATACACTCTTGGCAGCCCAGACCAAATGTATTCCACGCTTTAAGAAATATGGAAGGAAGTCCAAAAAACTGCCAGCATGGTTTAAAGGTGAGGTCAGAGAGGCTGTTGTTGCCAAAAAAGCATCTTTCAGGAAATGGAAAAAAGAGCCAAACGATGAAACCTTAACACAGCACAAGCACTGGCAAGTCAAATGCAAGGCATTGATAAAGCAGGGAAAGGGAGAATTTGAGAAGAAGCTTGCTGCAGAAGCAAAAACGTGAAATAAAGATTTTTTCAAATACATTTGTAGCAAAAAACCTGTGAGAGAGTCGGTCCATTAGATGACAGAAGAGTTTAAGGGGCACTAAGAGGCGACAAGGCGATAGCTGAGAGACTGAATGAATTCTTTGCTTCGGTCTTTACTGAGGAAGATGTAGGGATGTTACCCATAACTGCAGTGGTATTTAAAGTTGCGGAAGAATTGAAAGAAATACCGATACATTGGGAAGATGTTTTACAACTATTAGATAAACTGAAGAGTAGCAAATCACCTGGTCCGGATGTTATACATCCAAGGGTGTTGAAAGAACTGAAATATGAGATTGAAGACCTGCTTTTAGTAATCTGTGAACTATCATTAAAATCATGTCTAATACCTGTAGATTGGAGGATCGCCAATGTAACACCAATTTTTAAAAAGGGTTCCAGGGGTGATCCGTTAAACTACAGACCGGTGAGCCTCACGTCAGTACCGGGAAAAATGGTAGAAACCATCATAAAGAATAAAATTACTCAGCATGTAGATAGTCATGGCCTAACGGGAGACAGTCAACATGGCTTTAGACAAGGAAGATCTTGTCTTACTAATCTGTTATGTTTTTTTGAAAGTGTGAATAAACAGGTGGACAAAGGTGAGTCGGTTAATATAGTGTATCTGGACTTTCAGAAAACCTTTGACAAGGTCCCTCATGAGAGACTTTTGGCAAAACTAAAGAGTCATGGGATAGGAGGCAGTGTACTGCTTTTGATCAGGAACTGGTTAAAAGATAGAAAGCAGAGGGTTGGGCTAAATGGCCAATTTTCCCAATGGAAAAAGGTGAATAGTGGTGTACCCCAGGGATCTGTGCTGGGTCTGCTGCTTTTTGATATATTCATAAATGACCTGTGAAGGGGAATAACAAGTGAGATTATCAAATTTTCAGATGACACAAAACTATTTAAAGTTGTTAAAACTCAAGAGGATTGTGGAAAATTGCAAGAGGATCTTGATAAATTGGAAGACGGGGCACCAAAATGGCAGATGAAATTTAATGTGGACAAGTGCAAAGTTATGCACCTAGGGAAGAACAACGCAAACTATGGTTACGCAATGCGAGGTTCCACATTAGGAACCACCACTCAGGAAAAATTTTTAGGCATCATTGTGGATAACATGTTAAAACCCTCGGCCCAGTGTGCAGCGGCAGCCAGGAGAGCAAATAGAATGCTAGGTATCATAAGGAAAGGAATGGAAAATAAAACAAAAGATATTATAATGCCTCTATATTGTTCCATGGTGAGACCACACCTTGAATATTGTGTGCAATTCTGGTCGCCGTATCTTAAAAAGGATATAGCGTTATTAGAAAAGGTTCAGAGAAGAGCCACCAAAATGGTAAAGGGGATGGAAGGATACTCCTATGAAGAAAGGCTAAAAAGGTTAGGGCTCTTTAACCTTGAAAAGAGACGGCTGAGGGGAGATACGATAGAAGTCTATAAATTAATGAACGGAGTGGAACTGGTAAACATAGATCGATTGTTTACATTATCAGAATATAGAAAGAATAGGGGAGATGCAATGAAGCTACAGGGTAAACTATTTAAGACTAATAAAAAAATATATTTTTTTCACTCAACGTGTAATCAAACTCTGGAATTTGTTACCGGAGTATGTAGTAAAGGCTGTTAGTGTAGCTGGGTTTAAAAAAGGTTTGGACAAGTTCCTGGAGGAAAGGTCCATAAACCATTATTAAGAAGGGACCCAGGATATCAATGCTTGACCCAGTACAAGCATTGCGGAACCTTGTCTTTTCGGTAAACTGCTAGGTACATATGACCCAGATTGGCCACTGTTGGAAACAGGATACTGGGCTTGATAGACTTTGGTCTGACCCAGTATGGCATATCTTATGTTCTTATGTTCTGAAATATCAACTGTCTCTCGATAATATGGCCCAGTCCCACGCAAGCCCTGAGTGGGTTGTATTGGGCTGGTGGGTAGACCTGGCAAAGGAAAAAAGAAACAGGGAACAAGACACCCTGGTTCAGAATTTAAAAGAACAGGTTTTTCTCTTGCAAGGTAATTCTGTAGAAAAGAACAGTGATTGTACTAGTGCAAGCATGTCAACTGTCCCACCTTCTTATGAAGAGGGATTTGAGGGTATAGCCTGTGCTATGGGTATAGGAACGTCCCCCTCTGTAATCGGAAAGGATGAAGAGCAGCAAGAGAAAAGTGGTTTACAGTGTTCAACTCTGAAACAGGAGGAGTTGGTAAGTGAGAAAGATATTCTTGAACAATAAAAACAGAGAGATTATCAGGTTGATTATGGTATGAGGCTGCATTATTATTGAAGGATTGTGCTGTTTCAGAGTTGAAGGAGGACATGACTTAGCAATTAAGATGGAAGGAAGGAGGTCAGGAACAGGCTCTGGAGAATCTCTCCAGTCTCATAGATGAGTGCAAGGAGGATTCTGAGAGCTATCAGCACTTTCATCTGGCTGAACGGACATTAAAGAGAGTAAACGAGAAGACAGATAAGGGACCTATACGGCTCCTTATAACTGATGTACAAAAGTCTTTAGATAAGTTGAGAAAAGAAGTAATGGATATAAGGGAGAATAGGAAAAGGTTAAATCCTTTCAGACCCTTTCCGAGCACAGCAGTAGGAATAGTTACCCTTGTCGCCAATTGAAACCCAGCAGAAATTTGTAATCTGGCTCAAAATTGTCCTAATCCTAGAAAAAAATATGGGCAATTTATAGACTACTGGAGACAACTGATATGTACCTATGATCCTACCTGGTCAGATGTGCAACATTTGATGAGGGCACTTTTTCTTAATCGCTCTGATCTTCAGACTGTCTGTAAACCGCCACTTGAAGAGTCTGAAAATCTGTGGATATGGCCCATGGAAAACCCTGTGAAGGATCCCTCTGACCCAGATGAATATAATAAGTTTACAGAACATAGGGAAAAGTTGTTATAATCTCTGAGAGGGTGTTTTCAAACTAAACCTGATCTCACCAAATTGCTCTCTTTAAAGCAAGATAAGGATGAAATGTTTCACAGTATTCAATGTTGCCTGGCATTTATAGATTTTTTCGTCTACCAAGACATGAAGGGATTTTCTTTTATTTTTATGCTATTTTTATGAATGGTATTCTGCCGGAACTTTGGTATATTAGTAAGAATGCTCTCTTGGGGTGGTCTATTAAAACACCAGGTGAGATTTTAGAGTCTGCCCTAAGTGCTGAGCAGTGGATCCTGCGAGATAAGGAAACTGAAACAACCAAAACTGAAAAGCAGAAACAGAAACTTTTAAATTTGCATATTGCTTCCCTAGGGTCTCAACAAGTGGAGGTCCAGCAAGGAAGCCGAGGTAGAGGATATAAGCTGGCTTGGCATGGTGGCCATAGTCTGTTCCAAAGGGATCTTGATGTATGGCAATGCATGTGCTACAGTTGTGGACAGACTGGGCATATGCCCACGCCCTGCTGACCACCATCAAAAAGTGGCAGGAATGGTGCCATCTCCTGCTGGAACCCTCTGACCCGGTGCTCCACAGTTCACCCCTATGACCCAATATTACCTTTTGGAGGAAACTGAGGACTTTGCTTGTGACTGACTATGCCCTCTCCTTACTAATAATACCAGAGATGAGCTAGATGCTAGCATTGGGGGTCTTTGATGCATTTTTCTTCTGGACATCAGAACATCTGTGTCTGCCTTATTCTGGAAAAACTTGTCTCCTGTTTACCACTGAGAGCTGCCTACTGCACCCCAGGAACAGTATCAAAGGCTTTGCTGAAATCTAGGTAGATCACAGAGTTGTCATTTATTCCTTCAATGAGAACAAAGCCCTGATCCATTTGAGTCATCCATGGTACTATCCATTTTTGCCTGACAAACTATGGGTGGCACTGGAGAATGATGTGGGCCAGTTGAACATCCCACCTATTAAGATACTTTTGAAACCCATTGCCTCATTGCCCCATGATAAGCAATACCCACTATTTGAAGCTTCAATTTTAGGTATTTTCCTGGTTATTCAGAAACTGTTAAATCAAGGACTAATTGTCTCTACATCCTCTCCATGTAATACCCCTATCTTACCAATCCTGAATGATGGGCAGTAAACCAGGCAGTGCAATAGATATTTCCCTTGGTTCCAAATCTGCATGATATTTGGACTCAAATCCCATCCACAGTCAAGTTCTTTTCTGTCATGGATTTAAGTTCCGCCTTTTTTTTACTTGCCACTCCACCCTGCTTGAAGATTCTTATTTGCATTCACGTTTGAAGGTCAGTAATATACCTGGACCACATTTTCACAGAGTTACACCAAAAACCCTGCTTATTTTTCACAGTCATACTCTATAAGGAGTAAATTTGGAGGGAGGTTCTGTTTGATCAATATGTTGATGAAGTACTTTTTCTTGGGGTTAGACTGAACTCAACAGGATGCCAACTTACTGCTCAGAGAGTCCAGTCAGTACTTGCTTTGCCTTTCCCTGTTTCCGTCCCTTTGTTACCTAGATTCCTAGACTTACTGATGTTTTGCCACCAATGGATCCCTAATGTTGCTTCCATGGCACAGCCTTTGTATGCTCTTCTGGGCAGAAATGGTCCATTGGGTTTGATTGCACCTACTGAGGAGCAATATGACACCTTTATGTTATTGAAATCTTCTCTGCTTGCTACTTCTTGTTTGGCTTTCTTTTGTTATGAGCTTCCTTGTCATTTGTATGTCTCTATTACCGCCACTTCAGCCACTTGTGTATTGACTCAGAAGTTTCCTACTGGTATGAAACCTCTTGGCTATTTTTTTTTTTTGTTTGATCGGGGCTGTGAGAGGTGATCAGAACCACCATTTCCCTGCCCCCATTCCTCAGCTGATTGGGAGCTCCACTTCAACCCAGGCAGTACAAATTGCACAGAGTAGAACGGCACGCCCGCGCATTGTGGGCTCACGTCTGAGGGCCTCGCCAGAGGGCCTTTTGGCATGGCCCTTAGGCGGCGCATGGAGGCGGCGCTCTCAAAAGCCATAAGTGGCTAGTAGCAATCTGATCTCCATCTGATTCACAGACGAATCGCTTGGAAGCTTTGAAAGAAATATCAACAGATGCAACAGAAGCCTACAAGCAATTTATGCTTTACTTCCATTCCTTAAGACTATAACTTATCTTCTCGGATGATTCGTCCGTGCATTTTCAGCAACTTATTTAAGTAGTTCTTCTATAAAATTTAAAGTCCTCCTTAACGTTGTAAATGGAACACCAGCGTGAGATAAGAGACCCATTATATTACCACTGAATACAAATAAAGAGAAGCCCTACAAACTGCAGGCAATTCTAATGCCTGTTAAAGGTAGTGGTTGCTTCGTGGACTCAGTCCTATCCTAGATAAGATTTGATCAGCCTTGTACTGTCAGCCATTTTTTGGTGGGCTGTCTTTCTCTTCAAGTGCATGGCGGCCATTCCTTTCACTGGTGGTGGTGTCCTGGCCCCTCTGTTGGTTCCATATCAGGTTCTACTACTCGCTCCTTGGCTAATCTGTTGCCGTGTAACAGCTCAGGGGCCTTTCCTTTTCATCAATGTGCCTCAGCTTCTCTACCTTCTGCGGTCACCACCTTGACCTTTAGCTTGGCATTATTACATTGCCGCTCTCTCCACGCCAAATCGTTGTTGGTTTATGACCTCATACAGCAACATTCTCTTGACCTTTGTTTTCTCACTGAAACTTGGCTCAAAGAGGATGAGGATCCTCTCTTGAGTAGTTGCCTGCCCCTGGGTTTTCAGCCTTTTCAACTCCCAGGATAGGTAAGGGAGGGGGAGGAGTAGCCCTCCTCTACCGCTCTAGTTTCCTCTTTACAGAAGTCTCAGCACTCTCCATTCATTATTCAGAATCCCTTTTCATTTGTCTGCAGTCTTCTCCCCCATGTTACTTCCTTCTATTCTACCTTCCCCCTTCTCTCTCTGGTCCTCGATGGGATGCGGCTTTACTGACTCTTTCTGATACAATACTCACATATTCTAATATCACTATCCTTGGGGATTTCAATGTCCACATAGACTCTCCCTCTCGACTGAAGGATCAGATGTTCTTAAACTTATTACATGATTTGTCGCTCATGCAACATGTTTCCTATCCCACGCACAGTGCAGGACACACTTTAGATTTGGTCCTTACTACTTCCCGCTCACATCTCACATTTTCAGCATTTTCTACACACACAATTCTCTGGTCTGATCACTATTGCGTTGTCCTTTCTGCTGCTTTGGTGACATTGGGTTACAAAGTTGGTCCTGCAGACCCCCAGACTCTTCTCTGTTTACGACATCATATTACTTCAACTACCTTACGTACTTTCCCTTCTGCACAAAATTTATTCCCTTCGGACTTTGCTCTTCTGTCACCCGATGCTCAAGTCTACACCTGGAATTCAGTTCTTACTTCTGCCCTAGATAACTTGGCCCCTCTACGCCCATCCTCTTCCTCATTAAATCAGGTTCATTCCCTTTGGTATCATCCTGGTCTGTGCCTGCAGCGTTCACAGCTTTGTCAAGTGGAGCGGTTATGGCTTAAACACCCATCCTCAGATGCTCTAGCTCATTTCAGACAGTTGTACTCCTGTTATTGTTCATCAGTCAAGTCCGCTAAACATTCCTATTACGCCTCCGAAATCTTCAAGGCTGCCAACTTCTCTAGACAGCTTTATTCTATCCTTCAAAAGCTTTCTTCTACCACCGCAAGCTCTTTCTCTTGGACTCTAGTACCAGCTCCGACATTACTTGCCACCTTTTTCTATGAGAAGATTCATAACCTTCGTTCATCTTTCTCTAGTACTCTGCCTCCATCTTTTGTCGCCTTCCCGCCCACTACTTTCTTCCTCCCCCCCAACTACAACGGATTCTTCCCATGACACTTCCTCGTTCATCTCAGTGGGCTCGTCTTCCTCTTCTCTGAACCAGACGTTGGCTCATATCTGGTCTTCATTTCATTCCATCACTCCCACTGAAGTACTTGAGACAATTTCTGGTTCTAGGAAGACTACCTGCCCTCTGGACTCCATCCCCTCTAACTGGTAATCTGAACCCTCTCTTCAGTTTTTACCCACAATCCTGACTATTCTGAATTCCAGTTTATCTGCAGGTCTATTCCCTAGTCCGTGGAAGTCCACCATTGTTTGCCCACTTCTCAAACAGCCCTCTCTGGATCCATCTATCCTATCACACTGGCGACCAGTCTCAAATCTTCCCTTTCTGGCTAAAATTTTGGAACGATTCGTGTTCCAGCAATTGTCATCCCACGTTGAAGCCACTAACACATTGCATCCCCGACAGTCTGGATTCCGCTCAGGCCATAGTACAGAGACGGTACTGCTTGCCCTTCTAAATGAATTACACACTGCACATGACTGTGGGGATATCACCTTGATTGTGTTCTTGGACCTTTTCTCAGCTTTTGACTTAGTAGATCACCAAATCTTGATTTCTCGTCTTCATGATTCTGGGCTTCGGGGCAATGCACTACATTGGTTCCGCTCTTTTCTTACATCTCATACTTTTTCCATTCATTCCACTGGTAAGTCATCACCTTCATTTCCCGTGATTTGTGGGGTCCCTCAAGACTCTGTCCTTTCTCCCCTGCTCTTTAACATCTTTCTTGCTCCTCTGCCTCTCTTAATCCTCTCTTGTCCTTCTTTTTCATACTTCACCTATAGATGTGGATATCACACCACTTAATGACTGTTTTACCCACATTGCTTCCTGGCTTTCTTCCAATTTCCTTCACCTGAATCCTGCCAAATCTTCTGCCATGTGGGTATCTTTGAGTATTCCCTGATCCACCATTGCTCCTCAGCTTGCTTCTGTTGCTATCCCCTTAGTTTCTTCTTTCTGTTATTTGGGTGTAACATTGTATTCTTCCCTCTCTTTTCACGATCATGTGTCCTTCCTCACTCGTCGCTCCTTTTATGCACTTAGGCAAATTAGGGCAGTCCTTTCTCTGCTACCTCCAGCCTTGCTTATCACCCTACTCCTGGCCCTAGTTATAAGTAGATTAGGTTACTGTAATGTGGCATTAGCGGACCTATCATTATATCAAATTCAGTGCTTCCAACTATTGCAAAACACGGCAGCGAGACTCGTTTACCATGCCAGATGGTATGACCATGTCACTCCTCTTTTACTCCATCTCCATTGGTTGCCTCTCCATTATAGATTTAAGTACAAATTCTTAATTCTGACCCATAGAGCAATCCATACTTCGACTCCGCTGTATCTTGCTAATCTCATCTCTCCGCATACTCCACAGCGGCAACTTCATTCCATTCATGCAAATCATCTTACCCTCCCTTCTCCTTCACAAGCCCATTTGGAACAGACCTATCATGCTGCTTTTTACTTTCTCAGCCCTGCACCCTAGAACACTTTACCATCCTCTCTCTGTTTAGAACCATGATATCAGAATTTCAAGACATTGCTCAAAACCCACCTATTCCAACAATCATTTGAGCTTCCTGACTGTTAGCACCACTTAAGTATTTTTCCTTTTGTACTTTCTGTCTTTGTTTGACATATACTGTTTTCTCTACCTCTTTCCTATTATACAATGGCATTCTTTTCCTCTTTTCTGCAGCATTTTGCTTTTATTGTAAACCGCCCTAATGTCTTGATGTGGGCAGTATATCAAGTGTATCAATAAAGATAAAGATAAACCTTTGATTCTGTTGCTGCTGGTCTGCCTCCCTGTTACCAGGCCCTAGCCTCTGTGGTCTTTGCTTTAGAAACAATATCCTTCCTACTACTACTACTACTACTACTTTTTAACATTTATAAAGCACTACCTCATACGCAGTGTTGTATAGACATATAAAGAGTCCCTGCTCATCAGAGCTTACAATCTTAAGACAACAGAAATACACACAGAGTAACAGTCTAGCTAGGGCAAAACCGGGTTGGCTGTCTCCCATAGCTACTACTAGTACTACTGTGCATTTACTACACATACAGTTTAAATAAATGCATACATACATTCCAATTACAACAAGGGTACATTACATCACATCAGGGGTCTCATTACAGGCAGGCTGGGGTTTCATGGTGTACATTACATTACATCAAGGGTTACATTTAGAGGATGCTGACATGGTGATGTTTCTTGTGATTCCATTGCCGCTGATCAGGTCTGTTCTTTGGTGGAGTTGCTGGAGTGGGGAGGAGGAGGAGAATGCGATCATTCCATAGTGCCGCACCTAGGAATGTTTTAAATTTAAAAGTCTGCTGCTGGTGTTACTTCTCCATGTGGTAGATGCTTACCCTGCAGAGGTAGAACCAGGGTCACATACCGTCTGTGATGGGTGAAAGACAAAAATGACCCTGCCACTGTGCCCCGCCTAAGGGCCATGCCAAAGGACCCTTTGGCATGGCCCTTAGGCGCGGCCACACCTGCCGGTTCCAGTCATTTGAATGCTGCCTGTTGCACCCTGATTGGGCCTTGGTGAGGGGAGCGGGAGGGGCAAGCAGCTCCTGCTTCCTCCCCTGATATCCGATCAGCAGCGTGGTGGTGGGTGAGAGAGGCAGTTACCTGCCGATTCCAGTCATTTGAATGCTGCCTGTTGCGCCCTGATTGGGCCTTAGACCAGCATATCTGACACTTGACATCTTGAGGATCGGATGATCTTATGAGGGTTTCGGGCTGTTTCCGATTCAACTGATGTCATACTTGTTTCAGCCAATAGATGTCCGTTCTGGCTATAAAACCATTTGTTTGGTTCGGCGGTTGAAAAACCTGGAATTTTCACTTCTGTGTTTATCTCAGCGGCAGAACACTTGATACAGGGTTCTCAAGGGTCCTGAAACATGCATGTTAGGACAAGGTACTTCAGGCCGGAGGGCCAGCGGTTCAAGTCCCACCTGGGGACAGGAATCTCAGGCCGGAGGGACTGGGATTTCTAGTCCTATAGGCACTCCTTGTGGTCTTGGGCAAGCCACTTAACCCTCCATTGCCCATGTTCCCTGTAAGTATTAGCGTATGTGTCTCATATCCCCTCGTGTTAAATGTATCCCCCAATTGACCGCTTTGACCCGGTGAAAAGCAGGATATAAATACAGCTAAATAAATAAATAATAAATAATAATAATAAATAAATGTTGTGTGCGAGTTAACGCCAGTTCTTCATGGATGGTTTCTTTTCAACGCCGAGGATTAAGATAAGGCATTTAAAGATTTATTCACACAATTTTTTTTTCAAAAAAGGGTGTCACATACCTTTGAGAAGGGGGTTATTATCCTTGCAAAAACTCAGCCACTTTCCTCATCTCGTCTCCTTTTATAAGATTTGGTTATTTCCCAACCCCATGTTATTTTACACGAGATCTTCCTTCTAAGCCTGCATCCTTGTTTTGTTTTGTTCTGTGCCTGTACCTGAGGACTTCCAGTATAGTCCAGATCATGATTGTCTTTTACAGGTTGTAGAGTCCTCTAAGGCCAGGCCAGACCTTTCCCCTGTGCCCTTATCTGATCCTGGCTATGTTATTTTTACGAATGGCTCATCTTTCTGTAGTGAGGATGGCACCATCTGTATGGGATATGCAGTTACTTTAGTGGATACAGTTTTAGAATCAGGATCTTTACCCTTTGCTAGTGCTCGACTGGCTGAAGTTTTTGCATTAATACATGCATTAGAACTTTCTGCATATCTAGTTGTTAATGTTTATACTGACAGTGCTTATGCTCTGGGGATTTTGAGGGACCTTGGTAATATTTGGGCTCAGTGAGGGTTCCTGACAGCAGTTCTCTACCCTATTAAGCACGTTGCATATATTCAAAGACTGTTAAAAGCTGTTCTCCTTCCTGTGCAAGTGGCAGTTTTGAAGTGCCAATGATACAATAATAATAAGACTGTTATGGCACAAAGCAATAACTTTGTGGACTCTGTAGCAAGAGAATCTGCCTTGGGCCCACAGATTGTTGTCTCACTTTTCCTTCTGTTAATACTATCTACCAGTCAGATGTCTCTGCAGCTCTTACGTGAGCACCAATCAACTGCTTCCTATGAAGGAAAAACAAAGTAGCTTTCTTTTGCTGTTGCACCTGATACAGACAAACTTTGGAAAAAAGGACATCTAATAGTCTGTTCCTCAACTTTGTTATATCCTATGGCAATGTTGTTACACTTCAACTTGATTTTATCAGTTAAAGCTATGTGCCAGGCTTTCTCTGTTTTATTGTTTAATCCTAACTTTTTTTTCCACAGCCAAAGCTGTTGTGGTGACCTCTCCTGTCTGTCTTTCTGCTGACTGTTCAGGAACAACATTGACAACATCTTCCACCTCTTTACCAAGACCACAAGGCCCTTTTTTATTTTTACAGATGGATTTTGCAGTCTTGCCTTGTGCCAGAGAAGGGAAGAAACACTTACTTGCATTCACCTGTTTGTATTCAAGGTGGTCCAAAGCCTATCCAACCAGTTCTCTGTCAGCAGCAACTACTATTAAATGCTTATTGTACCAGTTTATTCCAAAATTCTGATCAAGGACCAACATTTGTATTCCATGTTTGGGAAGGAATTCATGCCTTTTTTGGAATTCACAGGCAATTGCATCCTCCTAGCAGACTCCCAGTTATTGTGCAGCGACATCACCGGCTTCCCTGCCAGTTATTCAGCAGCGCTGAGGGAGGAGAAGGGATTTCTTCTTCAAACAGCTGACTTTCAGTTTGAGCCATTCCACCTGCTCATGATCAGCCAGTCGCTGGCTTCTCTGCCGTTTATTCTGCAGCGCCTTTAGGCATGCCTGCATTAAAGTGCCCTTTGATGTGGTCCTTAGATATGGAACACAAACTTTGCATACCTCTTTACAAGGCATCTCGCACTGAAAGGTTAATACAGTTGATACCTGATGTGGGCTACCTCCATGAAGAGGTACAGAGAAAAGCCACCAAAATGGTAAAGGGGATGGAAGGCTACTCCTATGAAGAGAAGATACAAAGGTTAGGGCTCTTTAACCTGGAAAAGAGATGGCTGAGGGGAGATATGATAGAGGTCTATAAATTAATGAATGGAGTGGAACGGGTAAATGTAGATCAATTGTTTATGCTATCAGAATATAGAAAGACTAGGGGACATGTAATGAAGCTACAGGGTAAACTATTTTTTCACTCAACGTGTAATCAAACTCTGGAATTTGTTACCGGAGCATGTAATAAGAGCTGTTAGTGTAGCTGGGTTTAAAAAAGGTTTGGACAAGTTCCTGGAGGAAAGGTCCATAAACCATTATTAAAAAGGGACCCAGGATATCAGTGCTTGACCCAATACAAGCATTGTGGAACCTGTGTCTTTTGGGGATACTGCTAGGTATGTACGACCTAGATTGGCCACTGTTGGAAACAGGATACTGGGCTTGATGGACCTTGGTCTGACCCAGTATGGCATATCTTATGTTCTTAAATGCATTGACTCCTCAAACATCTCTTCATACACACTACTTCTCAACCACACCTTACAATTTCCTTCTTTGCACCCTAAAACTCTACAAATGTCTAAAGCACTTTTATGTTAGCAGCTGTGCAGACCTAATTCTGCACCTTCCTCATTTCTTAGTTTGCTACATTTCATTGTTTTCTTTCTTTTTCTCTCATAATTATCCAGCCAATCCACTCCCTCACAATACTCTTATTCCCACTTCATCACTGCATGTACCAATCATATATCTATGAACACCTCTCAGAACTCCTCACTCTATCAATACACACAAATGCAGGGCATCACAACATCTCATTGATATCAGACCTCAGTCATACACCCAAACCTTACTTTCACACACTTCTGCATGTAATTCTCTGACTCTCAAAGGTGCACTCCTTAACGCTCGTTCTTCATGACACAAAACTCAAGTAATCAATGACTACTTGATGGATAACCAAGTTGATATTTTATGTGTCACTGAATCGTGGTTTCCAGATTCCGATAACACTCTTTTAAATCAACTAATCACAGACAATTTTTTTTAGTAGAGGTGTTGGTGACTTTCTCATTGCCAAAAGGTATCTTAATTTCAAGTCTCTAGCTACTTTGTCTTGCAGGGGTTTAGGCACACTAACAATTTCAAACAACTGCATTACTCTTTTACTTGTTTATAGATCGCCAAATGCAGGCCCAAATGACCTTGATATGCTTTTGGAGGCAGTCCGCAGCCACAATTCACCCTCGAACCATTTGATTTTTTTTAGGTGACCTCAATCTTCTCTCAGTGCTCTTAAAACATCAAAAGCTTTTTTTAAATGCTATGAATGTTGTGGAATACACTCAGATCATTAGCTAACCAACACATAATAGAGGTAATACATTAGACATGATATTTATACCACCTTCTTTGCTTAGCACAAATCTTTCTACACATATTAATCTATCTACTGTCCACTGGTCTGATCATAAAATAATCACTTTTTCACTATCCCAACTGTCGCAGATTCGCATAACACACTCACCACATGTTGCAACACATAGATTTAATAACTTAGACAAGAAAGACTTTCTAGCCAGTTCATCGCCCCCTCCTTCAATTACTTCTAATAACCTTGATGCATTGGTACTTAATTGGAACAGTGCTATAGCCAGCATTGCTATAAGGCCATTCAGATACACAAAGTTCCGCAGACTGCATACCGCAAGTTGGTTTTCCCCTTTTTCAAAATTTTGAAATGAAAACTCGGAGCTCTGGAAAGGAGGTGGAGATGCTCCTAATCCATTTGCAAATTTTATCAATTACACTGCTAAGGGCCATGAAAATCAGGCTGATACGAATAAAGCTAAGAAGGTGTTTTACTCTAAGTTACTAAAGAGTTCTTTAAACTGTCCTCATGAGCTTTTTGATATAGTTAAATCCTTAGAAAAGTATCCTGTCTCTTAGAAGGAAAAAGCTCACATAACACCTCAACTTATGGCAGACCACATCTAGTCTCTTACATGCATCTCAAATCATCATCTCCCCTCTTTTGAAGGTGGTTCTCTACCTCACAACCATAAGGAATACATTACCCACTGGGAATCCTCAATTATTTCAGTTAAACAACTGGATTAAAATCATTACAAGTATTAACACCACCACTTCTCCACTTGATCCCTTCTCCAGTAAGCTGGATGCAAGCTGCTAGAGCAAAGCTTTCCCCTATAATTCAAAAAATTGCTCATCTCTCTCTGTCTCAAGGTTACCTGCCTGCAGACCTGAAAATGGCCTCCATTCGCCCAATAAGAAAAATAACAGGAAATGACCCCAAACTTTCGACATCCTACAGACTTATCGCTAGTATTCCATTCTTAGCAAAGATTATAGAAAAGATAGTACAATTATAGCTTCAAGATTACATAGACATATATTTCCCCTTGGACCAACAATAATATGGCTTCAGACCTCATCATGAAGCTGAATCTTTAATGGCAGTACTAATGGACAATCTGATAAAGGGAACAGATAAGCCCAGTCAAGGATTTATACTTATCTTCATTGATATCAGGTTAGCTTTTGATTCAGTCCCGCACAATTTAGTGATCCAAAGGTTAGAAGACATACAGGGTGGACCAAAAAAAGTGAGAACATCTTGTGACATATAAGTTATTTAAAAATTCAAAAAGACAGATGTAAACGATTGACAAATTAAAAAAAAATATGGTGACCGGAAATTGTCGAAATAAAGACGTTATATAGCTAAAAAAGGTAAATAAGTAAGCTATTTGTACATATGTTTATAGTTACTATTTGTACATATGTTTATAGTTACCCTGTTGCTCCAAGTTTAAACCCCTGTTCAATGTAAGCACAGAACAGTCTTCTGACTGTGCAACCTTTGTTATATGTAAACCACTCTGATAACAAATAGCGCGGTATATAAAAGTTGTTAAATAAATAAATAAATTAAATAAATATTTAAGCTTTTAATTTACGAGATGTTCTCACTTTTTTTGGGCCACCCTGTAGGTCTAACAGGAATCACTCTCACCTGGTTCAAATCTTACTTTTTAAAGCAACAACTTCAGGTAAAAATAGGCAGTGCTAAATCAGCCCCCTATACTCAGCTGCAGGTAATACCTCAAGGATCTGCCTTGTCATCTTTATTATTTAACATCTTTCTTTAGTCAGTATGCTCAATTTTTAAAGCGCATAATATCCTATATCACATCTATGCTGATGATGTAAAGTTATATATGTAAAGCCCTCACTAACCATCATTGAGAACTGCTTCATATCCATCACTTGCTCACTGGTTTTCAATGTATAACTTTGAAATAAATCACAAGAAGACAGATGTAATCTATATCACTAGGAACTGTAATCTGGGAGTCATAATTGACCAACACCTCTAATTTTCATCCCATATCAGCAAAATCACTAAGAACATTAACGTTAAACTGAAATCTCTTTGTCACCTTAAATCCCTACTCAAATATAATGATTTTTGTTCCATACTTCAGGCTCTCATTGTCCCGCACATTGATTATTGTAATATTGTCCTTCAAGGCCTCCCTAGTTCCTCATTTCACCTGTTTTAATTAGCTTTGAACACAACTACACACATTTTTACCAGTAGTTCAAGAGCAGATCATATCACACCAACAGTCAAGCAGTTACACTGGTTGCCTGTCATTCAGAGAATCAAGTACAAGTCTCTTTTAATGATATTCAAGGCAATTTGTGATCTCATAGCAGTGTTTCTTTAATCAATTATAAGAAGAACACCCAACAACAGGTCCAGAAGATCCATTTCACTTAACACTCTGTGCATTCCGGCTTTGTATACTAGGACTTCATGTGCCACATTGAGGAGAGCTTTCTCTTTGTTTGCACAAACTCTTTGGAACAAGATTCCAGACTACCTTTGTGCTGCTAATGATTTAATGACTTTTAGAAGGATTCTTAAAATGTATCTCTTTATTGAATGCTTTGATGTGAATTAAACCTCACTTTCCTAACACATTATCCTTCTTGTGTATATATTTCCCTGTGTCTTTAATCTCATAACCACTGTATATAGTTTTTTTCATTCATTTTACTTTTCTTTAATGTTCTTTGTAAAGTCATTTATTGACTATTTGTTGTTTATTGTAAACCGCTTTGACTTTTAGATTTAGCAGTATATAAGCACGGCTAAATAAATAAATAAATGTCATCTTGTTGTAAGATGTATGATACATTGTCTTCTGTTCCATTTGTGCAGATCTCTAAATTGAAAGCAGTCACTCCCGGTGAACCAATGGTCATTAAGCCTGGTGACTGGGTCCTAGTGAAAGACCATCATCCCAAGACTGTCCTGAGTCCTAAGTACATCACTCCATATCAAGTTCTTTGGCACTAAAGGTTCAGAGATGGATATCATGGATACATTTAAGTCACTGTAAGAAGTCACTGCCACCAGAATATAGCGGACAGGAAGAGATTAAGTAAAGGCTAACGTTTATCCACTTGGGCGGATAGAGTCTGAACTGAGAAACAAAACATTTACAAACTAAGGTTATATGGCCCAATATAGAATGGGGGATAGGATTTCTGATCACTATATTTTGTATATTACTGTTTGTGCTTTGGTATGAGGAACTGTGACGAGGCTGCATGACTATAATGAAGAGGCATCCTGGAACAGTTCTAATCCTGGATGGTATAACACATTTCATGCTGATATGCTGTCTAATCCATCATTTTAAGCTTTTTAGTTGTGCTATCTGCCTCCTGTACCCTGTTGCTGCATAACATGGACTCCTTCTAAAATCTCAGCCTGTAAATATTTCTGATTGGTCCACTTTGGACCTGAGTAATTCAGATGGTAGCTCTAAGTCCTAGAGTAAACTGAACATCACACTTACCCCTAAAGTGGTTAACCCTCACGCCAAAGGGGAGATTCCTCTGTGTTTCCACAAATTGCATGGGAACCAGAGTGTTGAGAAGACTCCTTTCCAATTTTGTAAACATTCTGACCAAGTTCCAGTCAGATACTTGGTGGGAGGAAGGTGCACCCGAAAACAGTGCACCATTACTAGTGATGGACTGTCAGGCCTGGACCCATTATGGTAGAAAATCAGGTAGAACATATTCCTATCGGGCTTGATATTTGGCATCACAGGATTGTTTTTGTTATAAGTTTCCCCCACTGGCCTACTATGAGCAGTGGGCTCGCAACCTCTCAGATACTAAGGAAAGGGAGATAAAGTGGATCTGTGTCATAACTAATAATGAGATCCTAGCTGGATAACCAGAGTAAAATATTTGTCAACAAGGATTAGTAGCTCTGGTGGACCATTACTTTATTTGTGGGGGCCTAGCCTATCAAGCCCTGCCCCCTGGTTGGAAAGGGAATTGCTTCCTGGCTACTTTGACACCACCGCGGATAATTTTACAGCCTAATTCCAGTGGTTTGATGAGATCCACGGATAGGCAGAAAAGGGACATGAAATCCTTGCACAAAAAGTCTGATATAGAAATAGCCTGGGATCTACTAAGAGATACCACTATCCTAACTCAGAAACAGGTAGATGCCCTGGCTGGCACCTCCTGGATGAGCCTCTTTGGTAGTACTGTAATAGCAGATAAATTGGGGAAACAAATATTGTGATTGCATGCCCTAATTGAGATAACTGCAGCAGAACTAACCGAGGCTCTTATTGTCCTTCAAGGAACCATAGAACAAATAAGTATCTACAGTGCCCAGAATCAAATAGTCTTGGATTATCTGCTGGCCAAAGAAGGAGGGATCTGCAGAATAGTTGGCCAGCTTTGCTATACAGTAGTGGGGAACAATTCAGAAATAGTAGATAAGATATTGGACTGAGTCGGGGAGAGACCAATGTTCTAGCTCAGCATATGATCATTCAGTTTTGTGAATTGGTTGGATGTTTTCTGCGATTCTCTTTCAGTCCCACTTTGATGGCCATTATCAGGATGGCTTTTACTGGTTGTACTTGTGGGAATGTTTGTGTTTTGTATAATATCAAAATGTTGTGCTAATGCTATGAACTCAAAAACTTTAATGATGCAAAGAGAAGCCTGCAAGAAGACAACTCCACATACATAGCCCTGCCCATTTGCTGTTTGTAGATGATTAATGTGATTCTCTGCAGAATCAGAGGGGGGGACTGAAGAGATAAAAGCATAAAGTCACCCCTAATAGCTTATTGGAATATTATAAATTATGTCTGTAGTTAAAGGTGGAAGGACTAATATGAGTCATAACTAGCAATACTATGAATTACATTCACAGCTGAGTGTAGGCCGTGTACCTGATTAGGAACAGATAGCCACCCTTAGGGGGGAAGTATGTTATTTTAAATAGGAATGTGGGACTATTTGCTGCAGATGAGCTCAGGGTAGGTGCCTAAGGGCTTAGAAGGTGTTGCTGTGGAATTTATGTAGATGAATTACTGGCCTGAGAAATAACAGGACTGACACAGGACAAAGTATGCTATGATTTGTGAGCGGAGGCTGTTTTCCTTCAAAAGTTTACTTGTTTGTGTTGACCTATGCAAAATTCTTAATAAAAGGGGCCAGCAAAGATATCAAATTTGAAGCAGACAGGGAAAGCTGTGCGGTTAACAGGACCCTTCTGACTTCCTTTTTGGCCTGGAATGGTGTAATATTGGGTAGATGCATCTGTGTCTTTTCTTTGTGCTTAACAACCATTCCTTCTGTCCAGCCATATGAAGAACCGAAGAGATTACAAGGAGGTGTAGAAGTCCCTTTGTTATAGCAAACGCTGTGAAAAGCTCTTATTCAATCACTCACCCACAGAAGGAAAACTCACAGACAGGCTGGTATGCAAACAGGATCTTTAATGTGCACACAGGTTCAGACAGAGAGCCGGTACCCTCCACAAAAAGTCTGAGCCCTGAGGGACGTCCTCCAATGCCTTATATACAGTACAATTTTAAACTCATTCTATAATCCCATTTGCCACAGGTATTTCCTGTCCACAAATCAGCAGCCCCTGGGGAAGGTACCTGGGTGACCTGTCCAAAACCGGTGTGCTCTGTTCTGGTGGTTTCTGGGCTAGGGGATACTGTGCTCAGACCTGGAGTGGGGGAAGGGTGTCTACTGAAATAGCAGGCTGATTACTTTATGTAAGAGCCTCATGGCTTAGGGGAAGGGTCAGGCTGATCACTTGTGTAAGAGCCTCATGGCTTGGGCGAAGGGTCAGGCTGATCACTTGTGTAAGAGCCTCATGGCTGCCTCATTCCCCCCTTTTTAAGTGAGACCTCAACCGCTAGAGGGTAGAGGGCTGTATTACTGGAGGCAAGCCGCAGAGGGGTGTATTTGGGACAGGGCCAATATCTGGGGGCCGTTCTTTATCTCAGAGCCAGCTGCAGTAACTAGCCCTCTTTCCCTGTACTGGGCCCCGTGGGCGTGGAGAGTGGCAAAGGCATACAGGGAGTCTGTGTATATATTTATACAACTGTTAGTCCCAAGGGTTAAGGCACGGCTAAGGGCAATGAGTTTCGCCTTCCGTGCGGAGTTTCCAGGGGGCAAAGGCTGTGCTTCAATTATTTCTTCCATCGTCACCACCGCGTACCCCGCACACCTGCGGCCCTCCAGTACCAAACTGCTTCTATCTACGTAGTAGGTCTCATCCGAATTGCTTAACGGTACATCCGTCAGATCAGGGGGACTGGAGAAGACTGTATCCATCACTTCCAGGCAGTCGTGATCAGGTGGTCCCGGGCCAACAGGCAGGAATGTAGCAGGGTTTAAGGCTTGGCTGGTAGTTATTGGCACTCTGGGATTTCCCCATAACATGCTCTGGTATTTCAACATCCGGGAGCTGGTGAACCAGTGACTTCCTTTATGCTCTAGCAATGTTCAGACTGAATGTGGGACGGTGACTGGAAGGCCTTGGCCCATGGACAGTTTATCAGACTCTTCCACCAACAAGGCTGTTACTGCTATTGCTCTCAGACAAGGTGGCCATCCCTTGGCCAATGGATCCAGCAGTTTAGACAGGTAGGCGACTGGTCGCGGCCAAGACCCCAGTTGTTGGGTCAAGACCCCCAGAGCTGTTCCTGCCTCGTGCACATAGAGTGTGAAAGGCTTGGTGACATCCGGAAGGCCTAGGGCTGGTGATGACAGTAATGCCCTTTTCAAATGTTCGAAGGCCTCCTGTTGGTCACGACCCCATTCAAGGGGGCTCTTCTCTGGGCCCTTTGTAGACTCATAGAGAGGCTTTGCAATCTTTGCGAAGTTGGGAATCCAGATTCGACAGTACCCAGCGGCCCCGAGAAAGGCACGTACTTGCTTGCAGGTCGTTGGCACTTGGATCCGGCACACTGCTTCCTCCCTCAGCTGCCCAACCGTCGGCTTCCTTTTGACAGATGGAATCCCAGATACTTCACTTCCGACTGACATAACTGGGCCTTTTTTGTGGAGACTCGGTATCTCCCATCGTACAGAAGTTGGAGAAGCTCTGTGGTTGCCAGTACACATTCAGCCTCAGAGTCAGCAGCGATTAGTAGGTCATCAACATACTGCAGAAGAACTCGTCTGCCGGGCTCCCCCGGAGGGGAACTAGCAAGATCTTGTGCCAATGCTGTGCTGAAAATGGTAGGGGAGTTCTTGAATCCCTGTGGTAAACGAGTCCATGTAACTTGGGACTTTCTGCCAGTAGCAGGGTCCTCTTTCTCGAAAGCATACAGGTGCTGTCTTGCAGTAGCCAGGCATATACAAAAGAAGGCATCTTTTAGGTCCAGTACTGAGAAGTGAGAAGCAGTCGCCAGGATGAGGCCCAACAGTGTATAAGGGTTTGGTACTACTGGATGCAGAGTCACAGTGGCCTCATTGACACGACGGAGGTCCTGAACAGGTCGATAGTTGGTGGTTCCAGGTTTTCGAACTGGCAGCAAAGGAGTGTTCCATGCCGATTGGCAGGGCCGCAGGATACCATGCTGTAGTAGCTGCACCAGATGATGATGAATTCCTTCGCACATGTACCGGGGAGGCTCCCGGCTTCATTTCAACACATACGGGAGGGATGTTAATGGCCATTCCGGGGGGTTTCCTTCTGCCCATACTCCAGGCACTGATTCCCACGTAACCAGGGTAGCCACATCAGATTTGGGCCTGTTCTCATATAACCGACATTCTTCTTTTCGGGGGACGGACAGTACCAAAACTGTTGGGCCCAGGCTGGGTATTTCGAGCTCAGCCTGGCCGTCAGACCCAAATGAGATTTGGGCCTGGAGTTTTGCCAGAACATCCCGACCCAGCAAGGGTATGGGACATTCAGGCATATACAGGAACTGGTGAGTGATGGTCCGTCCTCCCCAACTGGCACATGCGGTTTTGCAGAAAATGGTCTCTGGGCCCTCTCCCCCGTTGCTCCGGTATCGACCATGAATTGCATTCTCCGGCCCCCTAAATTCATGTTGACCATAGGCTCCTGGGGACCCAACAGAAACTTGGTGCCCGGTCTGGCCTAGTAGTCATCTGAGTCATAATGTTCCATGGTTACAAGACCTTCAGTGGCTGGTTCCGGTGGAGGCGGGAAAGCATCATACTGGTTTTTGCTCCCGTGTAGTACGTACAGGTGCTCTCGCGCCCCTTGTGGATGGGTATCTCCCTCGTCTTGTGTTACGATTTGGACATTCATTCTTCCAATGTCCCTCCTCTTTGCAGTAGGCACATTGATTGGGGGCTAGGGGAAACCTCGGCCTCCCGTATCCGCGGCCTCGCCCTCGTTCTTCTGTGCTGTACAAAGTAGAAAGCAGTTGTCTAGTGTCCGACCAGGCAGGCTGGTGTGTTTGCATACTACTGGTCATAAGGTCTGTCAGTTCTTGGGGCTTTTCAGTATATGAGGCATAGTGGGTTTTCCAGTTGAACAGGTCCGTAGTGGAGAAAGGGACATAAATCAGGCTGGATGGTCCCACTGCCACCTTTCCAGTAGCATCAATATACGGGAGCCCCTGTACTTGTCGTAGTGGTAATTGGAGATCTTGCGACCGCAGGCGGCGGGCTACCAGGGTGGACGATTCAAGCTCAGCCTCTGTGCTCTCAGGGGAGGAGATGGTGGCACTGGAGGTGGCACCAGATGTGGGAGGGGAATCTGAAGATGAGGGGCCGGAGTCCGTAGAATCTTCCCTAAATCTGGTATCACCCACCCCAAGAAGAGGTCTTCCTGACCTTTCAGCTGTGGGCGGATCCTGCAGTGGTGCGGATGGGACACGGGGTTGAAGTAGAGGGAGGGGGCGTGGAGGAATATCAAGAGAGTCCCGTCCCTGGCAGATAGGGGCGGGTGTCCGTCCCTTTTGGCAGCCGATGGCCGCCACCATTACTCTACCCTGATCCTCGTGACAGCGCTGGAGCCACCTTGGTCTGAGTTGGCATATGGTCAGCCATGAGTCAATATATGGGAACTGGTCAGGGTGCTCTTTTGCTACAATTTGATGGACCAAGGACACAGTGGCCAGGTCAATGGACCCCTGGGGAGGCCATAGCTTAACTAAAGTTGGCCATTCCCTCTCACACAAAAAGGATAATCTGGAGGCAGAGAGAGGTACCCCGTAATCCTCTCTAAACTCAGATTTAAAATTGTGAAGCATGCACTGTAGGGGCGTTTTCACTTTTGACTTTCCCGACCCCATGCTCTAATTCTAGTTCAATAACTAAGTACAGTATACAATGTGGATCAGATCTTCTAACCTAATCTCAATTCAGAAAAAATGCAATTTACAATAAGAAAAAATGCAATTTACAATACAGATCCTATCTAGTCTTAATTCAGAAAAAAATAATACAATTTACAATACAGATCCTATCTAGTCTTAATTCAGGAGGGGAGAGAGAGAGACAAAAAACACAAAATGTTTACAATATAGGTCTTGGCAATTTACAAAATATACACTCAAATTTGATTTAGATAAGAGTAAGCTAGCTATTCTTAAAATGTCCACCCGATGGAGCTCCAGGATCACTTTAACCATGAGGAATAGTAGTATGGTAAATACAGCTAATGTCCACTAGATGGAGCTCCAGAATCGCTTTAAGTGCTGTTCCTTTTAGAATCTGGGTGTAGCTTACAAGTGGTCTTCACAAGATGGCTGCCTCCACTGTGTTCCACACGGCTTTCAGCTCTCTGGGTCCTCATGGCACTGCACAACTCCAGACACCGATTCAGCTGCTCCTGGACTTAAAGAACAAAAACAACAAGGAACAGGCATCGGGTCAAACAGCTCTGGTTCCTGAACGAAGCAGGGGAACACAGATCGGGACTCCCCCAGCAAACAGAAGGGCACCTCGAGCAGGCCCGAAACGGACGCGCCAGCGCGCCGACGAGGCAAACAGCAGGGGGAAAAAAGGAACGGGATCCACGGGGGAGAGCCAGCCGGCCCGCGGCACACAAACAGCAAAAGGAACAGATTCTAGGGGGAGAGCCAGCCGGACCGCGGCACACAAACAATAAGGGAACAGTTTAAAAGGGGCCAGCCGGCCCGCGGCGTGCAAAACAAGAAGGGAACAGTTTAAAGGGGGCCAGCCGGCCCGCGGCATGCAAAACAAGAACAACGGATCCAGGAGAGCCAGCCGGCCCGCGGACAAAGACAAATTGCGGTCAGTACAAAATTTTAATAATTAGCTTGGCACACTTAAGGGAGTTAATACTAATATCCTAGGCAATTTTTATTCAATAGCTTTGGCAGCGCTGCACTTTAAATACTTTTTAAGGGGCCCAAGGTAGCAAAATTAATTTATACTGCAGTTATCTTACTGGTACTCTGATTTCTACTCAAAACTGGACGAACGATGGCTTCAGAAAACCCCCCCCCAGGGTCCCTACTAGGACCGTTCGTTGCGGGTGATCAGGCCGCTACAGGTTCACAGAATTTACTACCCAAAACAGTAAGGCAGTACTTACCAGACCTCTGATCAGGAAGAGTTTGGATGCCAGTCTATCCAGCCGGTTTTCAATCGGGGATTCAGCCGCAGGGACCGACTGACCACACAAGTCAAAGAGTCCTTCGGAGCAGAAAGGGGCCCCATGGCGCCAAGGATCATTAATCACTTGGAGGGGTCGGTCCCTGACCGGTGGAGGCCCTGATCCTGCAAAAAGCAGTAGTCTTCCCACCGTGGGTGTGATGAGAGAGAGGCTTTTCTTTTAATGGTTTCCCGGCCAATGCACCAGAAATGTTATAGCAAATGCTGTGAAAAGCTCTTATTCAATCACTCACCCACAGAAGGAAAACTCACAGACAGGCTGGTATGCAAACAGGATCTTTAATGTGCACACAGGTTCAGACAGAGAGCAGGTACCCTCATCAAAAAGTCTGAGCCCCGAGGGACGTCCTCCAATGCCTTATATACAGTACAATTTTAAACTCATTCTATAATCCCATTTGCCACAGGTATTTCCTGTCCACCAATCAGCAGCCCCTGGGGAAGGTACCTGGGTGACCTGTCCAAACCGGTGTGCTCTGGTCTGTTGGTTTCTGGGCTAGGGGATACTGTGCTCAGACCTGGAGTGGGGGAAGGGTGTCTACTGATCACTTGTGTAAGAGCCTCATGGCTGCCTCACCTTGAGGGAACTTCTGGGAGATCTAGGATCTTCATTATCCACTCTCTAGTTGCCGCCTTTCTTGACTATTGCAACTTGCTTCTTGCTGGTCTCCCTCTGAATCATCTCTCTCCTGTTCAATCTGTTCAAAACTCAGCTGCATGGTTTATCTTCCGCCAGTGTCATTATGCTCATGAAACCCCTCTTCACGTGTCATTTCACTGGCTCCCTGTCTGTTTCCTCATCCAGTTCAAACTTCTCTTTTGTTGTTGTTAAGTGCCATCTTCTGCGGCTTCTCACTACCTTTCTTCTCTTATTTCACCCTACACCCCTCCTTGGGAACTCCATTCCTCTGGCAGATCCCTTTTATCCCTCCATGGGCCTAGCAGGGGTGGAGCAGTGTGTGCAGCCCAATTCAGGTGCTGGCCGGGAGATGGCTACACCCCTGCTAGGCCCTTGGAGGTAGCACCGCAAGCTTACCCTAAAGTTGGCCTGCGGCATTGTCTCCATGGGTCCAGCTGCTCTTTTCTCGTGAGACTTCAGCTGAGAGAAAAGAACAGCTGGGTCCATGGAGATAGTACCACAAGCAAGCTTTAAGTTAATTTTGCGGCTCTGCCTCTGTGGGCACAGAGGGGGAGTGTGAATCATGGTGCACAGCACCGCAACTCATGGGGGGACATTCACCCCAGGTGGCAAGGGGGCTAGGAACACCACTGCTTTTATCTTTGCCCTTCTGTCACTGCCAAATCCAGGCTTCATTCCTTCCACCTTTCTGCTCCATATGCCTGTATCAAACTACCTGAGTCAGTACATCAGGCTCCTTCTATAGCCCTATTCAAATCCAGACTAAAGACACACCTCTTTGAGGCTGCTTTTGGATCCTGTTGTTCACCACTCTTGTTCACCACTATATTCTAGTCCCCAGTTTTGTGATGATCTTTGTCTTGATTAGATTGTAAGCTCTGATGAGCAGGGACTGTATCTTACATCTATATGTACAGGACTGTATATGCCTTGTGGTGCGATACAAGTGAAAAATAGTAGTAATAGTAGTAGTATTTTGCTTAAAAAGTGAATGTCTTCATCCTAAGAGGTTCTCTTTCAAAAATATAACTGTATTATAGTTATTTTTAAAAAGGACTAGTATAACTCCTTAGATAATGTGACCTTTACTATTTCAGTGATCCAAAGTGACACCTTTTATAGCAGTTTTAACCAGCCATGACTGACAGGGGTCCATATCATTGGTTGGTTACCTCAATGCTGAAAGTACTCTCTCATTGCTCTCTTGGATCACCATATTAAAAGAAACTAAATTATCAGGGTTAGACTTCTCAGGGATATTCCAAGGATGGAATTTAGACTTCTGCAAATATCTAGTGTCACCCGAAAAATAAAAAGTAAAATCATCACAATTGAAACTTGACAAATCTCCCAATGTTAATGCTCAAGGCTGAAGAAACACATAATTCACTATTTCAAACATCTCTCTGGTAAGTTCTGTGACATATTCATACTGTGACATATTCATATTCATATGGCTTCTTAGCATAATACATTATTAAATTGAATCTGCATTTGCTTCTGTAATATTCCTTATATTTTTCTACCATCTTCTTTCTAATTGATGCCCTTGGTGTTTCAAGGCCTAGAGCTCTGTGGTTTCTGTAAAAGGGAAATTTGTTTGAAGGGTAAAAACATTAATTAAGTGAAGAAATGGTATCCATAGCTATGCTTACTCACAGTTCGAGATGGACACCATTCTTTCAACTAAGTCAACCACTGGAGCTGGGAAAGGTTGCATAAAACATTCAAAATTACATCCACTGGCACCTTTTTTTTAATCAAGGACTGTTCCAATTGCTATGGCATTATTTTTCCTGAGAAACGTACTTTAAGGAAAAAAGTGCCAAAAAATGTCAAGAGAAGTGGAATCACTTACACTCCTTCAACCTTTAGATGAGAAAAATATAATCTCAAGAGCAAAAGAACAGGTCTACTCTAGGCTCATTGGCCTCAAACCTAGTATATTTCTTTGCTGTTTGGGATAGATATAAGGTCATCATAGCAGCCAAAACAACAGTGGTGGGGCCAGTGGAAGTTATCCTTGCAAGCCTGCTAAAATCACCCATGACAGACAACCTTGAAAAATCCATATTGGTGTCTGCAGTGACCTGTAAGGATATGCATTTCTTTTCTTTTCTTTCATGTATATGTATAAATTAGCTACTTGCATAAGTTTGGATTTAACCATGTGTAAACAATGAATGATGTGTGTAATAAAACCCAGATGATTAAAACTTATGAAAATTGAATATAAGATCAAATGATATAGAGACTATACATCACAAGTGACATGTTAGAGGTCTGACAGAAAAAACTTCCTTCATTCAACTTCAAATCCCCAATCTATATCACCCATTCCATACTTTATTCACCACTCCAACCATTCTGTCTTCTACCCTATCATCTGCACTTGAACTTCAACATTTTCTTCCTCTCAGCCAACTTCATTCTCTCTGAGAGCACACTGCCATGCTCCTCTCACCTGTACTCTTCTGTTCCTTCTTCTTTTCTCATCGGTGGACATCAATCTCAATCCTGGCCCTCCAAGGCCTCTCTCATACTCCCTGTTCAGATCTATCCACAACTCCTCAAATCTTATTCATATCCTTCTTCTCTCCCTTTCTCATGTGCCCTGGGGAAATTCTACTTTGCATCTTCCTGCTAGAGTATAACTGAGACCAGGCTTCACCCTGAAGACTCCACTTCAGTTGTGGCCCTCTGTAACGGAGGCCACCTTTTCTCCCATATACTTCGCACAGTGGGCCATGGCAGTGGTATTGGTTGCTACTCTCTCCTTCTTGCTAGTTTCAACCCCTTCATCCATTTCATTTTCATGCCTATTCATCTTTTCAAACATAGAAAATGATGGCAGATAAAGACCATATGACCTATTTGTTCTGCCCATCCATAAGAACTATAATGGAACTCTCAGCTCTTTTTTCCTAATGGCTATTCCTCTTCCTATGCACCCAAGCATCCTTCTGGCTTTTGCCATCACCTTTCCTATCTCTTTGGCCACTTTAAGATCATCTGATATGATCAGGAGCCACAGAATACCTCTGAATGGGGCACCAAGCTCTACCTTGACTCTGCTCCAAGCTCCACTCTAACTCTGCCTCTAGCCCCCGGCAGCTTTCCCATCTTGTTCTGTCCATTCTGCTTGCGGGGATTCCACGGTCAGACAAATAGAGTGTTCTCTTCTCTCTGCTGGTGGCAAAGGTTTGGTGGTGCCAGGGACCCTGTAACCCACCCCATTTTGACGCCTTTGGGTATGATCATCCCCAGATCCCTTTCCTCTTTCATGCACTGAAGTACTTCACAACCTATACTACTGATCCCTTGGTATTTTGCAGCTCAAAAGTATGGCCTTGCACTTTTTAGCATTAAATCCTTGCACTTTTAGCTCTTCTTTTCTGCCCTTCTCATAGGACCTAACAAATATGGACATGAATGGAAGAGTAGCCTAGTGGTTAGAGCCACTGCCTAGTACCCAGAAAATCAAATGTTCAATTCCCACTGGCATTCTCACTTTACTCTCCATTGCCTCAGAAAAATCCAAGTTATCAATGTCCCTGTTTAATGTACATTACCAAGTTGAAGTTACAATGTAAACTGCTTTGATTGAAATGATAAAGCAGTATAAAAAACCTGTTAAATAAAATGATCTCGGGGTACTGTCCCCTAGCAAGAGACTAGAGGACAGCACCTCATGATGGTGGACATCTTGATTTGCCACAAGATGGGACAAGAGCAAATAGAACTGCTCCTGCAAAGCTGTCTGCTGCAGCTGCCGCCATGGCAGTGGCAGGATCGAGTGTCCATGGGCCCCCCCCCCCCCTGCCCGGCAGAGCCCTCCCTGCATCCGTTCCCTCTCACGTTGGCTTTCAGATCCGCTAAGGGAGAGTTTCCCTTTCGCGGCTCTGTTAAGCCTGCCGGGGCCTGGGGCTGATGGGAAACAGGAAATGCCTGTTTCCCATCAGTCCCAGCGGGCTTAACAGAGCCACAAGGGAGACACTCTCCCTTCGCAGATCTGTAAGCCAGCGCGAGAGGGAACGGATGCAGGGAGGGAGGCCTCTGCCGGGCAGGGGGGGGCCCCGCGGACACTCAATCCTGCTGCTTCAATGGCCGCAGCGGCAGCAGCCAGCTTTTTTTTTAAAATTTAATTTTGCTGATGGGGAGAGGGGGGTTAGGACTGGCTATGGGCTGATGGGGGGGTTAGGTTGGTAATGGGCTATGGGGGGGCTAAAACTGAAAATGGAGTGATGGGGGGTTAGGACTGGTAATGGGCTATGGGGGGGAGCTAAAACTGAAAATTGATGGGGGGTTAGGACTGGTAATGGTCTATGGGGGGCTAAAACTGAAAATGGAGTGATGGGGGGTTAGGACTGGAAGTGGGCTGATGGGGGTTTAGGATTGGCAATGGGCTATGGGGGGCTAGGACTGGAAATGGGCTGATGGGGGGGTAGGACTTGAGGTGGGCTGATGGGGTTAGGACTGGTAATTGGTTGTGGGCTGATGAGGGGTTAGGACTGGAAGTGGGCTGATGGGGGGGTAGGATTGGCAATGGGCTATGGGGGGACTAGGACTGGAAATGGACTGATGGGGGGGGTAGGACTTGAGGTGGGCTGATGGGGTTAGGACTGGTAATTGGTTGTGGGCTGATGAGGGGTTAGGACTGATAATGGGCTATGGGGAGGCTAAGACTGAAAATGGGGTGATAGGGGGATTAGGACTGGAAGTGGGCTGATGGGGGGCTTAGGACTGGTAATGGGTTGGGGGGTTGCTAGTACTGGAAAAGGGCTGAGTGGAAGGGGAGGCTTGAACTGCAAATAACTGATGGGGACAGGAGCTTGGAATGGAAATGGGCTGAGAGGATTTGACATGGACTGATGGGGCTAGGAAAGGACTAGGAATGGGCTGATGGGGTACTGGGATTGGAAATGAGCTGATGGAGGGACTCGGATAGGACTGGAAATGGATGGGGGAGCTAGGACTGGAAATGGGCTGATGGGAGGGCTAGGACTGGAAATGAGCTGATGCGGGGCCTAGAAGGGAGCGGATGCTGGGTAGGGCTGGAACTAGAAAGGAGCTGATGTTCGGGGAGGATTAGAATGGGATGGGGCTGGGAGAGTGAAATGGAGAGGGGAAAAATATTTTGTGTGGGAGGGAAGAAAAATCTATAATTGGCCGGTATTGGGAGAGTAAGTGGGGATTGAGGATGGAGGGGTAAAATTTGAGTGGATGAAATAGGAATGAGGAAAGAGCAAAAGGAGAAAGATCAGTATGTTAAAGCAGATGTAGAGGGAGAATAGAAAAAAACTAGAAGATAGAAGAAAGGACAAATGGACAGCAGATGGGGAGTTAGCAGAAGACATGAAGAAACCAGAAAAAGTGGCTGGAGCAATTGCAACTGAAAAAAAATGCACAAATGTAGAAAGATATTCCTTTATTTTGAATTTATTAACTGGAATATGTCAGCTCTGGGAAATGTGTATCATTAACATCTGCGCTTTGTTTAGTACAAGAGGAAATGAATTTATAGTTTTATTTCTACAGTGTTGTACATTCCAAGTTTGGCTTTTGGGGTTCCCATTTTAATTATTGTCTTCCTGTTTCTAAATTGTGATTCCTTGTTTGGTGATGGTCTATGTTCTGCATGTGTAACTGAGCTGAGGTATTCTGTTTATGTAATTCCTATTTGACATTGCCACTTGTTCTCTTTCCCCAGTAGGTCATGTACTGTTATTTTCTGAAATGTATTGGTTTAATATTTGCAGTGTTGCCTTTTGATAGGTAGAGTATGGTGCTTTGTGAGTCCTGGTAGTGCTGTTAGGATATGGCGGATTTGCTATGGGTTCTAAATGGGCAGTGTTTGTAGTAGTTCCTAATGTTCCTGGCGGTTGGCACTGGATTATAGTAATGTAGAAATATTTTAGTCTTTCTTTATCCATAGGCATGTTTACTAAGAGGCATGTTTACTAAAAGTTAGTGTATGGTAACATCATGCAAATGTTTATGCAAATGAAGTACCTTATGCAAATGAGGCCTCGCACCGAGTCTCTGCACATGGCCACGCACCCCCCTTGGCCGCCCCTGCTGACTAGATGGGATTTTTTTTATTTACCAGGAGGTGGAAGAAGAAGGGAGGGGGACGTGCGGCCCTCCCACCATTTCAATTGTACATTGGAGGGAGGAAGGGGGATAGCTGGAACACTTTTGACTTCAGGAGGTTCATCAATCCCCCCCCACCCCCACCCTGGGCAGTTACAATGGGAATCAGGAGCTGTCCAGGGGGGATCAGTGCAGAAGGGGGGGGGGGCAACACTTATTTTTTATATTGTTGGTACCACGGAATGCAGCACCACAGGACCAACAATATTGAGGGGGAAAGCCAAATCATGACAGTTGGGGGGCATAGTAGTGATCGGGGCACAGAGCTGCTGACAGCACTGTGCATCTAATCACTACCATCCCTCCCCATGGATTTAACATGGGGACCCATGGTATTTGCTTCGGTAGACACTGTGGGAATTTTCCGTGATATCTGCCAAAGCAGGTAATGTGGGGTCTCTATGGGAAATCCAAACCTCTGTAGTATCTGCAGGACCTCCTGCCGGAATGCTTAAGGACTTCTGAGAAATGCTTCCCTTGCTGGGAACGATTCAGCACTTGTAAGTGTTTACCTGCTGGGAATGTCTCAGACTCTTGGGTTAAAGGGAACTCTTTGGCTTTAAACTGATAAAATCTTTTATCTATTTTAAAGTTCTGTGTTTTTTAAAATCACTTAGGGCACTGTTTTTGCAAGCCAGCTTTTATTAAAACAAACTTTAAGGGGTATGTTTACTAAAGGGCTTTAAGGTATCAGGCATTAACAACAGCGATAAGGGGTTTTACAGGTGTAAGGAATGCTGGGCGGATAGAAGGTGTTCGGGCATCAAGGGTGCAAAGGGCCATTTAATGTGCATTAACAGGACATCAGGTGTTAAGGTGTCAAGCATGCACCTTAACACTCGAAAATGGCTGTCACCCTAATGCTGGGTAAGGGAGCACCAAGGAAAGTCAATGTAAAGGTGATGGATGGAAGGACAGGTGGGAGCTGATGCACCTGCCAGATCCATGGGCACCCTATGTGGCAGCCAGTAATTTGGACGAACATGTAGGAGGTAGCTATACTGATGCACTAGGGGGGTGCCAATGTAAAATGGCACCATGTCAGTGTGTGGCATAGGATGGGGAAGACGTGTCCCCCAGCGGAGTAGAAATGGCAGGATGTATGCAGCGAAAGGAGGACGGAACAGGAGTGGTGACATGCAGATCAGGCACAGGAGAGGCGTGTGTGAAGAACCAAAATGAGGGAAAGAGTACCTGTGTAGGCCATGGTGTAGCAGCTTGCATGAAAAGACATGGCTGCACACAGCTGATAGAGGTGGATAGATGGGCTGAAGGAAGGATGGCAGCAGAGGAGAGGGTGGTATGGGCTGGCAGTATTGATGTGCCATAGGTGCCATCCCCAATGTATTTGTACTGTGTGGGAAAATGTGTGTCAGTGCCACATGGAAGGCCTGATACCAAACATGTGGGTCTCACACCTGTCTCAGCCAGATAATCACCATACAACACTCCAGACAAATGTGCAGATAACTGTCATCCAAACTGGGCAAATTGGGCATGTACAGACATGAGGTGATACCTTCAGGTGGCTATCGAAGGGGTGGAATGTGTCCACATGTACTGCAGACATGTGATGGAGCCAAAGCTGTACAGTCACAGTCATGATGTTATATATGACTCATGTCTCACATGTAGATTACAGCTGTATACATCTAACTGTCTGTTAGTAAACTGCTGTATCAGTGCAGTCATGTCGGGGTACATATTACTGATGAATTGGTAATGTCAGATGATAAACAGAGACTGTATGGACCTGCAGTCAGCTGAGCCACTGGTGGGTTAAGTGTCCTGCTCAAGGTCACAAAGAGGTATCAGTCCATGAAGGTTGTGGCAGACATAAAATGTGACAGTGACACATTCTGAAATGTTACATAAGGAGTGGTAGGGGGCCTTAACCCCAGGTACTTTGGTCCCCTAGCTATTGCCATGGCCATTATGCCATGAATACAAGCAGATGACTGACATTTGCAGGGTGAACATGTCTGATCCCCTGCAATGGGCTGCAGCAGAGCCAATAAAACCATGCTCTCAGAATAATATTATGGGGAGTAGCATGTTTGCTGACCCAAAGTGCGGCCAGAACACATAACAAAGTAGAAGGACATGTGTCTGCAAGTCACAGCAGAGCCTGGACTGTTTCAGGCAGGGAAATGACCTGAGTAGCACACAGGCGCAAAATTAAAAAGTTGGGAACCAAACCCTTGTCCTCTGCTTATGAAGACATTGCCCTAACCAGTAGGCTACACCTCCACACCTTGCTGTACAGCAATGTCTGGATTCAAAGAGACAGCAGATCACTGCCTACAATGTCTGTAAGGTATAGGTTAGCCCCCTCCGGTACCCATGAGGCCCTGCACACGTGGGACAGTAGCCTATAGCTGATCACCAAATGGAGAATGCACTGATCCATCACATCATCTCAGTAAGACACACTTACAATGTGTGCTACAAGCACAGAACAGTTACAAACCATGCTACTGAGCAGTTTCAGCAGTCACCCTGAGAGGGAGGATGGGCGCCCGGGACCTGATCCCCAGAGCTCACTCTGTTAGAGATGGTATCTGCCAGCTGTGATGCAGATCCACATCACTACTAGTGTGTTATGCTATTCCTCTTGTTTCCTGCATAATGGTAGCATGCTGTGACTATCCAGACCATGCATATAGTATAAAACCATCTTGTACCTAGGAGGTTTCTCCAGAGACATGTGTCCATGAGGGAAGGGTTAGGACAGCCATTAAAGTTGATAATTAAGTAATTAAGCATGTAGATAGATGGGTGGCTGGTGGAAGTGAAGATCACCTGGTAACATGTCTGCCTGGTGCAAAAGTAGCAGACTTCACGCACTAACTAGACAAGGTTTTAATGCTGGGGAGGAGCCTGCTGTCTTGGTACATGTTGGTACCAGTGACATAGGAAAGTGTATGAAGGAGATTCTGGAGGCCAGAATTAGGCTTTAAGGTAGCAGGTTGAAATCCAGAACTTCCAGGGTAGCATTCTCTGAAATGCTTCCCGTTCCACACGTAGGATCCAAAAGGCAGTCAGAGCTCCGGCGTCTCAGTGCATGGATGAGACAGTGGTGCAAGGAAGAGGATTTTGGATGTTAGGAAATGGGCAACATTCTGAGGAGGGGGGGGGGGGGGCTTTTCTGATGGGAAAGGCTCCACCTTAACTGGGGTGGAACCAGGCTGCTGGCATTACCTTTTAAACTCAATAATAGGGGAAAGCTGACAGTCACCCAAGACATAAAGTTCAAAAGGATGTAAAAGAGGGAAGTTAGGGCATCCAATAGAGAGGTTGCATTAAAGATAAAAGTAACCCCATTGTCTTTAATACAGAGCAGATAGAACTGAAAGATTCCAGATAACCAGATTAATATAAATAAACTGCAACCTCTAAAATGCCTGTATGCCAATGCTAGAAGTCTAAAAAATAAGATGGGAGAGTTAGAATATATAGCACTAAATGAAAGGTTAGATATAATTGGCATCTCAGAGACCTGGTGGAAGGAGGACAACCAATGGGTCACTATGATATCTGGGTACAAATTATATCACAATGATAGGGTATATCAGCTTGATGGAGGAGTTGCACTCTATGTTAGAGAGGGCATTGAGTCACACAGGATAAAAGTTTTGTAGGAAACAAAATACACTGTAGAATCTCTATGGATAGAAATTCCATATAAAAAGGGGAAAGCAATGGCAGTGGGGGTGTACTACCAAACACCTGGTCAGAATGAACAGATGAATGATGAAATGCTAAAAGAAATCAGGGAAGCTAACAAAAATTACAACACAGTAATAATGTGTTATTTCAATTACCCCAGTATTGACTGAGTCAATGTCACAGCAGGACAAGCTAGGGAGATAAGATTTCTAGATGAAATAAATGGCTGCTTCTTGAAGCAGCTGGTTCATGAACCAACAAGAGGGGAAGCTATTTTGGACCTAGTCTTTAGTGGCACACAGGATCTGGTGCAAGAGATAAGGGTGTTAGAGCCACTCGGCAACAGTGATCATAGAATCAAGGCCATAAGAAGGGCTGGTTGAACGGTGCTGCTGCATAGGGCCAGCAGGACTCTAATAACAATGCCATGCAAGCCTAGATGCCCCCATCCCATGCCATCAGCAGTTTAATAAAGGGAATTGATATACACTGTTCTAGAAGAATCACTGCTTAACCGAAGCAGATCACAGGGCCAGAAGCATCAGGTACATATAGCATGCTGCAGGAAACAAGGTAACTGGCATATCACACCGCATACAACACTAACCACACACTAGAAATGATGAGAATCTGCATCACAAGCAGTAAAGACCATCTCTAGCAATGCAAGTTATGGGGACCAGATGCTGGGCCCATTCTCACCTTCAGGATGACTTCAGAAACTGCCCAGTACCACGGTTTGTACCTTCTCTGTGCTTATATCACACGCTGTCAGTGCATCTTAATGAGCTGAGTTAATGGATAAGTGCATTCTCCATTTGGTGATAAGCTGTAGACGTCTGTCTGCATGTGCACTGCATAATGGGTACTGGTGGGCACACACAGCAGACATTTTAGGCAGTGACCTGCAGTCTCTTTGTATCCAGCCATCACTACACAGAGAGGTGTGGAGGTGTAGCCTATTGGTTAATGCAATGTCTCCATGAGCAAGGGACAGGGGTTTGATTTCTTCTTATTCTTTTTGTGACTACTCAGATAATTTTCATGTCTGTAACAGTCAGGGCTCTGCACAGGGCCAGCACATATCATGCTCTCCTCAGCCGCCATCCTTCCTTCAGCCCATCTATCTGCCTCTGTCAGCTGTGTACAGTCATGTCTCCTTGTGCAAGCTGCTACATCATGACCTACACTGGTACTCTTTTCCGCATTTTGGCTCTTCGCACTTGCCTCTCCTGTGCCTGATCTGCACATCACCACTACTACTCTGTCCTCCTGTTGTTGCAAACATCCTGCCACTTCTGGCTCCGCTGGGGGACACGTCTTCCCCATCCGAAGCCACACACTGACATTGCAGCAGTTTACATTGGCACCACCCTGTGCATTGGTACAGCTGCCTCCCACATGCTCATCTGCTTTACTGGCTGCCACGTATGGTGCCCTTCGATATGGGAGGTCCATCAGCTCCCACCTGTCCTTCCTTCTATCACCTTTACATTGACTTTCTTTGGTGCTCTATCCAGCGATTGGGTTACAGCCATTTTCTTGCCTTAAGGTGGATGCTTGTTACCTTAACCATGTCTGTAACAGCTTTACGGTGCATGCTTGTTACCTTAACGTGTGATGTCCTGTTAACATGCATTAAATGGCCAAGGCGCCCTGCTAATGTGTGTTAAATGGCCCATAGGGCGCTTTACGCTGGAATGCCCTCTACCCGCCCAATGTCTTTTAAGGATTAACTCCCTTTATCGCTGCCGTTGATGCCTGTTACCTTAATGTGTTTTAGTAAACATACTAAACAGGTTAACTAGCAAATACAACCATTATATAACTACGTGCCTTCAAGATTAAATTAATGTTTACACCTACAAGCGATATAAGATAATTGTAAATATCTACTATGTACATATGTTCTAATAGTTTAACGTTCTAATAATTTACTGTTTAAATATTATACTGTTACCTGTACCTAGTTCACCTGTTCTATGTTCTATGTAAAATGACTTGGTATGATACTACCCATACCATATAACATAATGTTCATTGTAAACCGCACTTGATACTTGTGAAAGAGCGGTATAGAAATAATTGTTAAATAAATAAATAAATAAATAAATAAATAAATACCCCCATGTGTGGGAATATGATAACCTGAAACAGTGTTTGGAAATTGTTGGTTTCGAGCTGTTCATGCTGGGTTTTTTTTTATCATCTGATAAATCATGCTGGTGGTGTTATTGATATGCTTTTGTAGCGTGAAGCATTGGTTGATCGTTATTCCTAGGTGTTTGATCTATTTTTTAATCTCAAGCTCTGCGTCATTGACCTTTAGGACTGATGGTGGTGAGACATTTTTGTCCCTTGTTATGAAGAGTACTTCAGTTTTTTTGTAATTTATTTCAAGATTATGTTGTAGGAACCAGTTGGAGGTTGTTCTAATGCAATCTATTAAGGGAGTGTAGCAGATTTTTGTGGTAGAGAATGGCATGTAAATTATGATGTAATCAGCATAGATGTGATATACGATGTTGTGGGCTTGCATAATGCTGCAGACTGGTTGCAGGTAAATGCTGCATAATGAGGATAGTGTTGATCCTTGCTGAATGCTCTAGATTAGCTTCAATGGGGAAGATTTAATGTTTGCTATTTTGACATGCTGCTGAAATTCTGTTAGATAGAAGCAAAACCATTTTAATGCAAAACCCTGAACTCCAATTTCTTCTAGACATATGAGTAGTAGATTGTGTAATACAGAATCAAATGCAGCCTTAATGTCAAGGAATATTAAAATAAATCTGTATCGCGGGTTCTGAATGCCTTTTGTGATGTTGTCAGAAAGGGAAGTGATAGTGTTTATACACCATGGTAAGGTCTGAAGCCATGCTATTGTGAGTCTAATGGATTGTTTGTGTTGATGTATTCTTGCAGTTCTAATTGGAATACTTTTTCATAGTAACATATATAGTAACATAGTATCAGATGGCAGATAAAGACCAGCATGGTCCATCTAGTCTGCCCAGCAATGCAGCAACAGTAGGTGCACCTGCCACTCCGTGCAGGTCGCCCTTCCCCATGCCTTTGTTTAGGGGTGTACCCACCACTCTGTGAAGGTCACCCCTATTTGTTGAGATGTAAGAGATAGTTATGTTAATTTTGATTTTATCCTGTTGCTATAAACGAATCCACTGTGTCTGTCCCATGCCATTTTGGATTCTGTCACTGTATTTGCACCCCCCTCCCCTAGTTATTTTAAACTGGTGATGGGTCTGTAAGACCCAAGGGTGTTGAAAGAACTGTAATATGAGATTTCAGTCCTACTATTAGTAATCTTTGCACTATCATTGAAAATATCTGTAGTACCTGAAGACTGGAAAATAGCCAGTGTAACACCAATTTTCAAAAAGGGTTCCAGTAGTGACGCAGGAAACTATAGACCGGTGAGCCTGACATTGGTATTGGGCAAAATGATAGAAACCATTATAAAGAAAAAAGTTGCTGAGCGTGTAGATAGTCATGGTTTAATGGCATGGTTCAATGGCAGAAAGTCAACATGGATTTAGTCAAGGAAAGTCTTGTTTTACTAATCTGCAACATATTTTTTGAATCAACAGGTAGATAAAGGTCAGTTGGTTGATATAGTGTATCTGGATTTTCAGAAAGCCTTTGAAAAAGCCCCTCATGAAAGACTCTTGGTAAAATCAAAAAAGTCTTGGGATAGGAGGCAGAATATTATTGTGGATCAGGAACTGGCTAAAAGGTAGAAAGTGGAGAGTAGGGTTAAATGGCCAATTTCTGCAATGATGAAAGGTGAATAGTGGAGTACCCAAAGGATCTGTGCTGGGCCCGTTCATTTATAACACATTCATAAATGACCTGGAAATGGGAATAACAAGTGAGATGATCAAATTTGCAAATAACACAAAATTATTCAAAGTTGTAAAATACAAGAGGATTGTGAAAAATTGCAAGAGGACTTTGATAAATTGGAAGACTGGGCATCCAAATGGCAGTTGAAATTTAATGTGGACAAGTGCAAGGTTATGTACTTAGGAAAGAACGACCCAAACCATAGTTACATGTTGCAAGGTTCCACCTTAAAAACCACCATCCATGAAAACGATTTAGGTGTCTTCATGGATAATACATTGAAGCCCTCTGCCCAAGAAAGCAAATAGAAAGGAAAGGAAAGGAATGGAGAATAAAACCAAGGATATTATAATGCCTCTTTATCATTCCATGGTGTGACCACACCTCGGATATTGTGTGCAATTCTGGTTCAAAATATCTTAAAAAGGATATAGCAGAATTAGAAAAGGTACAGAGAAGAGCAACCAAAATGGTAAAGGAATGGAAGGATACCCCTATGGGGGATTATTCTGCCTTTCAAATAGCGGAGATGAACGTCCAGTTTGGATGTTGAAGCCCAGCTATTCTTAGGGACTCGATTCAGGCCATAGAGCTCCCTGCACATACAAGGCCTTTGTGCAGGGAGCTCTAGTTGGGGGCTGGAGAGGTCGATGACAGTGCGGGAAGTGAACGGAGCTGGGGTATGTTGCTCAAACCGGATGTATAGAGCCAATTCCGGTCACAGCCCTGTATGTCCAGGGGGTCAAGGATGTATGGGGAACTTACTCCACCTTGGAGGTGGAATAAATCCACACTAGGAGGAAGATCTACACCTGTGGACCTGCCAAACCCAGGTAAGGAGCAGCAGGGGTTCCTGGCCTTGGCAGGCCATTCTGGGGGTCAGGCGGCAGTGAATAGCAGTTTGACCCAGTCGCAGTGCATCGGGGCTCCAGAATGGCTCCCCGGTGCCATGGCGATGGGATGCTATGGCACTGAGGCTCCATGCAGGAGCATAGGATGGTCTAGATGGGGGGTTTTCTGGACATGCAGCAGGCCTGAATTGGGGCACTTCCGGGCTGTCCAATGCCCCAATTCTGCTCCTGCAAGAATGGCTAGCTCCCACTGTGCAGAATCAGGGCCAGCTATAGGCCATCCAGATTTTGGACATCTGGACAGCTCGGATGGCTCCTTTTCAGAATTGGTCTCATTAGGAAATGCTTAAAAATCTAGGCATCTTCAACTTGGAAAAGAGATGGCTGAGGGGAGATATGATGGATGTCTATAAATTAAAGAATGGTGTAGAACAAGTAGACATACATTCAATTGTTTACTCCTTCAAAAAGTGGAAAGAGTAGGGGACATGCAATGAAGCTACAATGTAGCCCATTTAAGACTAATAAGAGTAAATATTTTTTCACTCAACGAATAATCAAACTGTGGAATTCAGTACCAGAGGATGTAGTAAAAGCAGTTAGTGTAACTCAGTATAAAAAAGGTTTGGACAAGTTCCTGGAGAAAAGGTCCATAAACCATTATTAATGAGGACCAAGGAAATGCACTGCTTACCCTGGGATAAGTGTTGTGGAATCTGTGCATCTTTTTGGGAACCTGACAGGTACTTGTGACCTGGATTGGCCACTGTTGGAAACAGAATACTAGGCTTGATGGACTTTTTTGTTGCTGCAGCCAGGAAGTGTATCTATCTACCCATCTATCTAGATATAGGTATAGAGATAGTTATTTATGTAGTATAATTACACTTAGAAAGTTCTTTTAAAAGATTTAGTCATGAATTAAATGTCTGAAGACGTGCACATGGGCACCTCACCATAGCCATTCCACAAGTGACATTTGCAGACGTATCCGTACAGGGACATCCAAGTAGGCATGGGGGTGTGGCAAAGGTGTGTTAATCTATTTAAATGTCCCCTTCTATCTCAGAAATGTTGGAGACGTTTGCAAGCGTGCCAATGTTTATACCTGCTCCAGGCATGTATAGGCATCAGGAAAGTGCTTATTTTCATCTTAAAACACCCAGAGAGTATAAAGAAGATGGAGAATTAAGTGACTAGCCTTAGATCACAAATGCCTATACTGGGAATTGAATACTGACCATTCTGATTTTAAGCCTCTACTCTAGCCATTATTCTACTAGATACTTAGGTTCCAAAATGTTCTCCTGGTGACGTCTATAAAGGGAAGAAAAAGAGGGAGGCCTTCATGAAATACAAGAGATCACAGAGAGAGGAAGACAGGCATCTGTATTTGGAAAAACTTAGAGAAGCTAGCAAAGTAGTCAAGAAGGCAAAGATTCAAAACGAGGAGGAAATAACCAATGCAATAAAATGGGGGGGATAAGACATTTTTCAGATATATTAGTGAGAAGAGGAAGGGCAAAAGTGGTATTCTCAGACTCAAGGGTGCAGGGGGGGAATATGTAGAAGCTGATAAGGATAAAGCGGAATTGCTTAACAAATATTTTTGTTCTGTGTTCACAGATGGAGAACCAGGAGCAGGACCTCAGAAAACACCCACAAATAGGAACAGAAGCGAGGGACATCTTGAACAATTTTCAGAAGACTGTGTTCATGAGAAACTAGCTAAACTTAAAGTAGACAAAGCGATGGGACCAGATGGGATACACCCTAGAATACTGAGGGAACTTGGGGACGTTCTAGCAACTCCACTGACTGACCTTTTCAATGCCTTGTTGGAGTCGGGAGTGGTGCCAAGGGACTGGAGAGAGGCTCATGTGGTGCCTTTACACAAAAGCGGAAGTAAGGATGTGGTTGAAAACTACAGGCCAGTTAGTTTAACTTCGGTGGTGAGTAAATTATTGGAAACGCTGCTAAAAGAGAAAATAGTGAGGTTTCTGGAGTCCAGCAGATTACAGGATCCGAGGCAGCATGGATTCACCAGAGGCAGGTCTTGTCAGACAAATCTGATTGATTTCTTTGACTGGGTGACCAGGGAGTTGGACCGAGGGAGAGCTCTAGATGTGGTGTATTTAGATTTCAGTAAAGCCTTTGACACTGTTCCTCACAGGCGACTTATAAACAAACTGAGCACCCTAGGGATGGACCCTAAAGTTACTGCTTGGGTTAGAAATTGGTTGGGTGGGAGGCGACAAAGAGTACAAGTAAATGGAGCTCACTCTGAGGAGAAGGATGTTACCAGTGGTGTGCCCCAGGGATCTGTCCTTGGTCCGATTCTTTTTAACATCTTTGTTAGTGATGTAGCGGAAGGGCTGTCGGGTAAGGTTTGCCTCTTTGCAGATGATACCAAATTCTGCAATAGAGTAGACACCCAGGAAGGTGTAGATAACATGAAGAGGGATCTAGCTAAGCTTGAAGAATGGTCTAGAATTTGGCAGCTGGGATTTAATGTTAAAAAATGTAAGGTCATGTATTTGGGCTGCAGCAATCCAAGGGAGCAATACAGTATAGGAGGTGAAGTACTTTTGTCCACTAAAGAAGAGCGGGACCTAGGCGTGGTTCTGTCTGATGATCTTAAAGTAGCTAAGCAGGTAGAAAAGGCGACGGCAAAAGCTAGAAGGATGCTTGGGTGCATACGGAGAGGAATGGCTAGCAGAAAAAAGGAGGTGATAATGCCTCTGTATAAGTCATTGGTGTGACCTCATTTGGAGTATAGTGTGCAATTCTGGAGACCGCACCTTCAAAAGGATGTGAAAAGAATGGAGTCGGTACAGAGGGTGGCTACTAAAATGATTATTTTATTTATTTATTTAACAGTATTTCTAAACCGCCTTATCATAATAATCAAGGCGGTATCACAGCAAACAATCTGGTAGTGTGAGTGTGTTATACATGCAGTGAGGGTGAGGATTTTGTTGAGTGTGTGTTGTATTGTGTGCTAGATTGGTTTGAGCTATGTACAATGTGGGCTATATACAGTGGTGCTAAAGACATTTATATACATACAGTGTTAGGCGGTAACATGTGCTGTTATACAGACAATTAGGTTATGTGATGTGACCATAGTGTTCTATGAACAGCATGGTTTTCAGCTGTTTTCTGAAGTCTTTGAGGTCTGTGGTTGCCCTCAAGTCGTCCGGTAGTTTGTTCCATATTGTTGGAGCAGCCATGGATAGTGCTCTGTCCTTGCGTGTGTGTTTGTATTCACTTGGGGTGCTGACTCGGTTGTGTGTTTGTTTTCTTCTAGGACGTGTGCTGGTGTCTGGTTGTATGAGGGTGTGCAGGCTGTTGGCTGATGTGTGCTGTTTTATCTTGAATAGGTTTATGATAGTTTTGTATCTGATGCGTGCACCGATTGGAAGCCAGTGTAAGTCCTTCAAGGTGGGTGTGATGTGCTCCTTATTTATTTATTTATTTATTTTATTTATTTGTATTTCTTATATACTGCACTATTTGCGATCAGCGCGGTTCACATAAAACAAACAGTATCCGACAATAAACAAAAGTCAGGTCATTACAATGAACAGGAATAATTAACTTGGATAACCGGGGAAACTATATACATGTGCCGATGATTGAATAGGTAACTATATACATGTCTGTTGGAGTTATTGCGTGTCGATCATACTTGGTGGCAGGGGTTTGGGGCAGTCAGTGAGGTATTCAATAAAGAGAAGGTGTTTTAAGGCCTTCCTGAACTGGCTCAGGTTGGGGATGGCTCTGATGTGTGGTGGTAGGGAGTTCCAGAGACTTGGGGCACATAGACTAAAGGCTCTGTTTGATGTTGCTATGGAGCATCTTGTCCTGGCTTTCGGTATCGCTAGCATGTTGGCTACAGCGGTTCTTCTTATCCTGTTGTGTGTGTGTGGGTGTGTCTTGCAGTTCCGGATATGATTCATGCTGCTGTGTTTTGTGCCAGTTGGAGTGGTTTGATGGCTTGTTTCGGTAGTCCAAGGTATATCGGATTGCAGAAGTCCAGTAGTGGGGTTATCAGTGCTTGACAGACGGTACGGAAGTGTTCTGGGGCGAGTAGTGGTTTCAGTCTCCTGATGATTCGCATCTTGTAGTAGGCTTTTTGGATGGTCTTGTCTATGTGTGGCTTGAGATTGAGTTTATTGTCCAGGGTAACCCCGAGGTATTTCACTTCCGACCTTATTGGTATAGTAGTGCTTTGTATCTTTATATTTGGTGGGTGTATGAAGATTTGGTTCCGAGTGATGATTAAAGCTTCAGTCTTGTTGTAGTTTATTGCGAGGTTGTTGTTTTGACACCAACTGGTCATTTGGGTAAGGCAGTCTGTTATCTTAGAGAAATCCGGGTTGTCGATTAGTGGGCTTCATTATAAAGCATATGAGGACAGACATAAGGATCTTAATATGTACACCTTAGAGGAAAGGCGGGATAGAGGTGATATGATTGAGATGTTTAAATACCTCCATTGCATAAATGTTCAGGGAGAGAGCCTCTTTCAATTGAAAGCAAGTTCTGCTACGAGGGGACATGGGATGAGGGTGAAGGGAGATAGATTCAGGAGTGATATGCGGAAATATTTCTTTACGGAAAGAGTGGTGGATCCATGGAATAGTCTCCCAGTGGAGGTGGTAGAGATGAGGACAGTAACTGAATTCAAAAAAGCATGGGACCAACACAGAGGATCTCTAAAGGTAAAAAGTGGACTGTTGTAGTTGTTGATATGGAAGGACACACTAGATAGGCCATGTGGTCTTTTTCTGTCATCATGTTTCTATGTTTCTATATAGACTTTTGATACACATGCATATCAGACATGTCCACGTTTATGAAATTGTGCCTGAACTTGCACGTGCTTGCTTTTTTTCCAGATGTTTTGGCTTTGACATCCCATTGTGAAATGTGCCTCTTAATGTATCTGATGGAGAAGGCTCTTGTATATTATGTGTATGTACGTACGTGTTTAAATTCCTTAATGTCCTCCCTTTTCAAAGAACAAAGCACCAGGCATTGATAGCATTCCTATAGAAGTATTGCAGCAATCTGATGCAGCTGTTACCATACTTACAAGGCTCTGCCAAGAAATATGGAAGACAACATCATGGCCAACTGACTGGAAAAGATCTGTGTTTATACCAATACTAAAGAAAGGTGATCCAACTGACTGTGGAAATTATCGAACAATCGCTCTGATCCCACATGCCAGCAAGATTCTACTGAAGATTATTCAAAAGAGACTACAACCATACCTGGAACAAGAACTACCTGAAGTGCAAGCAGGGTTCAGGAAAGGGCGAGGAACGAGAGACATCATTGCGAATGTGAGATGGATCCTTGAAAAGACTAAAGAATACCAAAAGGATATCTATTTGTGCTTTATCAACTATAGCAAGGCTTTTGACTGTGTAAACCATGAGAAACTCTGGGCCACATTAAGAAGCATGGGTATACCAGAACACCTGATCGTTCTCTTGCGCAATCTGTACATTGATCAAGAAGCAACAGTTTGAACGGAACAAGGAGAAACAGAATGGTTTAAAATAAGCAAAGGTGTAAGACAAGGCTGCATACTTTCCCCCTACCTGTTTAATTTATATGCAGAACAAATCATCAGAGAAGCAGGATTGTATGAAGACAACAGTGGTGTGAAGATTGGTGGAAGACTCATCAACAACCTTCGCTATGCTGATTATACTACATTACTGGCTGAAAGTGAAGATAGTCTGAAACATTTGCTTCTCACAATCAAAGAACATAGTCTCAAAATGGGCCTGCACCTTAATGTAAAGAAGACAAAGATCATGACAACTGGCATAATCAACAGGTTCATCGTTGAAGGAGAAGAAATTGAAATTCTGAACAACTTTAACCTGCTTGGATCAACTATCAATAAAGAAGCAACAAGCAGTCAAGAAATCAAACGACGCATTGCTCTTGGCATAATGGCTATGAAAGACCTAGATAAGATTCCTTTTTTTTTTTTTAATTCTTTATTTTCGTTTTATAACAACAAAGGAAAAGGAAGACATACAGCTAAAAGACAGATACATAAAGTGTAATACATACACCAAAGTAAACCCCTGCCACCCCCCTCCCCCCTGCTTCTTCTCTAGAAAACTAATCATTCCCGAAGCGGGCGTGTACTTACATTATTGTGTTACAAAACCTAACGGTGATCTGAAACATGATGAGTGCACATTATACAGGCATGTTGGAACAATGAGCAGATTGTACATAATCATTAAGCATCTGCCATTTAGACAAGCGAGAGTGAGTTTGGGCATGGGGAATAGCTCTCCGAGGTATCTGCTCATATTTACTATATAAGCAGACGAGGTTCCACCATTCATTGACAGTAAGTCGAGAGCTATCCTTCCAATTCCTCGTGATTAAGCATATGGCTATACCCAGCATGAAATCAAGGAGAAAGCGACCCTTCTTAGGAAGAGAGGGGACCTCCGCCACAGAGCGGAGTCCCACGATCTTCCAGGAGAGAGGCTCGTGAAGGTGTAAGATAAATTGAATACAACCCCAGACCCGCCCCCAATAAACCTGTAGTTGAGGACATTCATAAATAACATGAGCGAAGGTTCCCACAGCAGTATGGCAAGACCAACACTGGTCCCTAGCATTTGTGTTCCATTTGGCTATTTTTTCTGGGGTATAAAAGCATCTGTGTGCAAAAAAGAAGAGAGTTTGGGTAACAGAGGCAGACCGGGAAACCCGCACTACTTTGCTCCAGAAAACGCTCCATTGCACAGGGGTTAAAGTGGTTTGCAGTTCGCGCTCCCAGGCTTGTTGGGCTCTAAAAGTGGCCGTGTCTGTACCCTGACATAATATTTTATAAAAGTTAGAGGCTACCCCATGTGTACTACTAATAGAGTAAACTATCTCTAATAGCCCGTCCTCAGTAGGGGCAGAGGGCTGCATGATTCGAGCACTTTTGAGGCAGTGTTGAAGCTGCATCAATTGAAAGTAGTGTTTCGCTGGTAACGCAAATTCCTTTTGTAAATCAGAAAAGGTTTTCCAACGAGCTGCAGAGAAAAGCTGTTGGGGTGTCCAGATCCCCCTTGAGTACCAGGGTTTCCATGCTATCGTTCTATTTAGGACTTGAATTCTGGGGTTATTCCATAGCGGGAGTCCGTCCTGAGGACATACATTCGGGCCCAGTGATAGAATGAGAGTGTTAAAGGCCGCAAGAGTATCGACAATCATTGGTGGATGGCGGGTGTCTACTTGATAGGACATACCGGGGAGATGGGTCAACGGAATTGGGCTACTAAGCTCCTCTTCTATGTCAAGCCTAACTGGTCTGCTGTCTGTTGAGGCATCTAGCCATTGGGCACCTTGCTTAAGTAGGAAGGCTTGATGATATCTAAGAAAATCAGGAAATCTGGTACCCCCTCTTTCCTTTGCAGACTGTAGTTTATGTTTAGCTATCCCTGGTGGCTTGCCCTGCCAGAGATAACGGACGAGAAGGCCCTCAATATCTTTATAAGTATGTAGCGGGAGTAAGCATGGCAGCATTTCTAAAATGTAGTTCACTTTGGGGACTATCATCATTTTCACAGTTTCTAAGCGGCCCCACCATGTGAGAGATAAGGGAGACCAACGATTTGTGAGCTCACGGACTTTGGAGACTACCTCTTTGGCATTAAAACTGATAGTGTCTTCTAAAGGAGAACAGTAATGGACCCCGAGATACTTCACCATGCGGGATTGCCAAAGGAAGGGAAAGGCCTGCATGTCAGCCTCATGTACCCAGCGGTTCAGTGGGAATGCTACAGATTTGGTCCAGTTAATTTTATAGCCCGATAATTGTGAGTATCCGTCAATCAGATCCAAGACAGCTGGAACCGAATCGAGGGATACGAAAAGCATAAGGTCATCTGCATATGCAGAGAGTTTAATCTCCCTATGACTGAAGGGGACACCTCGAATACGTGCGGACTGTCTAATAAGGAGGGCTAGGGGTTCAAGAGCTAGATCAAAGAGCATTGGTGATAGGGGGCAACCTTGACGCGTGCCTCTTTGGAGATTAAATGGCTGAGACTTGATGGCATTTACACAAATACTGGCGACGGGTTGAGTATACATGACTTGGAGATATCGGAGGAAGCCCTCCCCAAAGCCATACCATCGAAGAACTGCAAATAAGAAGGGCCATTCTAGACGATCAAAGGCTTTTTCGGCATCCAGGGAAAGACCCACCCATGGATGATCTAGATTGGCAGCACTGGATAGCACATGGCACAAGGTCCGAGCATTGTCAGCAGTTGATCTGCCGGGTATAAAACCGCATTGGTCGGGGTGAATTAGGGTGGCCATCCTGTCAGATAGCCGGGTGGCCAAGATCGTTGCGAAGATCTTATAATCGGCATTAAGTAGGGAGATTGGACGGTAGTTGGCGGTTAGTAGCGGGTCTCTGCCTTCTTTCTCAAATACTACCACATTAGCTGCAGAAAAGGATCCCAAAGAGGATGTATCTACCGCAAGGGCAGTAAAATAGAGTTTTAAATAGGGAACTAAATCTGCACTGAACGTTCTGTAGAATTCGGTCGGGAGACCATCGGGCCCTGCGGCACGGCCCGAGGCTGTTCATTTTAGGGCAGATTGGATCTCTGAAGTAGAGAAGGGTTCATCCATCGCATCCCTATCATCTTCAGAGAGGGTCGGCCGCTGAATGCCAGAAAGCAATCGCTCGAATGTCTCTGACGAGAACTCACATTCAGATTGATATAGGCGGGTATAGAAATCCCGGAAGAGCTCTACAATGTCGGAGTCTGTGGTCACTATGCCCCCTCCCTGTGGAGCTCGAAGGGCCGCTACGCGTTTGGCTTCTTTTTGACCTTTCAAGGCGTTGGCTAAGAGTCGACCGGCTCGGTTATTTTCCCGATAATATGTCCCTCGCTGAAGCTCAATACTCTTAGAAGCTGCAGTTGAGAGGATTGAATTATATTGAAAACGGAGACGCTGTAATCGAATTAATACACATGGATCAGTACGTGAAGTTAGAACTCGTTCGCCTGCTTTTATTTGTTGGTCTAGTATGAGTAGCTGCTGTTTGCGTTGTTTCCGCAGGCGGATTTGATAGCTAGTGATCGTTGCCCGAATGGCCGCTTTGAAGCCATCCCACCAAGCCCAATTCGCAGTATCCTGGTGTAGATTAAAATGGAAGTAATCCTGTATGGCTGCTCGAATTTCTAACTGGAACTCTGGCTGAGTTAACAGGGCTCTATCAAAGAACCAGGCTCCCGAATTCCCCTGGGGTGCAGTAGTGTGTAATTGAAAGGAAATGGCAGCGTGATCTGAAATATGTTGGGAGTGAATCTTTGCAGTGTCCACCTGAGGAACTAACAGTTTTGATATTAGAAAGAAGTCTATGCGAGACTGGGATTTATGAGGGGAAGAGAAGAAGGTGAAGTCAAGCTCATTGGGGTGTAGTAACCTCCATAGATCAACTAAAGCAAGATCCTTGATCAGGGAGGTAAGCGTGGTGTGACTCTTGGGGGGACCACTTGTCCTAGGCGGCTGTTTGTCAATCAGGGGATCAAGGACTAGATTGAAATCCCCCCCAATTATCAATGAAGTATTAGCAGAGGCCTGCGCAACCTGAGCAATGGTAGCAAAAAAGGCAGGGTCATCCACGTTAGGAGCGTAAAGGCATATACATGTAACTTCAAGGCTACCTATCTTGAGGTGAACTCTAGACCATCTACCTTCTGTATCTGAGCTTGTCGCAATAATAGTAGCATGCAAAGATTTCCGAACCAGTATGGCAACCCCACATTTCTTAGAAACGGCTGGGGAATAGGCGGCCACCATGTAAGGTTTAATATTGAGTTTAAGAGTTTCCTTCGAATTTAAATGCGTTTCTTGTAGAAAAATCAGATCCGCAGCTTCCTGACTTAGGTAGCTTAGGATTTTCTTCCGTTTTATCGGATTATTGATTCCTTTTACGTTCAATGAGAAAATCTTACATGGTGCCATCAATCGGTAATAGATATTTTAGGTAAGGGCGCTTGAAAACATACAACATAATCAGAATCTGTACAACACTGACATAATCACCGAGTATTCTGGCTAATACACCCCATATTGAAAAGTATGTACCAAAGTATCTTAGAGAAGAAGCAAAACCCCCAAAGAATATGGCGACCATATGTCTGCGGGAGGAGGCCCTAGAGAGGAAATAGAAAGACATAAAAAAAAAGAAAAGAAACACCAGAGTCCATAATTAACACTGTCTCTGATACTCATCGAGGCTACTGTGGGTAGATGGAGTCGGGTCACAGAGATCATCAAAAGTAAGGCAACAAACTGCCCTCGCCAGACTCTTTGCTGGGCTGCGGCAGATCCAATATGGCAGGTACAGCGGATATGAGGATATTTGCAGGAATATTCTGGAAGTCAGCGCATCAAGTCGGCTTCTTTGGAATCCAAAAACTCCGCTAGTAGATCAGGGTCCTCAAATGTTCTTGTCTGATTGTGAAGCGTGACTCGGAGCTTGGCCGGGTACATCAGGCCATAGCGTGCTTGTAGGTGTTGAAGCCTCGGCCGGAATTCCAGAAAGCGCTTTCGGCGGTCGACCGTGGGTTTAGCCAAGTCGGGATAGAAGGAGATCTTGTGGCTCTCAAACTCCATATGGCCCTTTGCCCGAGAGGCACTTAGAATTTGCTCCACGTGTTGATATCTCAAAAGTCGAAAAATGATAGGCCGCGGGGTCTTCCTGTTGAGCGTTATGCTTGTGGGTACACGATGAGCGCGATCGATCTCCAAATCTTTAGTAAAGGTGATTTGGAGCAGGGAAGGGAGGATTTTGCATAAAAACTCTTTCATGTCTCCCGATTCCGCTCCCTCCGGTATGCCCACGAGTCGTATGCTGTTGCGGCGCGCTCTATTATTGCCATCTTCCACCTCTTTCTGCAAGGCCCGCACCTGACGTTCAACTTTGTCGAGTTTGGACAACCGGGCCGCATGGGAGTCCAATATGCTCTCCATTTTGTCCTGACGCGAAGAAAGCCCTTCTAGCTTGCTTTGCAGCACACCAAAATCTTCCCGCAGCGCTCGGAGTGCTTCACCGTTTGCCTGCACGAGGTTTTTGACCCCTCTGATCTCTGCGAGGATTTCCTGCTGCATTTCGGGGCCCTCGCACAAGGCCAGCCCCTTCTGCGGGGACGGAGGTTCAGTTTTGGAACGTTTTCCGTGAGAAGCCGCTGGAGATCCAAATTCCAGGCACGTGGGTTTGGTCCCCGCCATCTCACCAATGTGCCCCGGCAAGATCAGAGTAGAAGTTCCAAGTATGTAAGGTGTTAATTCAGGATTCTGAGTAGGCCTCTCGGGAGCCTCAGCGTTATGCGACCATCCCGCTGGACATCAGGCTCCGCCCCCTAGATAAGATTCTTAAGAGTAGAGATGTCTGTCTCCATACAAAGATTCAACTTGTTCAAGCCATGGTATTTTCAATAACATCATATGGATGTGAAAGCTGGACAGTGAAAAAGACAGACAGGAAGAAAATTGATGCCTTTGGAATTATGGTGCTGGCGGCGAATACTGTGTATACCATGGACTGCCTGAAGAACAAACCAGTCGGTACTAGAGGAGATCAAACCTAAGCTTTCTTTAGAAGCTCAGATGACAAGACTTCGACTTTCATACTTTGGACACATCATGCGAAGAGAGAGATCATTAGAGAAAGACATCATGCTTGGCAAGATAGAAGGTCAACGCAAAAGAGGAAGGCCAGCAATGAGATGGATCGATACAATAACAGCAGCTACGGGTACCAGTCTGTCAACAATGAGCCGCCTGACTGAAGACCGAACACAATTTAGGATAGCTATCCAGAGGGTTGCCATGAGTCGACTCCGACTCGACGGCACTTAACAACAACAACAACAATGTCCTCCCTGCACTTTGTATCCCTTCCTCTACCATCACAATCTACCCTCTCATTATGTATGTATATTTATCTCCTTGATCACACTTTATACAGCTGATAAAATGAACGCTTGTCTTTGAAAGCTCAAGTATCAATAAAATTGCTATCAGCCCCCTCAGTGTTTGTGTTGTAACAGATTACCACAGCAAATCCTTTAGAAGTCAGCTTTCCAAAAAGATGATGCATGAAAGATACTTTAATTTAAGATTTTGTAATTTAAACTATGCTCAAGTAATATTACCAGTTAAAATTTTAAGGTCAATATTCGGCCCTGGCAGTCAGCTCTTTTTTTTTTTTTTTAATGCCTGCCTCCATAGCTAAGTAAAAATGGTTATTCAGTGCTGGTCTCCTGATAGACGTCGGTGCTGAATATCCAGTTATTTCAGTCAGACCCGGCCACTATCCATATATAGCTATATGGATAACTTTCTGGATAGCAGTTTAGGACAGCCTTTTCTGTCCTAAGCTCTCCATATAACTATCCATATAGAGGTGCTGAGAATTGCTGCCATATGCATCATTTATTTCTGCCACAACTCCACCCCTGACCTGACCTAGCACTGGCACTTATCCACTTTACAAATGTTATTAACTGGATAAGTGCCTTTGAAAATCAACCTATGTATTCATAATAGAATAGAAGAAACTACTTGAAAAATACTAAAAGATTGAGCAAAAGTAATATGCTAGCAGAAGTATATTTGTTTATCCGAACACTATGAGTGAAATATACAAAGAGCATCAAAAGAAACTGCCAAGAGAACTATTAGATAGGGAGTCTTGTAATAAAGCTACAACCCTTGGAGAATAAGCTTTCATAAAAGAGCACAATGTAACATGTTAATTGATAACAGAACAGAAAAAAGCCTTGGGCAAAAAAAGCAATTATTTTATGATAAAGGCAATAAAAGAGACTGCCGTATAGCACAAAAGCTTTCTAAAAAGGAGAAGAGATCTATTATTATAATTAAGAAGAAAGAAGGAACTCTACACCCTAACCCAAAACAAATGACTTTCTGTATGACCACTTTGTATCAAAGTCTTTTTAAAGAGCACCTAGGATCTATTAAGGGCAGAAGGAAGCTGCATGGCCATTTAGCTTAGGCCTCTTGCAAACAAGGGGCCTTAGTTTGGAAAAGAAATGCTTATTTAATAGCCTATGACCCCATGATTCTCTGAAAGGCCCTGATAGTACCCTTAACAACTATATATAGTAACAGCTGTGCTTGTTTGCAAAATGGAAATAGCTTGCCTGGAAGTCAGAGATACTATAAATCTATGAAAGTAATTTCATAAAGGATTTCTGTTGACAGATGGTGTTTACCCTTTGGAAAACTTCTGAAAATTGTTCCTTCTCTCCACGTGGGCAAGAATATGTCATGCTGTCTATAATATGAACAATTTTCCCCGTAAGGAAAAGTAGAACTATTGGGACCAGTGTTAGGGTGAGCAGCTTAACATAGGTACTCACACACACCTTCCTTGCATCATTCATCAAACATAAAGAGGCATATTCTAATCAGGCCATCCAGCCCCTTGTGCGGCTGATCAGAAGCAGGACACCCAGAGGAAGACTTGATTCTGATCCCATGGGGACTAGATGTGCCTGCGGGATCAGAATTGGGTCTACGGTCTGATCGTGCAGGCCGGGCACTGATTCGAATTGACCTGCATGCCCAGCCACATGTCCAGCTACCTCAGTCAAGCTCCTGAATGGAGTCACAGTGCCCTGGCATCCCGTCTCCATAGCTCTGTGCTGCATTCAGGATCTGCGAATACTGGCCACTGCCAAAATCCTTCTTTTCCCACAGCCAGACCCTTGATCCAGCCTCCTATGGCCAGGGTTTGGTTGTGCGGAACTTACTGCATCCCATTACCTTTATTTTGCAGGCCCGATAGCATCATCCCCCTATGTCCAGGGGGACTTATTTCACCTCTGCGGTGAAATAGGTCCCCCTTCTAAGTTCACGGCCCCAGACGTACAGGGCCAACCTCAGAATTGGCCCTGTATGTCTGGAGGTCATGGTCAACCCATGCCCCACCCTTGTTCTGCCTCCAGAATGCCCTCTCCCACCCCCAACTAGGCCTCCCCATACAAACACACTATTCATATGGGGAGGCTTTAGCCAGGGCCGGCAGGAGAGCGAATAGCAGTGATGGATGTCCAAACGGGACGTCCATCCCTGTTATTCGCTATTCAGATTGACTCCAATACTCTGAAGATTAGTGGTGGCAAAATATTGGCCACAGCTTTATTCCAATAATCAATAATCAACACTCCACTGAAACAACCAATAACTATCGCCATCAACTCCTAAATTGACCTTCCTCCAATTACCACAAATACATCTTCATCACCGACCCTATCGTATTCCCCCATCATCTTGCTTTCACAGCCATACTCAGTCACTTGACTAATCAATGATGACCTAGCTGTAGTGAGGTCCATGAAGAGCTCTATCTTTATAGCCTATGGTAATACTAGGCCATGAACTCTCATGGCTCATGTTGCTGGTGATGCCTGCTATCCACTTCATCCTTTATGAGGTCGTGAAGTACTCTATGGAAGACTCCTACACTCCCATTCTCATAGCCAAGCTAACGCTAAACCATGCCCCCCACAACTCGTGGCTGTAATGCCCACTAGCAAACATATCATTCCGTGACTTTAGCCCATGCATTTCAATCCCCCCTTCATCTTTGGCCAATTATGGAAGGAAGGCCACACCCTAACTCCATCACAAGCGATGGTAGCCTCCAGGTAGTTACTGCTTCCTCCACAAAAAGCTGCAGCCAACTTGCAACTAAAACAGTCAGTGATACAACTCTCAAGTCAAGATTAAGCCACTTTACTTAGTCATCTTACCAGATCCCACTGTTCTTTGTAGAATTCAATATCAGTCACCATGGAGAGAATCAAAGAACTCACTGTATAAGTGCAAGCCTGGAAGGAAAATAGATGGATCAGCAAAGGGAACTGGATGAAGCTAGAATATATCTGCAGTGAACATAACATGCAAGAGAATGATTCAGGACACTGGTGAAATTCCAACCAGGCCAAAATTATAAGCTGGCTATACAGTGGATCAGTCCTACAAGACAGTATCGCATAAACAACTTTAATACATGGTTCCAAGCCTGGTGCAAACAAGAAGGATTTAGATATATAGGCAACTAGGGAAACAGATGGATCCACAAAAAACTATACTGTGCTGATGGACTACATCTCTCTGTTGCAGCGAAAAGGATCCTAAATGAAAATTTCAGGCAGTATGTGGACAGGCATTTAAACTAGAGAAAGGGAATGATGGATGGAGAAGGACAAGTTCATGATGTCACTCGCAGCAAAAGCATAATAACATTGGAAACAGCCACACTTTTAAACTACACATCATGGCAAGTGGGAAGAGGCATTTAGAACAAAATCCATGCAAAATACAGACAAGTCAGTCAACAAATGTTGGAAAGCAATGAGCACAAATGCTTGAAGCCTAGCCAACAAAGTTCCTGACCTGGAAGCCCTAATAGTGGAAATGGACTTGGACATTGTGGCCATTGGAGAAACATGGTTTAACAAATTGCATGAATGGGATATAGCCATAGCTGACTATAATCTATTTAGAAGAGATAGATAGGGTAGAAAAGGAGATGTAGCCCTATATGTCAAAAGCAATATTAAAACTGCTGAAATGCAGGGGACATGAGGAAAAGAGAAGCGCTGTGGATTGTGTTGGAAAGAGGAGATGGCATTGTCATCCATACTGGTGTAGTCTACAGGCCTCCAACTCAAACTGAAGAAACGGATAGTGATTTGATTTTTGATATTGCAAAGATAGTCATGAAGTGGGAAGTGATCATATTGGGTGACTTTAATTTTCCTGATGTGGATTGGAGTATTCCTTCTGCACATCTGGAAAGAAGTAAAAAAATTGTGGATGCCTTCCAAGATGCATTACTTATACAAATGATGATGGAACTGATCAGGGAAAGCTCAATGCTGGATTTAGTGTTCAACAACGGAGATAGCGTGTCAAATATCCGGGTGGGTGCCCATGTGAGCAGCAGCGATCATCACACAGTATGGTTTGAGATAAAAGTCAAGATAGCGTCCAATCACAGCAAGCTCAAAGTCTTAGCGGAATGTTTACTAAACTGTCTTAATGTTACTGGTGCTAGTTGCAGCGTTAATGTGAAGAATGCCATATAAGGTAGTGGGCATTCCGGCGGCAAGGTAGCAAGAATCTGTATCGCATAATAGAAAGCGCCTTGGCTCATTAACGCACGGTAACCTTAAGTCCATGCCAGCGGTGTGTTAGGAGCTGTAGAGATGTAGCCCACTGGTTATGACAATGACTGTGGAGGCACAGGTTATGAGTTCAATATTTAATGAGGATGTCTGAGGGGTTTCCTTTTAATTTGAATCAGTGCTGTCAGCAAAAACACCCTCACAGTGCCATAACTTAAGGTGCCTCATAAGGCGCCCTATAGGGTGCCCCATAGGGCACATTATAAAGTGCCCTGTCCACCAAGGCACCTTATAATGTGCCTTACAGGGTGCTTTATAGGGCCCCTTATAGGGCGCCTTATGAGGCACTGTAAGGTTAAGGCACTGTGAGGGTGGTTTTGCTGGCAGCACTGATTTAAATTAAAAGGAAACCCCTCAGAGAGCCCTAATAAAGAACATCACTGTGAGATTGAACCCATGACCTCTGATTCCATAGTCATTGCAGCAACCAGTGGGCTACAGTTCTATAGCTGCTAACATAGTGCTGGCTGGCTACAGAAAGACTGCAGGTCACCGTACAAACTGTCTGCTGTGGTTACCAGGATAGGGTATACTCACCCGTACCCATGATGCGGAGTGGAGGAGTAGACTAGTGGTTAGAACAACTGCCTAGTATCCAGAAGATCAAGGGTTCAGTTCCCACTGGCACTCCTTGTGACTTTGGGCAAGTCACTTTACCCTCCATTGTCTTGGAAGAAAATGCTGGCAAGCTACTTCTGGTGATACATTGCCAAGAAAACCCAGAGGTAGCTGGGTTGCTATGAGTCAACACTGACTTGATGGCACTAAAAAAACAAACATGATGCACTGCACATGCAGATCAGCAGTCTACATCTGATCACAAGATGGGGTATGTGCCTCCATAGCACCTCAGCCTGGTAGGGGGAACCACCTGTGTGTGTTACTGGCACAGAGTAGCTACAGACTGTGGCATTGTGTGGTTTGTGTGCTCACCCTGGGGGTGAGGTGGGGTGCCCAGCACCAGGTCTGTAGCAGGTTCCCATCAGTGCTAATGTGTGACAGGTAGTCCTTGCAGATGCACCTCTGTCCATCTGTATTTCCCAGTCACATCTAGCCCTTGTGTTGCTATGGTTATAGGAGAAGGGTGTTGTATGGCCCAAAAAGCTAATTATGTAGTACCACCCAATGTGCCCTTTCTGGGTCAGGGTGGGGACTGGATCTCCCACCCACAGATCCACATTCTACATCGGAAGCAGTAGAGGGGACCACTACCCCCAGTCCTGTTGGGGAATAGGCACCCTCCAGGGCAGTCAATGTAGATCTGTACATATTTCATAGGGCACTGGCAGACAGGCAGTAGGCTGGAAAAGCTCAGCTGCTCCCCACCACAATCTGACATTCACCAGCAGAGGGCACAGCCAGTCTCCACCCACTGCACTCTGCCAAATGTTCCAGCCATACACATGCTAAATACAGACATAGCTAGTACATAGTGCATGTCCCTGGAGGATGTAAGCACACACACCAAGCAAGTATGTCAGTAATTGGGCCCCAAAAAAGAGGACACAAAGATATCACTTGAAAAAAACACTGTATAGCACTATGGGGGGAACCTAGCCATGCCATGGTCACTGCTCAGTCAGGGTGAGTGACCTCCCAGCATGACATGCTGTGGCCACCCTGTCCATGCAGGTGGTGGTCGGCCACTACAATGTCCCAGCCATTGCCCTATGCCTTGTACAGATGCACCCTGCCCAGGCTGCCCTGTGGAATTGCAGGACTCAAAAGGAAAGTGACATTGAAAAAGTGAAAATGCTAAACAAATACTTTTGATCTTTTTTTACTAAAGAAAATCCTGGAGAAGGACCATGATTCCCAAATATAAAAATGGGAATGGAGTACCTACCACACCATTCACAGAAGATGATGTGTTAGAACAGCTTGCAAAACTGAAAGTGGACACGGCCATGGGACCAGATGGAATACATCCCAGGCTACTGAAAGAGCTCCAAGAGGTTCTTGCAGGGTCGTTTGACAGGAGAAGTTCCACAGGACTGGAGAAGGGCTGATGTGGTACCTCTTCACAAAACTGGCAATTGGGAAGAACTACAGGTCAGAAAGCCTTATCTCTGTGGCGGGAAAAGTAATTAAGGCACTCCTAAAAAAGTGAATAGTGGACTTTCTTGAAACCAACAGGTTGCATGATCTGAGGCAACATGGTCTTACCAAAGGAAGATCTTGCCAAACAAATCTGATTGAGTTCTTTGACTGGGTAACCAGAGAACTAGATCAAGGGCATGCAATGGATGTGATCTACCTAGATCTCAGCAAAGCCTTTGATATTGTTCCTCATAGGTGGCTTATCAATAAACTCAAAAGCTTGAGGATGGATCTCAAGGTGGTGAACTGGATCAGAAATTGGTTGACTGACAGAAAACAGAAGATGACGGTAAACAGAATTTACTCAGATGAAAGGAAGGTGATTAGCGGTGTGCCGCAGGGTTTGGTCCTGGGATCAGTACTGTTTTATGTATTTGTGAATGACTTTGCTGAAGGACTGAATGGAAAAATCTGTCTTTTTGCAGATGAAACAAAAATATGCAATGGAGTGGACTCCCCTGAGGCAGTGGAGAACATGAGGAAAGATCTGCAAAAGCTGAAAGAATGATCAAATGATTGGCAGTTAAGATTTAATGTGAAGAAGTACAGTATCATGTACTTGGGAAGCAGAAATCCAAGGGAATTGTATGTGATAGGGGGTGAGAGGTTGGTATACATGAACCAGAGAAGGACCTCGGAGTGAATGTTTCTGAGGATTTCAAGGTGGCAAAAACGTGTGACAAGGCGGTGGCAAAAGCCAGAAAGATGCTGGGTTGCATACAAAGAGGAATTTCCAGCAGAAAGAAAGAGGCACTAATGCCACTGTACAAGTCGCTGGTGAGTCCTCACTTGGCATATTGTGTTTAGTTTTGGAGACCATATTTCTCAAAGGATATAAAAAGACTGGAAATGGTTCAGAGGAAGGTGACCAAAATTATTTGGAGCCTGTTTCAGAAGACTTAAGAGAAGAGACTTTAAGACCTAAATATGTACACTCTGGAGGAGAGAAAGGACTGGGGAGATATGATTCAGGCCTTTAAATAGTTAAAGAATATTAATGAACAAACAAATCTTTTCCAAAGACGGGGAAGCTGTAAAACTAGAAGGCATAACATGAAGCTGCAAAGGGGTAAACTGAAAGGTAATGTCAGGAAATACTTTGGGACAGACACAATGGATCCCTTTATAGCCACAGGATAAAATCAAAATAAATGTAACTATGTCTTATATCTCAACAAATAGGGGTGACCTACACAGTGTGGTAGGTACACCCCTAAACAAAGACATGGGGAGGGGCGACCTGCATGGAGTGGCAGGTGCACCTATTCTTGCCGCTTTACTGGGCAGACTAGATGGACCATACTGGCCTTTATCTGCCGTCATTTACTATGTTACTATATATGTTACTATGAAAGAGTCCACAAATGCCCCATGAAGACAAAGTTGAAGGAATGAGGGAGCATCTAAAGGATCACACAATTGGACATGGAGAAGGATTCCACCACTACTGCTGATGCAATGGATACAATCACTCTTCAGTTAAGACAAGTGTATGGTGACAGTTAATCAGTATCAGAAACACAGAGGTTCACAAGTGTCTCAAATGGAAAGTAAAAGCTGCAGGAACATCAACCTTTAACTTAATGGAGAAACTAACAGAATTGGAGATGCTTATCGCAAGCAGAAAAAGAGTGGATACTTGGGATGAGAAAAACCAATCTGCACAGAAAGCAAAAGACAAATGAAGAGAATCCTGGCATGTCCTTCTCAGAGATTTAGTAATCAAAAAGATCCCGGTGTCAGGTGATGTATAGAATATATGCAAAAGAATCACCCGAAAATGTCCCAAAACACTTAACCAATTGTTTTTGTCGGAGCGAGCCAGAGGAGGGTAAAACTGAAATCTACCCACTCCAGATGGCGTACTCCCTTTTATTAAACTAATAAGTGAACCCAAAAACAGGTACTTAACTTAGTGACCTCTGAAGAGTCTCAAACCATGACCACTGCAGCTACAAAGCATAAGCATGACGTCCACGTTTCCAGGATGGCAGTTGGCAGCACAGACTTTCACACTTGATACAGGGAGCAGATCCCAAAACGTGCATGTCGTGCTTATGCTTTGTAGCTGCAGTGCTCATGGATTGAGTCTCTTCAGATGTCACTAAGTTAAGTACCTGTTTTTGTCTTCTCAGAGATTTAGCATGAAAGAAGAAAAGATGCCTAAAGATGCAGAGGAGCTGTACCCACAAGAAGCCAGAACAGAAATTGAACACAAGTACCGGGTGAGAGTCATAGCTGCCAAAGGAGATTGATTAGTGACAGCCAACTTAGAACTGCTCCCACAACTGAAGAGTGGATCAGAATAAGACAAGATGATTTTGCAGCCGGCCTATATCTCCAGTATACCGATGGAGGTTCAGCTGTATCAGACAAAAGAAATTGATGTGCCTGTGGCAACTAAGCAGACATAACCATTACTGATGTGATAAGCTAAGATATAAAGAAAAGAATGGAGAATAAAACCAAAGATTTTATAATGCCATTCCATGGTGCAACTGCACCTTTTGTGTAATTCTGGATGCAATGTCTTAAAAAGGATATAGCAGAATTAGAAGAGGTACAGAGAAGAACTACCAAAATGGTAAAGGGGATGAAAGGATATCACTATGATGAAAGGCTTAAAAGGTTAGGGCTCTTCAACTTGGAAAAGACACAGCTGAGGGGAGATAAGATAGAGGTCTATAAAATAATGAATGGAGTGGAACAGGTAAACACAGATCGATTGTTTATTCCTTCAAAAGGTTGAAAGACTAGCGAGATATGCAAAGAAGCAACAGTGTAGCACATTTAAGACAAATCGGAGAAAATACTTTTTCATTCAATGCATAATCAAACTCTGAAATTCATTACCAGAGGATTGAGTAAAAGCTGTTAGTGTAGCTGTGTTTAAAAGAGGTTTGGACAAGTTCCTAGAGGAAAAGTTGATACATCATTAATAAAGTGGACTGGGGAAATCCACTGCTTACCCTTTGGGCAAGCAGCATGGAATATTATCTATAAAAGTAACCCCCCCCCCAACAGCTAGATCAATGACATACTCACTTTATCCTACTGCCTGCCGAAGGCCTCTGATCCACCCCCACACAAGCAGACAGACTAGCCTGCAAGCCAGCAGACATGAAAAAAACTGAGCAACCAATTACACCCATCAACAAAAAGTGTACCATAAGCCATGAAAGGCAATACTCCTGGTCATATTTCACATATGCCAAAAACATAGAATCATGACCTGAGCCAGGTATTGGATGCCCCCTTCAAAGAAGTGCTGCAGTCTGCCCTTCCCAATGCAATGCAAGCCTCCCCTTCCCCTCAACCTTGCTATAACTTATATAACACAACATTGTTCTCATACTAAAACTTAGCAGGACATGCATGTGTTGGCCAACATGCCCAAGAGTTTAAACACAAACGTCTACAACTCTCAGAACTAATGTGAATGCCATGAGCTATCGTGTTCCACTGGAATCATTCTTTACCATCAACGGAAATCTATTGCCATGGGTCACTGCCTGGAGCAACCACCCAACATAATAAGACAGGGCAATACTGCTCCCCAATAATATCAAGGGGATAAAGGGGCACCAGCAGAAGGACCTATCAGCGATGCACTCACCAGCAAATCAGTTTCCCCAGAAGGCTCAGCACTACATCAGGCCATCAGATACCACACCAGTTCACCCCCCACATCAGTCCCTGTACCACTACAACATCAACAGACATGCAGCCCAATAATCCACCACTGGTCTCAGTCCTAATGTAGTTCTCAATCCATATACATCCCTGGTTCTTCCTCAAAAGCTCTGAACCTCAAACAACCCAAAATCGCTTTCACAACTTCCCTTCACTTCAACCTCAAAGGTGCTTGACCCAACCAACTACCACCACTGAATAAACCCAACCCTAGCACCTCAGTTCCCTGCCCCAACCACCATGTAGCACCCTGAAAACCCAAGGCCACTACAAGAGCAGCACTGCCACATGTAGCACTGTCCTGCCCCACTCATCGCATATACCTCTGTGACTTGTGTAGAAATACTACATCTAACAAATTGCTGAACCCACTGAACCACATAAAACACCACCATCCTTCACAGCTGTCAGACGAGCAGCTATCAACAAGATCATGCTAACCTATGTCAATGAAAGAAGTGAGACAGACTAGATCCCCCCTTGGCTGCTACATGAGTACCATAGCCACAAGTGAAAAGGCTGAACTTGCCTGTTCAACTCACCCCAGTAACTCAGAACTCACCAGCCCAACCACAGGCTGTATGGAAGCCATCATCGTTACTGCCCCCAGCAAAGCAGGATTCCTCAATGGCCCAGCTTGAAGGGCAGCAAAAACCTGGAATAACCAAGCCGTCCCCCCGGTGACCCCCTAACATACAGGGCCATCAATAGAATTGGCTCTGTATGTCCGGTGGCTGACCCGTCCACGTCCTCCCCTGTAATGGCCATGTCCTTCACTGCAAACACAGCGGCTCTGTGCATGAGGGGGCGGGGAGAGGAAGGGGTCAAGCGGAATATTGCCAGAGTTGATAGTGGGGCAGCACGTCCCCGCCAAACGCCAGACGTGCTGCCCTGTTGTTCCTCTTCTAGAATCGGGCCCATGGTGGGTCCGACAAAAACATTTTTTTTTTATTTTTAGAATTATATGGGGGTCTTTTGCTATTATGTTTTGGGTCCTGCAGGCCAACAGCCACATATTGCAGGCCTCCTTGCGGAGCTTGCAGCGCCATACCAACAAATGAGGCCACATGAGGAACCTCCTTCCAAACAACACATAATTTAGCCTAAAGCCCCTATCCTACCAAATTCCCTTGTTCCCATTCCCCCCTCTCTCTGCTGGGCTGTCCCTTCAGCCCACCAATAATTTGAATTTATCCAGCTCTGTCATTCCCACCCCAGTTCTTGACTTTCTACTAATCAGCAGCCCCTACCTCCTACCCTTTATCTGACCAGTCATTGCCCCTCAGAATATTATAAAGCCAGCAGTTTGAGCCATTGACCCTCTTTACTTGTGCATGAAGAGGTTATTTTGTAATCCCTGTGCATTCTTTACTCCACATATTTTTCACCTACTAATTACAGACAAGACTCCCTATGGCACGCACCAGTCCACCAAGGGGACTTTCTCTTTAAAATTTGGCCTGCAAACACAATTGGGAGTTCGAGAATTTCACAGGAGACAATTGGCAACCATTTTCTTTTGCAGGGAATCATAATTTATTTTATTTATTTAACGCCATTTATATACCGCCTTATCCTACAATCAAAGCGGATTAATAAACTGTTATCTCCCAAATTAGCAAATCTAGGAAATGACATTCTTCAAGATAATGCATTGCCAGATTCCATGATATACATGTACAGAAAGATGTGCTGGAATGAAGTTCCTATCACAATCTCTCTCTGTTAAACTACAACATTAAAATTTTAAGTAGGCATTTAGAAAAGCTCCCAATTAGATTTAAACATGGAGACCAATTAGTCTTTGTCAAGGGAAAAGCAAGGAATGGAAAACAAAAGTGCTTAGATATACCTAGCTAGAACCTCTGCTTAGGATTTTACAGATGCTTACACCACATAGAATAGTCCTATTTACTGTAGATCATATTTGGCAGTGTGACCCTTAGTGGTAGTATTATAACACTACCTCTCGAAATAAACCAATGCCATTTTGATGCTGGCAGCCAACAGGTCAGGAGTGACTTGAAATCATGTTTGCTGGGTCACTAGACATCAGGAAAACCCATGATAGGTGCCAGAGATTATCAGGGGAGGGGGCTTGGAAACTATTGGGTGTTGAGAGGAGGGAGCTTGCAGTCTACATGGTGCAAGAGAGTGAGGGTTTTGAATCTATGGGATGTTGGTGGGTGGGGGTGGGGTCATTTTCTTTTTGGTAAAAGCCACCTAAAGAGGTCCCACAGAAGCATCAGGATGCACATTGGTGGCCCAATACTCCTAGGGGGAATGGTAATATTAGCTTAAAGCTGGATGTAACTTTTCACAAATAACACAGCTTTTGAGGTTAAGTTCAAGCTTCCTTAATATAGTAACTGGCACAACAATGAGGTGCTTTGGATGTTTTGCATCTCATTATTATTTAGCTCATGTGGCCCTACAGAAATTCACATTAAGGGCATATAATGCACAGTTTTGCCATTTGACACATTTTGGAGTAATGTTTACTAAGGGGCATGTTTACTAAAAGCCGTACAATTGCGTGCCGCACAATAGCGCACGGAAACGCGGCACTCAAACGCTCAGAAACGCTCTTAAACGCCCCGCACAAGTGCGCGTGGGCCCCGCACAATTGCGCGCCGCACTAACGTGCCCCGTACAAGTGCGGGCCCGCAATTGTCCGATAGTGGGGTGGAATGGCATTGTGTGGGCGGTGGATGGCTCCGGTGGGGCGGAGAGATGGGGTCAATGGGCGGGGAAGGGGAGGGGAGAGGCTCCCCGCACAATATCGGGCCCGAATTTGCATGTAAAAAGCATTTAAAGGGAAGAGAAACCATTTCCGTCAGCAATGTACAGGAAAACCGGGGAAACCAGCAAAACGTGAGCAGTGTGATACATGTGCACAGCACAAAAGTGAAAATAAAAATAGAAAATGACCACAACAGAACTATTAAAAATAGTAATTCAGCTGGGGAACAGTTATAGTGATGGGCAAATACAGAAATCACACCCAGCAAAGCTCCAGAAAAAAGAAATGAATTTTGGAAGGGTCTACTGAGAGGAGACTCTTCCAAAAAACATTTCCACGTTTTGGAGCTTTCCTGGGAGTGTTTGCTATGGTTGCCCATTAATATCACTGTTGCCCAGCGTGGTGATATTTTGTCCCACATTTCCCGTGGTCATTTCCGGGGTTTATGTGCACGTTTGTCACCAGACAGGGTGCATATGCCCACAGTAGAATTGCGTAGAGCAGGGTTTGTGACTCCATCCTGCCAGGCTTACTGCCTCCAGGGGCTGCACTGTCTCTGTGGCCAAAGTGTGGTACAGCGGACAGAGTTATTACCTCTAGGACCAGAGGGCAGAGGTTCAAAACCCAGCTGGGACACCTGCCAGCCCAGTCCCTATATTTTACCCACCACTAAATAAAGATAGCGCAGACACCCCTGTATGCATGGGGAAAACACCCATATTTTACCCAACACCGCACACACACCCCACAACAATGGGCATTACCTACAGCCAAGTCCCCCAAATGCAGTCCCATACTGCCACATTGCAATCAGGTCAACTGCTTTTTCTGAGAGAAGTTCATGCCAGCATGTTGGCGGACAAGTACATGTGGTGCAGGGGGCAGTGGCTGCTAACCACAGAAGACAGAGGCCTAGCCATGTGCAGGCTGGCACAGTCCACTGCAACAGACAGGTCCTGCCGGATCCACAGTCATGGACAGTCCAGGGAATCCAACCAAACTGTGGCTACACAGTGGTGCAGTGCACACAGACACTGCATACAAGAACAGAAGGTCACAGGTTCAAAGCCCAGCTGGGGCTACTGCCAATCCTGCCCACATATTTTTCCCACAACTAAACAGTGATAGTAAGGACACACCTTTCATGGCGGGGACATATGCAATGGTAAGACATCTATCTTTTACCCCACTGAGCACAGACACCATGAACAGGGGCAGTACCTAGAGCAGAATCACCCAAATGCAGTCCTGGTGGGCCACACACCAGTCAGGTTCCATGCTGACACTCATACAAATGCCTGTGCTATATATCTATGCACCACCCCCATGGCATGTAGATGTAGCCCATGCATATTCATGAGGGATAGCAGGAAAACCCGAACAGTGTGATGCAAACCTGGACTGGAGTTGGGAATCTGTGCCGTAAAGCAGCAGCCATCAAGGGCAGACACACCCACACCCACAGGCCCCATTGGCCAATGTCTCCTGGAAAGGCAGAACATTGGACCGTGCATGCAGCACCCAAAACGAGCACTTGCATAACTTACCAATGTCACCCTACACCTGAGGTATACGGTACACAGCTCGGAGACGTTTGCTAGGAGCACAGGCAGGCAGTTATCCATATGTTACGTACATACTGCTAGTTGACCCCATCCAAACAATCTGTTAGGTGTTTGCGGGGCATGCTCCAGGCCTGGCCTCTGACGGTGCTTACCACCCTGGGGAGTGACCACCAGCTGTAATGCGTACCATATCCATGCCTTGCCGTGCTCAGGACCGGTTTGGTGGGCAAGGCTACTTACCCCCTCAATCGTAGCACCATGATGGCAGAGGTGTGGAAGTGTGTGTCTGTCTATACAGTGGGTGTTGGCTGCAAGCCCCTTCAACAGCCCGCACTGCCAGCACTGTTGCCAGTATTGGCCAGTCAATGTGCATAATGAGGTGCAAGGTACCATGGGTATAGCCAGGGCAGGGTGACGTGGCCAGGATGCATCTGCACTGGGCATAGGGCCCTGGCAGGGACATTGGCTGGGATATTGTAGTGTCCGGCCACCACCTACACAGACAGGGTGGCCAAAGCATGTCCTTCTGGGGGATCACGCTCACCCTGACTGTGCAGTGACCACAGCATGGCTAGGCCCCCCCATAGTGCTGTATAGTAGTTCTCTCATGTGATAGATATGGGTTTCTCTTTGGGGCATGCATCTCCATTGGGAACATGCACTATGGACTAACCAGCAGACTGTTTGTAGCTGGTAAATGTCTTGCTATAATGGCTTGCAGGGTGCAGTGGCTGTTGGCTTGCTGAAATATCTGGTGGTGGAGTGCAGCTTACCATACCCTGGGCTTATGTCTGTCTGCTATTGTGTTATGGCTGTGTATGGAGCTGCCTGCCTGGGGGGGGGGGGGGGGGCGGGGTGGTGGTGTTCCACAGCAGGACTGGGGTTGATGTTGCCCACTACTGCCACCTTTGCAGGGAGGTAGAGTGTGGATCCCTTGATGGGGCCCATGTTTGCCCCGGGGGGGTGCGCCTGATGGCGGCAGACAGGGATATCCATGGTGTTTGTGCAGAAACTAGCTATCTTACACATTAACACTGCTTTGGAACGCCCGCTTGGCCTCCATCAGCCATGGCAGGTGTTGTTGACCTGGTCCTGGCCACCTCATTGCACACTCAGGGTGAGCACAGTACCCGCACGATGTAATGGTGTGTGGCTACTCTGTGCCAGTAAAACACCCGGTCAGTGCCCCCTACTAGGCCAAGGTGCTGTGTGGGTGCACCCGGTCACTTCCCCCAACAGGGCCGAGGTGCTGTGGGGGTGCATTCCCCATCTTGTGTCCATCTGCGGACAGCTAATTTGCATGTGCAGTGCATCATGGGTACGGGTGGCCTAACCCTATCCTGTTGACACCAGCAGACTGTCTGTGAGGTGACGTGTAGGCTATCTGCAGCCAGCCAGGGGCCTGCTTACAGCTATGGAGCTGTAGCGCAATGGTTACATCACTGCCTGTGCAGCCAGAGGTCATGGGTTCAAACCCACAGTGGGGCCCTTTGGTAGGGCTGTCCACAGCTTTATTTTTATTTACTGTACATATGTCTATGCCGGCAAGACCACCCTCAGTTTACTATACCCATTAGGTGCCTCTGAGGGTGCTTCATAGGGCGCCCTGTAGGCCACCTTATGGTTGCCATCCCTATAGGGTGCACTATACATTATCCTGTGTCGCAACATACATGCTGCCCTATAGGGGTCATTCAAGGGTGCCTTGGCGAACAGTGCACTGTAACATGTGCCTTATGGGCCGCCGTATGTTAACATGCTGGGAGAGTGCGTTTGCTAGTAGTGATAACAAAATATAATTATACAGCCTCCTACAGCACTCCTCAACATAATACATACTGCCTCAGCAGGCATTTTTCACTGGGCATTGTGAGGAGCTGAACCCCTGATCCCTGCACCATTGGTCAGTGTTTTAACCATTGTGCTGTGGCTCTGTTCCTGTGCTTGTGCATCAGCGCGCCGCCTTGTGCCTATCAGCGCGCCGCCTTCTGCCGCCCAAGGGGACCAGTGCGCCGCCTTCTGCTGCCCAAAAATAACTGTGCGCCGCCTTATGCCGCCCAAAAAGCACTGTGCGCCGCCTTCTGCCGCCCAAAAATAACTGTGCGCCGCCTTATGCCGTTCCAAATTAATTTGCCTCCTAAAACAATGTTAATCATTACAGTTACTGCCTCAGCTGACCTTTGTCGTTGCGCACACTGGGGGATTGAACCCATGGCCCCTGCACCATTGGTCAGTGTCTTCACCGTTGTACCACGGCTCTGTTGTTTTGTATACTCAGCAGCGCGCCACTTTGCCTTTCCACGCGCTAATGTCGACCCCCGCACATTAGCGCGACGCACACACGTCCGGTTGCTTACTACCGTTTTTTTTCTATTTTCTGCCTGAACCGCCCACTCCTTATATGGCACAGGCACACTAGCACGGCCCCGCACGTTAGGAATGTTTAGTAAACATGCCCCTAAGTCATGCTAATGGTTAGTTTGGAGTTTGCCACATGCTAAGTGAGCAGGCAGAGTCCCATGATAAATGTTAGCATGGGAAGGGGTGGTGACTGGATGGGTTGGGGTGGAGTGTGAGCACATCGCGGTTAGTGCAGCTGTCATTGGCATGTACTAACCATGATTGCTGCTGTTAGCGAACATGCACTTACCACCTCCTCAATGACTTGCAATAAGTACACCTGTATTAGAAGTGCTGTCTGGTTAACATGGGGAGGACATGCCTGACATATTCCAACAGTTAACATGGGTCTATGCCACCTCCTGTATTTCTTTCCCTCCCACCCACCCCGGCTCCCACCCATCCCAGACATAATCCTTGATTTATAGCCTCCTAAACCAGTTAAGGGGAAGGAACTGATCTTACTTGCATTTGGGTTTAACTGATTATCTTAATCAGCAAGTTATTAGGCCTTAGGAGTAGATTAATTAAGTCTTTGCAGTTCGCCTTGAAATGAAAACTAAAAGTCCTTTATACTCATTAAGGCCTATTCTATTTGGGGCACGTCTGGGCTGTCCAGACATCCAAAATCTGGATGGTCTGAAGTTGTACTCGATTCTGCATCCACAGGAACTAGATATCCCTGAGGGTGCAAAATTGGGCATTAAAATGAGCCAGATGGGTCCTGGTTCTGGTCCACTGCATGTACTGCTCCCTCCCTGTCCAACTCTCCCAATGTTCCTGCATGGAGCCCAGTGCTATGGCATCCCATTGCCATGGCACTAGAACACCATGCAGGAGCTCTGATCCCCTGTAGAAGTTAAAAGACACTGTTCCCTGCCGCATGACTCCTGAAGGGACTTGACAGGGCCAGGATTGGTCTGCAGGGAACCTCCTGGTGCTCCTCACCTCTTCGGAGGGTCTTCCAGTGTCAATCTCCTTCCTCAGGGAGACTTATTCCACCTCTGAGGTAGAATAAGTTCCCCGGTCGACTCTGCCTTCCAGGACGTGCAGGGCCATGACCAGAATTGGTCCTGTATGTCCAGGGTCATGGGCCTGCCTCTGCCCCATCCACACTCCACCCCTGACCATCCTCCTCCTGCCTCCATTCAGAGCTCCCCACTCCTCTGTGCATGCAGGGAGCTTAATGGGCAGAATCAACCACCAGCGATTATTGGAAGATGTACATCCAAACTAGACATACATCCACGTTAAACGCCAAGGTTTTAGATAGTGCTTGGGAGGAGCCTGCTGTATTGGTACATGTTGGTACCAATGACATAGGAAAGTGTATGAGGGAGGTTCTTGAAGCTAAATTTAAGCTTTTTGGTAGAAAGTTGAAATCCAGAGCTTACAGGGTAGCATTCTCTGAAAATTTTCCCATTCCACGCGCAGGACCCAAGAGGCAGGCAGAGCTATGGAGTCTCAATGCATGGATGAGACGATGGTATAAGGAAGAGGGTTTTTGATTTGTTAGGAACTGGGCGACATTCTGGAGAAGGAAGGGCCTTTCCAAAAGGATGGGCTGCACCTTTACCAGATGGAACCAGGCTGCTGGCATTAACCTTTATAAAGGAGAAAGAGCAGCTTTTAAACTAGAAAATGAGGTAAAGCCAACAGTCATCCAAGAGTGCATGGTTTGGAATGATGTATCTTTGAAGGACACTGGCAAAACAGGGAGGTCAGGGCAAGAAAGGTTTGAATAAAGGTAAAAGGTAAGGAAGGTGCCTCTAAGTAAAAACCAGACCAAATTGAGATTCCAAATTACCCCTGTCATCCGATAGCCAGACTGTTAATATGAACTAAAACAAACTTTGAAATGTCTGTATACAAGTTCTACAAGTCTAAAAAATAAAATGGGAGAGTTAGAATATACAGTATAGCAATGCACGAAAGTTGTGATATAATTGGCATCTCAGAGACCTGGTGGAAGGAAGATAACAAATGGAGCACTGTTGATACTAGGCTACAAATTATATTGCAATGAGAGGGTAGATCACATAGTTGGAGGGGTGGTGTTATATGTTATAGAGGGCATTGAGTTAAACAGGATAAAAGTTTTGCAGGAAATAAAATACACTGTATAATTTTTATGGATAAAAATCCCATGTAAAAAAGGGGAAGGGAATGGCAGTGGGGGTGTAATACTTACTGCCTGACCAGAATGAACAGACAGATGATGAAATGCTGAAAGAAATTAGGGAAGCTTACAAACTTTAGAACACAGTAATAATGGGAGATTTTAATTACCCCAGTATTGACTAAGTCAATGTTACATCGTGACATGCTAGGAAGATAAAGTTTCTAGATAAAATAAATGACTGCTATGTGGAGTAGCTGGATCAGGACCTGACTTGAGGGGAGGCTATTTTAGATCTAGTCCTTAGTGGAATGCAGGATCTCGTGAGAGAGGTAACAGTACTGGGGTCACTGGGCAATAGCGATCATAACATGATCATATTTGATTTAATAAATGGAGGGACATAACAAGGAAATGCACTGTGCTAGCATTTAACTTTCAAAAAGGAGACTATGATAAAATGAGGAAAATGGTTAAGAAAAACAAAAAGGAGCAACTGTAAAGGTTAAGAGTTTACATCAGGCCTGGGCATTATTCAAATATATTGCTTTGGAAGCCCAGATCAGATTTATTCCCCGCTTTAAGAAAGGTGAAGTGAAGGCCAAATGACAAGCAGCATGACTTAAAGGTAAAGTCAAAGAGACTGTTATAACTAAGAGAAAATCTTTCAGAAAATGGAAAAAAGCCAAATGATGAAAACAGGAAACAACATAAGTACTGGCAAGTTAAATGCAAGGCATTGATAAAGCAGGCAAAGAGCGAATTTGAAAAGAAGCTTGCTATGGAAGCAAAAGTACATAATAAAAACTTTTTCAAGTACATTCATAGCAAAACACCTATGAGAGAGCCAGTTGGACCATTAGATGATAGAGGGGTAAAAGGGGCACTAAGAGAGGACAAGGCTATAGGGAGAGACTGAATAAATTCTTTGCTTCAGTCTGTACTGAAGAAGATGTAGGAAATGTATCCATGCCATAAATGATATTTAAAGTTGATGTATCAGAGGAATTGAAATAAATCTCAATAAATCAGGAAGATGTAATACTGCTATTTGATAAACTAAAGGGTAGCAAATCACCTGGACCAGATGGCAGACCTATGAAATTGCAGACCTACTTTTAGTAATCAGTGAATTACCCATAAAATTATCTGTAGTGCCTGAGGACTGGTGAGTGGCCACTGTAATGCCAATTTAAAAAAAAAGATTCCAGGGGTAATCCAGGAAACTACAGATAGGTGAGCATGGAGTCTGTACCAGGAAAAATGGTAGAAATCATTATAAAGAAGAAAATTACTGAACATGTGGATAGTCATGGCTTCATGGCAAGAAGCCAACATGGATTTAGCCAATGAAAGTCTTGTTATATTTTTTTGAAGGTTTGACTAAACAGGTAGATAAAGGCACTTAAGGTGAACCAGTTGATAAAGTGTATCTGAATTTTCAGAAAGCCTTTGACAAGGTCCCTCATGAAAGACTTTTGACAAAATTAAAAAAGTCGTGGGATAGGTGGCAGTGTACTATTGTGGATTAGGATCTGGTTAAAAGATAGAAAACAAAGGGGTATGTTTACTAAACTGCGTTAGTTTGATTCGCGTTAGGAGCCGCAGTAGAGACAGAAATCCCAAATAAGGACATGGGCGGTACATCGTTACCAATAACACGCGTTACAGAAATTAACTAGTGTTAGAGTGCGCCGTGGTGCGTTACCGCATGTTAATCTTAAGAAGGCGCACAGACACAAAACACTGAAACAGAGCTGTAGCACAATGGTTACTGCACTGACTGATGATACATGGGTTTGATTCCCCAGTGTGCCTAATGCATAAGGCTGGCTGAGGCATCACCCTGTACATTTATGTTGTGAATGAGGAGGCATTTTACGTTTATTTTCAGTAGTGTTGCCAGCAAACACACCCTCACAGTGGCGTAACCTAAGGTGCCGCATAAGGCACCCCATAACGCACTCCATAGGCTACATTATAAAGTGCACTGTCCGCTGAGGCACCCCATAATGTCCCCTATAGAACACCCTATAAGGCACCTTATAGGGCGCCATATAAGGTGCCGCATGGGGCGCCTTATGAGGCACTGTAAGGTTACAGTACGCTGAGGGGTTGTCGCTGGCAGCACTAATGTACATTAAAAATAGACAATGCTGCAGACAGCCCAATAAAATAACCCCACTGTGGGCTTGAACTCATGACCACTGGCCCCACAGGTAGTGAAGGAACCACTAGGCTACAGCCCCATACCTGCTAATAACCCCCTGGCTGCCTACTGAAGGGCGTCAGGCCACCACCCAAACCGCCCGCTGTGTTGGCCAGGATCTGGGTCAATGCACCCATACCTATGTTGCACTGCACATGCAGATCAGCAGTCCAGAGATGAACACAAGATGGGGTATGCACCCCCACAGCACCCTGGCCCAGTAGGGCGCGATGACCGTGTGTGTCACTGCCACAGAGTAGCAACAAACAGTAGCCCAACAGGGTGCCCCATAATGAGCTTGAAAAGGTATCCAGTAAGGCAGCCTGAGCCATAGCACAATGGTTAATACACTGACAGATAGTGCAAGGGTTGTGAGTTCAATCCCCCTGTGGGTCTAAGGACAAAAGCTGGCTGAGACATTACCTTTACAGTAATTCAGTGCTGTCTGAAGCGGTTTGTTTTGTACATTTAAGAAGTGCTGCTGGCAAACACACGCTCACAGGGCCGTAACCCAAGGTGCCGCATAAGGTACCCTACAAGGCACACCAGAGGGTAGAGTATAATGAGCACTGTCTGCCAGGGCACCCTATAATGTCTCCCATGGGACATCCTATAGGGTGCAGTACAGGGTGCCTCATAGGGCACGTTATAGGGTGCCCGATGAGGCACCATGAGGAGTCCGCACTGTGAGGGTGGTGTTGCTGGCAGTAGCAATGTAAAGTAAAAAAAAGAAAATGCCGCAGACACCCCCACCAAATAACACCACTGTGGGATCAAATCCATGACCTCTGGCCCCCACAGGCAGTGAAGTAACGTTTTGCCTATATCGCTAGTGCGACAAACAAATCCCTAATAACGATGTGGCCAGCTTATGGAGTAGAACTGTCCAATGTCAAAACCCCCCACCCCAGATAAACCACAGTTTCACTACGTACAAACAAAGAAGGCTTGGCAGTGAAACAAACCAAGGTCTCAGCAAACAAGGGCACATGGCAAACACAATCAAGACCAAGGTCTAGATCATTACCAAATACAGAAAGCCCAATAACATCACAGACCTTTTCATACACTGAAAGCTACTGGCAAAAGCAAAGGAAAAAACAAACTCACTATGAATATGTGGATAAAGAATATCCAGGCGCCTGTTCCCCCAGCACCAACAACCCCCTTGACTGCCTACTGAAGGGCGTCTGGCCACCACCCAAACCGCCCGCTGTGTTGGCCAGGATCTGGGTCAACGCACCCATACCCATGTTGCACTGCACATGCAGATCAGCAGTCCAGAGATGAACACAAGATGGGGTATGCACCCCCACAGCACCCTGGCCCGGTAGGGCGAGATGACCATGTGCGTCACTGCCACAGAGTAGCAACAGACAGTAGCCCAACAGGGTGCCCTATAAGGAGCTTGAAAAGGTGACCAGTAAGGTGTCTAAGAGGGAGTCCCAGGCTAAGTGCAATATCAGGTACACATGGATAAGACAGTGCAGATGGCACCCTGGCCTATAGAAACATAAGTCAAGGTGCCCCAAAAAGGGTATGGTGTCCAAGGTCAGTGTGCCCTAGGGAATGCAAGGTGTGTCAGGAGGAAGACCTGCATGACCTGTGGGGAACAGAGACAGATGTAGCCTGAACAGCACATAGAACGCACAGTAAAGGCAATGAACAGGTGAGTGAAGGAGGGAGAGCAGGGAGCCAGTGGACCTGCCATATCTGTGGAAATCCCATGTGGCTGGCAGCAGCGCTGACAAACATGGTGGGGGCAACTGTACCACACCACAGGGTGCTGGCAATGTAGAGTACTGGAAAAACAGTGTGTGGTAGGTGAAGGGAATATGTGTCCCCCAGTGGAGGTGGAGGTGGCAGGATAGTCTCACCGATGGGTGGACAGAGGAGTGGTGGTTCCATGCAGATCAGGCACAGGCACGGCAAGCACAAAGAGATACAATGCAGGAAAGGGTAGCAGTGCAGGACATGGGGTGACAGCCCACACTGACATACAGGACACCTCACAGCTGACAGATGCAGATAGATGGACCAAAGGATGGTCCGCCACTGTGATGAGGGCAATATGATCAGGCAGGACATAGCAGCTAAGAGATGAATGTTACAGGGATTACAGGTACCTGTGTAGGACAGGCAGCAAAACAGGAGAACAAAGAGTGTGTGAATCCATGGCCACTAGGATGGAAAGCACTGCACAAACCAATAGGCTACAAAAACACTCTGAGGCACACATCAATGGCTGCATACAGGACCACTGCACGGCACCACAGAAAACACCAGCTGTGTGTCAGGAGAGGGCAACCCCAAGAGTCACCATGATGCAATGAACAGGTAGAGCAGGTGTCCACAGCTCATATCACAGTCCATAGGTGATATAGGAGGCACATATGAACAGATGCACACACACCAGGAGATGTAATGCAGTGTAAACAACTTGCAATTGAGCAGGGGAGCGACACATGAGGGGTGTAAGGGGCAAGCCGAATGGAAAGCTATGTGGATGGCCTGTGGACGAGGGCAATGGACTAAAAAAGGAGCATGTGAAAGAACAGCCTGCCCAGTGATGTGGCCCAGACAAAACCAGCAGCAGCAGTACCAATCCACATGCAGCCCAGTCACATGCTTGCCCCCAGGAAAAAAAACTACAGTTAATCCACAAGATGTGGCAGAGAGGCAGCAGACAAGCCACACTGACATGCGCAGCCCAACTATGGTAGGGTGCGTGGAGATGGGATGGGGCTGCAGACAACACATGGGCAGGTAATCAGCAAACATGAAAGGAAAAGAAACAGGTCAAACTGGCAAACTATGGAGTGGCAATGCAAGTCTGTGACCACTATCCCAAAGAACCCAAACAACCAAAGTGCAAGCAATGGTCCATAAAAGGCACCCACTAGATCACAGCAGATATCGTATCCTGCACCCTGATGCACCGTATGCCATGGATAAACCCACGGGGCCTGTGTGGCAGTCACCGTTGCCAACACACACCTAATCCATGTGGCAAGCCCACCTACCTGGTGCTGCCCGTGGACCCTAACCACCCTGACACCACACCACTGTTGTCTCCCCAAACCCTAGCCCGCATCCCATCACCTGTCACAACCAGACTGTAAGATGCGATGAGGAGGGGGTCAGCATGACACGTCCCCACAGTGCTCACCCCAAACGGATGCACAGCAGTCACCATCCCCAGACCCCCACAGACCCAGGTTGAAGCATGCAGAGTCAAAAGGAACCATGCAAAGTCAACTTTGACATATCAAAGTTACACAACAATGCAAAGCTGATCCAACCCCCCCCCCCCCCCAGTGCAATCAGAAAAACACCCATACAGTTCATGGCAGTGATGGTGTGTCAGTCCCCCAGTGACAGTCAAAATAGCAGGCCAACAATGAGGTCCAAAAAAGGCCTGTGCCAAAATCACAGAGGGCCATCTCCCAATGGCAACAACATCCAGGGACATTTTCACAGAGGTGCCGTGTCCAAACAAATATGGCTGATGGGCTCTCCAGATGCATTGCAGTATATGTGTCATGTATGTTGGCTGTGTCCTGTGTGAAAAATGGGTAGATATAAGGTAAGGGAATGGCACCCCCACCCCCACCATTAGGTCACAAAGGAGACAGTGACATTACAAGATGTGTATCATGAATGCATAGATATCACAACATGACACGGCCACAACACAGAGCACAGTGCACATGGACCACTGCAGGAGATGGCTCTGCAGACCAGGACAACATCCCAACATGGTCATGTAAATGCCCATGACACACAGGCATCCCAGGGGTCCATAGCATGTCCAGCAGTGGTGGTGCACAGAGATACCACCAAAGGGCATGTTGATACTAACAGGCCAAATGCAGCAGCTGCACGTGGTATATGTCCCAGAGGATGGAAGCAGAAACCTACCTGACAGGTATAGCTGTGGTCTGATTTGGAAAGTCCAAGTCAGGCAAGGGCACAAAGGGTCCCAGTAGAGGCTGCAGACATAAATGAACTGCGTCCATCACCACGTCCGCATGGTTAGCTGTGAGTGGAGCATGTACGAGGTATGCTGTGTAGCATGGAAAAAGATATGTTGATGTGCAGTGTCCTGCTAGCAAACATGAGACATGTAAAGAACAAATATATGACACATGGCCACAATGTACAGTAGCACAGACACAGTCCAAGACATGAGGTATGTGGAAGACAATATTTATTAAACTCACAGACCTAGGCAACCCGACACAGGCCGTGTTTCATAACCTTCGTCAGGGGTTGTAAAGGTAATTTTACTACAAACATAAAAACAAAATTAGCATATTATAAAAGTAAAGGAACAAGCATAGTTGTTAGACAGACACATAAAGGACATAAATTCAAAATGTGTCTCAAAAAATAGTTAAAATAACTAAAAATAAATTGTATAAATTATAATAATTATATATAAAAAATATAATAAATAAATTATTGGGGAGCTGTGCCCGGTATAGCATGTGACTGGGCAGTCCGGGGCTCGAGGTCAGGTCTAAGATCCTCATATAGCTCCTTAATAGCCCCTGTGTCCAGCCGGTAGAGGGAGATTACCTGGTCCTTTCTGATGTCCTGGAGCAGGGTCCTGGGCCTGTAGAGGCATTGCAGGTGGGGCCACGCCCCAGCACACCGATGGCGCCGTTGTTCCCCCACACCCGCCAGTGGACCCCCCACAGCTGCAGGCCTGTGTTGCAGCAGGATAGCACCCATGCCCAGTGCCGCAGCCCCAGGTATATCATCTCCCCCCTCCGGAAAGCACAGCCCAGCCAGCTCCATCAATGCAGCCACCGCACAACCTGCATTCACAGTCTGAGCCATGATAGAAACAGGAAAGAGGATAGGTGTCTGGGAAATAGGGTATGGGAAGGGGCTGAAAATCAGTAGAAGGATACACACCTGGAGAGCTGGGAATGACGCAGCGCGTGCGGGAACACGCGTCCACACAATGCACCCACCTACATGGCTGGATGTGACCGGACATGGTGGATGCACACGGGAGAGGATGGCGTGTCCCTCTGACGCAGCACAGTGCAAATAGATGGCGTCCTACATCTCACACTACACCCAAAGACCCAGGTGCGACAGAAAGGCATGGCGCGTACGCATGCGCGTATACGTAACGCGGCACACGCGTCTGATGTAATGTGGGGCGTAATGCGGGGCGTAAAACGCATAGAACCAAGCCCAAAACACACATATAAATAGAGCAGGCTCAGAATGCCAAACACCTCAGCACACATACAGAAACACAGCATGTCAGACAGCGCTGGAGGAAGCCAGGAGGCTGCAGAGGGGCACAGTGCTCAGCCACCAGTGGCCACTCCCTCAGGAGAGGGGGATGGCGAGAGGCCAGGCACATCTGGGGCCCCACACCACCGCAGCCAACAGACAATCTCTGGATAAGGACAGAGGCGCCACAGGACCCCTGTGGCAGGGGAGGCAAGGAAAAGGGCTGGGCAGTTCAGCCAAGAGGAAAATGACATGCTCCTGGCCAGTATCCTCAACCACTTTGAGGTCCTGTTTGGTCACCTGAGCAGTACAACATCCAGTGCCACACGCACCAGGGCAAGGGCAGAGGTGCAGACAGCGGTGGCGGTAGCAGGGGGACCCCACCGTGATGTCGAAAGTCTAAGGAAACGTTATTGTGACATCAAGCGGAACATCCGGACAGAGTTGACGAGGGAGTGGCGCACAGCACAGGGCACTGGAGGGGGCCCTGCACAGATGTCAACCCTGTCTGAGCTTGAACAACGCCTGTCAGAATGTCTGGGGCCCATGTACATTCATGGGCTGCCCCCGGCATTGGACACTGCGCACCCAAATGCCGGTAGGTCTGAGTGGCTCAACTGGTAGGGGACTATACACATTCGTGTGGAGGGGTGGCCTGGGGGGGAGGGGCAGTACGTGGCTGACGGGGATACAGGGGGTGACACTGTGACAGGGTCTAGGGGCGGCCCATCACAGGGGCAGCTGTGGGTGCTGTCAAACGGGTGTCTTGTTGTGAGAGCTACACAATCTTGGGAAGGCTATGAATTTACTTGACCTGGAAAGGATTGTGGGTCTTGTAGTTCATTCACACAAAACTGTCCGTTGAACAAGAATAAATAATTGTAGTTGCCCAAGTGTAAAGCAAATGAAACAGAGTTTATTTCTGGGGTGTTATCTCCACACAAGTATGCTTGGTAACATCAATAGGATAACTTTTACCAGGGTGTCATTCAATAACACACAAAATAAGGTAACTGACGTATTTAATCAAGAAATCAATAATGTCCCTGATGAAACAGAAAAGGGCTGTCCTGAAACAACTGCTAATTAACTTCTTAACAGTGTTGCAGTGAAAGACAAACCCAAAAAGGGTAAAACTCCTTTATATCCAAAAGAAATCAGCTTTCCTCCTGTCACAGAGAAGAAGTAGCTTCCACTCAGTTCCACATGTGCACTGGTGCCTTCAATTAAACACAGGGAGTTAACAAGCTCAAACTCTGGCTTGATCACTCTCTTCACGTGGCAAAATGTTACCCAAAAGCTTCCTCATCAGGCAGCTTTCTGGGCTGCTAATAGGCAGTACAAGGTCCCTTTTGGTGTATGATCCTTAACTGTGCAATACTTTAGAACAGCATGTCACTGAGAACTGTATTTTATTTATTTATTTATTTATTTTTTTTTTTTTTTTTTTATTTGAACACATTTATATACCGCTGCTTCCAGCGATCAGTAGCGGTTTGATTCTTCTTTTGGGATAAGTCGATCAGGACAGTGGGGGAGTATATACATAGAGGAATGGGAGGTCACGGCACACATGGTTACTGTTTTGGGGGTAAACTTATTTACATTTACATTTACATTTAACATTTAAATACATATTTACAGATTACAGATTGGGGAAAAATCACATTTTACATGGCTTTACATGGTTATACAAGGCGGATCTATAATGTGTATATTTATCAGTTTACTTTGTTGTTTTCTGGGTTTTGTGAGTTATGGCTGGTTGTAATAGCATTTAAATAGGTGGGTTTTTAACTCCTTCCTGAAGCTCTTCATGTCCTGAGTTAGCCGCAGGTCAACAGGGAGCTGATTCCATATAGTGGGTGCAGCGAAAGAGAAGGCTCTGCGACATGTACTTGTTTTCACAAGTTACTGAGAGAGCAATCCATGCATTCAAATTCTGTATTTGGTATTTCCCCCTGTTCCTCACATACCATAGTAACATTTACATATTCTGACTCACAGGATTTCCCTAACTGATCCCTATCAGGATAGGAACTGCTCCCCTGCTGATTTCCTTGCCTAAAGCTAGGGAAGAAATTAGTGTCCATACCTGGGATCACATTGCCATTAGGGTTCCTCTCTGGGTGCTTTGGCCAGTAGGTAACAAAGCTACTGTGCCCAGCTCTCCAGTCAGAATCATAGGTCTCCAGGTCCCTGTTCCCATACGTCCTTGAGTAGGTATTAGAGCCCCTTCCTTCTGTAGATGCAGCTGTCTCCTTTGCAGGCACTGTACGAGGATCCCTGGCTGTATACCTCCAAGCCTCTGGCTCCTGCCAGTCCAATGGAGAATCTTTGCCCCAAAAATCTCTCCCAGCATACGTACTGCCTTGGCCTCTACATCTGGACCTTCTGTGTTCTTGCTCCTTTCCCTTCTTCCCTCTGGTCACGATACGTCTCTCCTTGTTCCTCGTCCTTCTGTTGCAGACACAGCTTCTGCAACAGTTCTTCTTCCAATTCGTGTCTCCACTCCTGTCCTGTTTGAATTTCTCTGATGAATGTCCTCTAGTTTTAAAGTGCCTAGATGGACACTCCACCCTAGTGCACTGCAGGTGTTCTGAATTAGACCCAGCCCTAGTAGATGTGTGATAGGGATTACATCATTGTCCTTCTGATTAGACACATGTTTCCCAGGTACAGCTTTACCAAAGGCCTTCTGTTTGCTAGCGCATTCTGGGTCTGGTAGTCTTTAAGTTAAAGAGGCACCTTTAATGCTCCTACCAGCCAGCACATGTTGCTTATTCAGAACCAATTCATCTCTTGTAGCATTTCTCTCTCTACAGTGATAAGCTTCCTTATCACAGTGCACATCCCAGTGGGGGGGGGGGGGTGGCGAGGTGGTGACGGCATGCAGGGGGATGCACAGCGCAGTGGATGAGTGCTGAGGCGGGGGGAACAGGACCATAGTAGCAGCAGAGGACGACAATGTCATGTGGGTAAACAGTGCAGGGATGGCGGGAACAGCAGGGTCACACAGGTACTTACGCTGGTGACAGGGGGCGCCCTGCACCTGTGCTTGCCAGGGTCATTGCTTGCAAGGGCACAGGTGGTGCTGGGGTGGCATGGGGTGTGTGGTAGTGTGCAGTGGGTGGAGGTGCCCTGATAGTGCAGGGCACAGGGTGCACCAGCAGAACTGTGGTGATGCTGGGGGGAGGGCAAACGGGCCATTGAGCGAGATCCACATGGCCCACACACAGGGTCCCATCGGTATCACTGCCACAGCTCGTTCCCACTCTGCCCATGCAACCATGCCCACATACCCCCCCCCCCCCCCGCCACAAGGCATGGCTGTCCCTGGCTCCAGTGGATCAGCACACTGGAGGTGCCACAGCACGACATGGGCCCCGAGGACACGGAAATGGGATGGTACAGGTCTCATCCATGCACAGGTGGGCTCCATGTCCACACCTCTGTAGCCTTGGCGGCATGACAATGACCAGGGTGCCCTGCATCCCACACACCACATATGTAGGGGGGCGTGATGGGGCAGACAGTCAGCCACGCCCCACCTGACCTATGTATCATTTCACCCTAAAGGTGACATCTACTCCATTGAGGCGGCAGAGGAGGTGGCCTGGGGAACAGACCTTGTGGCCATGGCACATTCCATGGCCAGAAGCCGGGAGCTCATAGGGGCAGCCATGGGGGCCCCCACAGGTCCGCAGGGGCCACCGCCGCCTCCACCACCACCAGCAGCAGCGGAAGCAGCAGCAGCTGCGTCAGGGATGCCTCCTGCCCAACGGGGTGGGAGGGGCCGCTCAAGTCATGGCCGAGGGCGTGGTAAATAAATGTGTGCACGTGAGGCCGTAACTGCTGTCATGTGTCCTGTGTTTCTCCGAGGGGGCCATGTTACACATGGCCCTACCCATGTCTGCCCCAGGGGCCATCCCCGTGCCACCGCTATAGCCAGCCTGTGTCCCCACCAGCCCAGCTGTGGCCACCATGGGTTGCCCCACCTGCCATGGTGGACCCATCTGCCGGCACCAAGCACCCCGCTGCCCACAGCCCCACCGGTACACATATTCCCCCCTTCCCCCTGGCCCCGCCCCAAGGGTGCACTGGCAGGGTGCACATTGGGGTGGCCCCAGATATATCCCCATGCTGTGCCCCCCGCAGCACATCGGATGCACATCTGAACCTATACATTTCCAGGCCATCACCCCTCGTCCCTAGCTCGGAGGGCCGTGTGTCACTATGGGATCCCTCTGCTGCCCTTGACCCAAGGTTTCCACAGCTATCTCCCCATTGGGCCGACTTGGGGACATATGACGTGCTTGGTTGTATGTGTGCATCAAACAATATGTGTGTGAGTGGGGTCCAAGGAGTGAGGCAGCTGACAGATATGTGTGACATTCAGATGGTGCGGCCTCACCACGGACAGACAAACATATTTGTGTCAGTGTCTGGTGAACTGAGTATCCCTTGGAGACGGTCAGATGACCAGCAATATCTGTCCAATTAATCCCAAGATGGCAGGGTGCACAGGTTGGCAGCAGCAGGGATAGGTCACCCTCCCAGTAGTGATGCTGGCCGGAGCAGAAAACCAGATGTACATTCAGTGGCCATGTTAGCACAGCTACCCCTTGGCATCAGATGCCTCTACAATGCACACACAATGCAGGGTAGGAGGCAGCATCGTGGGAAAGCCTACATTCACACACTAGTGTCCCCGTTCCTGCAGCAGTTGCTTGACAGGTCATTTCAGATTCTTATTGTACACCCTGGTCCCTATGACCCTCCCCCCAGCAACAGGAGGGATGCAGGGACACATGGCATGGGATCTATGGGTCTCACCCCCCAGTACACCCTCCCTCAGGTCCAGCCTGTTATATCCCTATTCCCCAGATTCATGAGCTGTGCCCATGGACCAGTCCGTAAGGGTGACCTCACATGGCAGGTGTACTTCAGGCTCTTGCAGATGCATAGGTGCAGGCTCTATGTCCATCACACTGTCCGCATGTCCCTATCCCCTGGGTTGACCTGTGACCTCCATGTGCCTGGCTGCTAAGCCTCCTGTACACGTCCTAGATCCCACAACACCATCACCCCTCCCTGGTGCCCAATGCCGTTGCACTCCCCTGCCCCATCATACCCTGCCAGTCTGCAGCTGTGCCTTGGCTTGGAGCATTCTGGCATCCTGCTTCCTCATCACCCCTGATGTTGCCCCCTCCCTCATCTTGGCTCCCATCCTGGCCTTTCCGTACATATACAGGCCTCGGTCCCCATTTTCGGGGCTCTAGCCACCACACCCACCACACCCAGGTGATGGCACACTGACTGCCCTCTTGCACCTTTGTACCTGCTGCATTCCCTGCCCAAGAGGCTCTGGCATCTTTGGCCTCCCCCTTCACTCCGCCAAGGTCAACCATGCAATGTGGGCCCAGTGGGAGACGTGAGATCCCTGGCGGTGTTTGTGTCCCTCCTACCCTGCTGTGGAGAGAGGGGACCCAATACAAGGGTGGTGTCACTGTCACTCCACCCTCCCTCTTGCCCCTGTTAGGTGTCCCTGCCACTACCTCTGTTGACATGTGCATGCTGTACGAACTGTCCACATGTTAGTATACAGAGACCTCTGGGTCAGCTATCACAGTAGTCAGGAAGGCACAGGGTTCAACGGATTGGGACATAGACAATGCAAGAGGATGCGGTGATATGACATCATCCAGATATCTCAGTGGGGGTGAAGGGCAGTAGTGGTATTGTCAGATGCAGGGGTGTGGGGTAGGGACATGTGGCTGCTGATGGTACCACAGTGGCACAGTCTAACAAATATGTTTGTTCTGTGTGCACAGATGGCGGACCTGTGGAAGGACCCCAGCCCATACCCACAGGTATGGACAGTATCAAAGGTCATCCTGAGCAATTACCAGATGAATGTGTCCGTCGGAAACTATCTCTGTCTAAAATACATAGAGCGTAAGAAACCGGATGGGGTACACCCGTGATTGCTGAGGGGACCTGGGTACGTACGAGCAGCTCTTCTGACCGACTGTGTCACTGCCTTGGTGTAATCGTGTGTGCGTTACAGGAGGTGGGGGGAGGCTCATGTGGTGCCGTTGCACAGAGGTGCACATACGGATGTGGTTGGCTACTACAGGCCGGTTAGTTTGACTGTGGTGGCATGAACATTATTGCCAATGTTGCTGGATGTGCATTCATTGTGATGTCTGTGGTCCAGCAGATGTCAGGATCAGGGGCAGCATGGATTCACTCGAGGCAGGTTCTGTCTGACACATCCGATTGCTCACCGTGACTGGGTGACCAGGGAGTTGGACCGAGGGAGAGCCCTAGATGTGGTGTATTTAGATTTACTTAAAGTCCCTGTAATGCCCGTCATCGGCTACATAGACACAGACTGGGCACCCTATGGGTGGACCCCAATGTCGCTGCTTGGTTTAGAGGCAGTTTGGGTGGGGGTGACAGAGGGTACATATACATGGTGTTTGCTCTGAGGGGTGGGGTGTTGTCTGTGGGGTGCCCCAGGGAGCTGTCCATGGTCCCCCCATATGTAACATCTGTGTTGGTGCTTTGATGCACGGACCTTAAGGTACGGCTTTCCCCTGTGCAGATGATAGCACACTGTGCATTAGGGTGGGAACCCAGGGAGGTATGGATAATATGAGGTGGGATATAGCTAAGCGTGAGGACTGATGTGGGATTCAGCAGTTGGGGTTAAAGTTTCACAACCGTGGGACCATGCACTTAGGGGGCAGTAATCCAGGGGAGCAATACTGTATGGGGCGCAAGATACGTTTGTACGCTAATGGTGAGCGGGGCCTAGGTGTGGTTGCATCTGATGATCTCAGGGTAGCTCAGGGAGGCGGCGACGGCAACGGCTAGGGGGATGCTTGGGTGCATATGGATGGGGATGACCAACTGTAACAAGGGTGTGACCCATAGGCCTTTGTGGCATCCCCATGTGGCATATTGTGTCCAATCCCTGAGACTGCACCTTTTAAGGGATGTGACTAGGATGGAGTCGGTGTAGAGGGTGGCTAACAGAATGATTATTGGTCCCCGCTAAACGGCATATGGCACAGACGGAGGGATCTTAAGATGTTCCCCTTATGTGACAAGTGGAATGTTGGTGACATTATTGAGATTTTTACATACCTCCATGGCATACCTGTTCAGGGGGCAAGACTACCTCCATTGGGAGCATGTTCTGCAACGGTGGGACATGGGGTGTGGGTTATGGGAGATAGCAGCAGTTGAGCTTTGCACAGCTTTCTACTTACTGAGGGGGTAGTTGATCCGTGGAATAGTCCCCCAGTTGAGGTGGTGGTGTTGAGGACAGTACCTGACTTCAGTAAATCATGGAACACACACAGAGGTTCACAAAGGTGTTGAGGGAGGACCGTTGTAGTGTTTCTAGACGGACAGACTAGATATGCCAAGGTCGTTTTCTGTGGTCATATGCCTACGTTGCTATGTGGCTTTGTTCCCATGCCCAACACTGTTATCACACTGTACGGTACTGCTGGTACCAGATATTCCAACGTGCATAGCTCATTGCACTGCGTGCCATGGTGGTGCCCTTGCCATGCTGGCCCCATACCTGAGATGCCTGGACACTACTGATGGACATGGGCAGGTGCCTACTGCGTTTCCAGGCCACAGGACCCCCACCACATAGAGCTAACGGTCTACGGGACTGTGATAAGTGCACTGTGGATCCTGCATAGCCTTCCACGCCTCATGCTGCCACCACAACACGCTGTCCACGGGCCACATGTGGATCCTGGCGCCATCACCATGTGCTCCTGTCCAATCACACCTATGGTGATCTTGGACCCCCCATGCCCCATATATGCCACCCATCCTCTGTCCCCCTGCATCCATGGCCACTCGGTCCACCCCTAGCCATGTGCACTGTCCACCACAGTGTCCATTAGCCCACGTGCCTTGTCCATGTCGGCGTCCACCCTGGTCTGTACCTATCGCCACTGTTGCCCATACCCTTGCATGGCCCACCACAGATGGCCCATACCCACCGTGACACGTGTGTTGGTTTGTCCACATGTGGCACCTCCCCATATGATGCCCGTATTATCCCCCCACCCCTGACATGGGTACAGTACCCTGCGCTCTCCCGTTTTGGTACAAGCTGACACGCATGTGGGTGTTCACATTTGTCATTCACACAACACTGACACATAGCATTGAGGAAGATCTGGCCACCATTGGCTTATGCAAAATATTAACATTTTATTTACATTGCCCTCTGTTAACATGGCCGCACATGGCAACATTTGTGGGGTCCACCCATCCCTGTCCCTGTTGGGTGTGGCAGGCCATGGCATGGGCCATCACAGGGTGGGTATGCCATGTGTATCACCACACTACACACCCCGGGGACCCCTGTCACATGGTGGCTGGCCAGGTGCGCCACCGGCAATGCGCTCATCAAGCTCACGCAGCCGGTCAGCCACCATGGCCAGGGTCGCCAGCACCTGCCCCCGGATGAGGGCATACTGCCTCTGAGCGTGCGCCTGGGCACGCACAGCTGCAGCCAGGTGCAGCCCGCACATGCAGCCGCACAGACACACATCTCCCCTCGTCTGTGTGGCTGCATGCACGGTGCACCTGTCTGCGGCTATGTGTGGCAGGCACATGTCCAGTAGGTGTGCATCGCCGACATCAAGGGGCAGGTGGCTGGTGTCCCCGTTGCCCTGTGGCAGACCGTGCCAATGGGGACCTGCCATAGCCACCCCCCCATCCCCGTGCCTGAACAATCCCCTTCCCCCCCAGCCCCCACCTCCCTATCCACATCCCCTTCCCCCTCCTCCCCCTCCATTTCCCTGTCCCCACCTCCTCCCACTCCCCATACCACTCCCCCTCCCCCTCCTCCCTGCCCCCTCATCATCCTCCCCGTTCCCCTCCTCCCCCTACCCCTCACCCTTCCTTTCCCTGTCCCCCACCTCCTCCCCCCCCCATCCCACTCCCCTCATCATCCTCCCCGTCCCCCTCCTCCCCCTCGGTGAGGGCTGCGGAACCCCCCTCGTGGCCTCCACTGCCATTGGCCTCCTCCAAGTGCTCCTGGCCGTTGTCGCCCTCCTGGCCCACATCGCCATCTGCCTCCTCCAGGCCTGCAGCACCATCCACCTCCTCAGGCCCCACTGGCTCCACGGCAGCATGTGCATCCGCTATGGGAGAGGGGAACACATATCATCTCCATGGTCACATATCAGATAACACAGTCACATGCATCCTGTGGAACTGCCACCCATTGCCCCACAGGGCCATGTCACATTACTCACCATTCCTTTGGGCCATCACTTCCCGCTGGACGCGTGCAACAAAGCGCGGGTATCTTGCCCTTAACTCCCGGGCCTTTTTCCGCAGGTCCTCCACCTGTAGGGTTGACAACGCACATTGACATTAGCTAGCACAGACACTTTAGGGTCCTCTGACGCAACACATATCTATCTCTTTATGCAACAGGTGCCTGCCCCTAATGAGTGATACATTCATGCCCCATGCTTTCACATGGGACAGCCCCATGCGTGCCCCGCGCACACGCCTGTCTGGCCTGGGCCCCATGTGCCCTGTGTGTGGGCTCCAGTGAGCCAGACACAGCACATCTCTGTGGGCCACCTCCACACATCTGCCAGTGCCCATCAGCCAATGCCGGGGTGGGTGGTGGGCCTCTGCAGTGCTCCCTGCAGTATCCTGGGGCCATAGTTGAGCCTTGTAAACACAAACAGGGCCCAAAACCATGGCACCAGGATGGGGGATGGACCCCTCTCTTGGGGCCTGCAGCATCCTGGGGCTATAGTTGAGGCTGGTAATCACAAACAGGGCCAGATTCCAGAGCACCAAGACGGGAGATGGTCCCCTCTTTTGGAGCCTGCAGTATCCTGGGGCTATAGTTGAGGCTGGTAATCAAAAACAGGGCCAGATTCCATAGCACCAGGACGGGGGATGGACCCCTCTTTTGGGGGCCTGCAGCATCCTGGGGCTATAGTTAGGCCTGGTAATCACAAACAGGGCCCACTACCATAGCACCAGGACGGGGGATGGACCCCTCTTTTGGGGCATGCAGCATCCTGGGGCTATAGTTTGTTTCTTGTACTCACAAACAGGGCCAGATTCCATAGCACCAGGACGGGGGATGGACCCCTCTTTTTGGGGCCTTCAGCATCCTGGGGCTATAGTTAGGCCTGGTAATCACAAACAGGGCCTGCACCCATAGCACCAGGACTGGGGATGGACCCCTCTTTTGGGGCATGCAGCATCCTGGGGCTATAGTTTGTTTCTTGTACTCACAAACAGGGCCAGATATCATAGCACCAGGACGGGGGATGGACCCCTCTTTTGGGGCCTGCCGCATCCTGGGGCTATAGTTAGGCCTGGTAATCACAAACAGGGCCCGATACCATAGCACCAGGATGGGGGATGGACCCCTCTTTGGGGCCTGCAGCATCCTGGGGCTATAATTTGTTTCTTGTAATCAGAAACAGGGCCAGATACCATGGCACCAGGACGGGGGATGGACCCCTCTTTTGGGGCCTGCAGCATCCTGGGGCTATAGTTTGTTTCTTGTAATCACAAACAGGGCCAGATTCCAAAGCACCAGGATGGGGGATGGACCCCTCTTTTGGGGCCTTCAGCATCCTGGTGCTATAGTTTGTTTCTTATAATCACAAACAGGGTTAGATTCCATAGCACCAGAACGGGAGATGGACCCCTCTTTTGGGGCATGCAGCATCCTGGGGCTATAGTTTGTTTCTTGTACTCACAAACAGGGCCCGATACTATAGCACCAGGACCACTCTTTTGGGGCCTGCAGCATCCTGGGGCTATAGTTTGTTTCTAGTAATCACAAACAGGGACAGATTCCATAGCACCAGGATGGGGGATGGACCCCTCATTTGGGGCCTGCAGCATCCTGGGGCTATAGTTTGTTTCTTGTACTCACAAACAGGGCCAGATACCATAGCACCAGGACGGGGGATGGACCCCTCTTTTGGGGCCTGCAGCATCCTGGGGCTATAGTTTGTTTCTTGTACTCACAAACTTGGCCCGATACTATAGCACCAGGACCCCTCTTTTGGGGCCTGCAGCATCCTGGGGCTACAGTTTGTTTCTAGTAATCACAAACAGGGACAGATTCCATAGCACCAGGATGGGGGATGGACCCCTCTTTTGGGGCCTGCAGCATCCTGGGGCTATAGTTTGTTTCTTGTAATCACAAACAGGGCCAGATACCATAGCACCAGGACGGGGGATGGACCCCTCTTTTGGGGCCTGCAGCATCCTGGGGCTATAGTTTGTTTCTTGTAATCACAAACAGGGCCAGATTCCATAGCACCAGGACGGGGGATGGACCCCTCTTTTGGGGCCTGCAGCATCCTAGGACTATAGTTTGTTTCTTGTAATCACAAACAGGGCCAGATACCATGGCACCAGGATGGGGGATGGACCCCTCTTTTGGGGCCTGCAGCATCCTGGGGCTATAGTTTGTTTCTTGTAATCACAAACAGGGCCAGATTCCATAGCACCAGGACGGGGGATGGACCCCTCTTTTGGGGCCTGCAGCATCCTGGGGCTATAGTTGAGGCTGGTAATCACAAACATGGCCAGATTCCATTGCACCAGGACGGGGGATGGACCCCACTTTTGGGGCCTGCAGCATCCTGGGGCTATAGTTTGTTTCTTGTAATCACAAACAGGGCCAGATACCATGGCACCAGGACGGGGGATGGACCCCTCTTTTGGGGTAGGCAGCATCCTGGGGCTATAGTTTGTTTCTTGTAATCACAAACAGGGCCAGATTCCATAGCACCAGGACGGGGGATGGACCCCTCTTTTGGGGGCCTGCAGCATCCTGGGGCTATAGTTAGGCCTGGTAATCACAAACAGGGCCCGCTACCTTAGCACCAGGACGGGGGATGGACCCCTCTTTTGGGCATGCAGCATCCTGGGGCTATAATTTGTTTCTTGTACTCACAAACAGGGCCAGATACCATGGCACCAGGACGGGGGATGGACCCCTCTTTTGGGGCCTGCAGCATCCTGGGGCTATAGTTTGTTTCTAGTAATCACAAACAGGGCCAGATTCCATAGCACCAGGACGGGGGATGGACCCCTCTTTTGGGGCCTGCAGCATCCTGGGGCTATAGTTTGTTTCTTGTACTCACAAACAGGGCCAGATACCATAGCACCAGGACGGGGGATGGACCCCTCTTTTGGGGCCTGCAGCATCCTGGGGCTATAGTTAGGCCTGGTAATCACAAACAGGGCCCGATACCATAGCACCAGGACGGGGGATGGACCCCTCTTTTGAGGCATGCAGCATCCTGGGGCTATAGTTTGTTTCTTGTAATCACAAACCAGGCCAGATTCCATAGCACCAGGACGGGGGATGGACCCCTCTTTTGGGGGCCTGCAGCATCCTGGGGCTATAGTTTGTTTCTTGTAATCACAAACCAGGGCAGATTCCATAGCACCAGGACGGGGGATGGACCCCTCTTTTGGGGCCTGCAGCATCCTGGGGCTATAATTTGTTTCTAGTAATCACAAACAGGGCCAGATTCCATAGCACCAGGATGGGGGATGGACCCCTCTTTTGGGGCCTGCAGCATCCTGGGGCTATAGTTAGGCCTGGTAATCACAAACAGGGCCCGATACCATAGCACCAGGACGGGGGATGGACCCCTCTTTTGAGGCATGCAGCATCCTGGAGTTATAGTTTGTTTCTTGTAATCACAAACAGGGCCAGATTCCATAGCACCAGGACGGGGGATGGACCCCTCTTTTGGGGCCTGCAGCATCCTGGGGCTATAGTTTGTTTCTTGTAATCACAAACAGTGCCAGATTCCATAGCACCAGGTCAGGGGATGGACACTTCTTTTGGTACCTGCAGCATCTTGGGGCTATAGTTTGTTTCTTGTAATCACAAACAGGGCCAGATTCCATAGCACCAGGACGGGGGATGGACCCCTCTTTTGGGGCCTGCAGCATCCTGGGGCTATAGTTGAGGCTGGTAATCACAAACAGGGACAGATTTGCACCAGGACGGGGGATGGACCCCTCTTTTGGGGCCTGCAGCATCCTGGGGCTATAATTTGTTTCTTGTAATCACAAACAGGGCCAGATTCCATAGCACCAGGACGGGGGATGGACCCCTCTTTTGGGGCCTGCAGCATCCTGGGGCTATAGTTTGTTTCTTGTAATCACAAACAGGGCCAGATTCCATAGCACCAGGATGGGGGATGGACCCCTCTTTTGGGGCCTTCAGCATCCTGGGGCTATAGTTTGTTTCTTGTAATCACAAACAGGGCCAGATTCCATAGCACCAGGATGGGGGATGGACCCCTCTTTTGGGGGCCTGCAGCATCCTGGGGCTATAGTTAGGCCTGGTAATCACAAACAGGGCCCGATACCATAGCACCAGGACGGGGGATGGACCCCTCTTTTGGGGCATGCAGCATCCTGGGGCTATAGTTTGTTTCTTGTACTCACAAACAGGGCCAGATACCATGGCACCAGGATGGGGGATGGACCCCTCTTTTGGGGCCTGCAGCATCCTGCGGCTATAGTTTTGTTTCTAGTAATCACAAACAGGGCCAGATTCCATAGCACCAGGATGGGGGATGGACCCCTCTTTTGGGGCCTGCAGCATCCTGGGGCTATAGTTTGTTTCTTGTAATCACAAACAGGGCCAGATTCCATAGCACCAGGACGGGGGATGGACCCCTCTTTTGGGGCCTGCAGCATCCTGGGGCTATAGTTTGTTTCTTGTTATCACAAACAGGGCCAGATACCATGGCACCAGGATGGGGGATGGACCCCTCTTTTGGGGCCTGCAGCATCCTGGGGCTATAGTTGAGGCTGGTAATCACAAACAGGGCCAGATTCCATAGCACCAGGACGGGAGATGGACCCCTCTTTTGGGGCCTGCAGCATCCTGGGGCTATAGTTGAGGCTGGTAATCACAGACAGGGCCAGATTCCATAGCACCAGGATGGGGGATGGACCCCTCTTTTGGGGCCTGCAGCATCCTGGGGCTATAGTTTTTTTCTTGTAATCACGAACAGGGCCAGATTCCATAGCACCAGGACAGGGGATCGACTCCTCTTTTGGGGCCTGCTGGATCCTGGGACGTATTCGGGCCTTGTGATAGCTGAAAAGGGCAAGTGACAGACCCCTGTGTGTCTCTTGGCCTTAGTGATGGGCCTTTGGTTTCCTGTGGATAGGGCACATCACTGAGGCTGCAACAGCGCCACATACCATACCAATGTGATCTGTAATTCACATCTGCGATGGTTGCAGCTACCCCCTGGGGGCTGGGGGGTTCTGTTTTTGGGGGTGGGGCAGACTTAACTCCCAGCTGGATGCGGCAACAACTGACATTCCCTGGCAGTGCATAGTTGATTGGTGCTTTGGTTACAGTGTGTTCTTCCTCACATCCTAAGTTGGGGTGCCTGTCCCCATGCACTTACCTCACGTGGGTAATCAGAGCTCCTGTTATTCCTATTTGTGAGGCGTTCCCAAGCCCTCCTGACCCTTGCCAGATTCTGCCTCCTGGATGAGCCAGGAAAGAGGTGCTGCTGGCGGAGGCAGAACAGCTCTGTGAGCATGTAGAGCTCTCTCTGTGTGAACGCAGGTTTCCTGGACATGGCAGCCATCTCCTCAGAATGTATCTCTGGTACGTAGCCACGTGCGTTGGTGCGGGCATAGCCATGTGCGTTGGTGTGGGTTGTTGCGGGCGTAGCCACGTGCGTTGGTGCGGGCGTAGCAGCGTGCGTGGGTACGTGCGTGGATACATGCGTTGGTGCCGGCATGGGCACTTTAGATTACAGACCCTTGAGGGTGTATTCCACCTCAAATTAATGCTACCATCTATAAGTGTGAAGGCCTATGGCTTATCAGAGCCTGTGAGCAAGAGATGGATTTTAAACCCCCCACTTTTTAGTACTGCTGCTACATATCCGAGTTAAAGGTTTTAGGACTCTGCTTATTTCAGAGTCTGCATTATGTTTTATAACACCTTCTGCTTCACACATCTCGCATTAGGATACATTCACATTCCTTTGGCTAGAGATGTCCTTGACGTGGAGATGTATCTCACATTTCTAATATCCCTTTTGTTTAGATGAATTGAGGAGGGTGTGTGGAGGCAAAGGCACAGACAGAGTCCCTGATTGGATAAATGTAGGGGTGGCATTGGGACCAATGGAGAGCTTGTGTGTATTAGACTGTTTGGAAATGTATAGCATGAATTTGCTCCTGTTCAAGTGTGCTCATTCACCTTTGGACTTTTTCCTCTCTGGGTTTTTGGCAGAAAGCATAGGCTTGGATTCTGTACTTTACCTTTGGTGTTATTTGGTTGCAGACACCACTGCTCCAGAAGGAAATGCATCTGACAGCCCTGCCACGTATCACCACAGTGGGTTCAAACCCATAACCTCTGGCTCCACAGTCAGTGCATTTGCCAGTGGACTACATCTCTGTTGCTCTTTCTACATGTCTGTCTGGCTACAGAGGGACTTCAGTTCACCACACAGTCCATCTGCAGTGGTTCACAGGTTTGGATTGGGGCAGTCACACCCATGATGCACTGCACATGCAAATCAGCCGTGTACAGATGGTCATATGTTGAAGTGTGCATCCCCCCATCACCTAGGACTGGTGGGGGGTCCTGACCATGTGCAGCCCCACAGCACCTCTGCATGGTAGGGTGTACTGACCGTGTGTGTTACTGTCACAGAGTGCCTAGAGACCATCACAGTGGACGGGTCCTGTGCTCACCCTGAGGGTGAGGTGGGGGGCCTAGCACCATGTCCGCAGCACCTGGTTTGGTTGCAGTAGCCTATGCTATAGGTCCCCATCGGTGCCACTGTGTGATAAGTGGCTGTTGCAGATAACCCTAGCATGTGCCTGTGTTTATCTGTATATCACATCATGCACCTGTTGACTATGTTGCAACTGGAATAGTGTGTAAACTGTGTGGGTGCCATGGTTACATGATTTCTTGACAGGGGTGTAGAAGTTTATGGACCCCTAGGTGGTTTCCGTACCAACAACCAACATACCCTTGGTGAGTCTGGGTGGGCAACAGGATTTCCAAGCAAAACATCAACATTTTACACCCTGCACTGGTGAAAGTAGTGGGTACCATTCACCCCTGTCCCGGGTGGGAATGGACACCCCCCCATACATTGGGCAGTGACAGACAGACAGTAGGCCTGTTACGACAAAGCTGCCTAGCACCACTATCTGACATTCTCCAGTAGCAAGGCATGTGAGTCACCAGCCGCTGCACCCTGCAAGGTGTTCCAAACACACACATACTAACTGCAGACAGTCTGCTTGCTAGTCCATAGTGCATGATCCTGGAGGTGCTGTGTGTACACACACACCAAGCAGATAGGTCAGTGATTGGGCTCAAGAGGACAGGGCCCATATATTTCATTAAAGAGGGGCACTATGGGGGAACCCAGCCATGCCGTGTTCACAGCACAGTCAGGGTGAGCGTGACCTCACAGCAGGACATGCCATGGCCACCCTGACCGTGTAGGTGGTGGTCAGGCACTCCGCTGTCACACCCATTGCCCTGGGCCCTGTACAGGTGCATCCTGCCCGGGCTGCCCTGTCCTGCCATATCCACAATACCTTGCTCCTCATTATGCACATTGGAAGGCCAGTACTGGCAACAGTGCCAGTGGTGTGGGCTGCAGAGGGTTTTTGAAAAAAACACACACTGGATGGACTGACACACACTCCCACACCTCTGCCATCATTGTGCACCCATAGAGGCTTTTGGCAGCCCCAGGCACCTCACCAGTCCTGGACACAGTGCAGGCATGGCTATGGTATGCAGTACTGTTGGGGTATCTCCCCAAGATGGTGGACACTGTCAGGTACCATACCTGACACTTACTCCACAAACATCACAGAGGTTGTTATGCTACAGCCCACTGGGAAGCTTGTGCTAACCTTATGGATTGCTATGTGGCAGTTATCATAGCGACCTTTTGCCATCTGTGTACCATATTCCAGGGTTTTGGATGGCATTGCTAGGGTATGCAAGTGCTGATCTTGGGGGATGCACACAGGGCCCAACATTCTGCCTTTCCAGGGGTTGTGGCTAATAGGGCCTGTGGGTGCAGGTGTTTCCGCCCCTGTTGGACAGTGCTCTTGGACAGGGGATTCCCAAATACGGTCCTGGTGACACGCGCCATGTTCATTTTTTCATGATGTCCCTGATAAATATTCATGAGATACATCTGCATACCATAGGGGCGACGCATAGACATGCAGCACTGGCATGTTTTTTGCGGACAGCATAGAACGTGACTGTTGTTTGGAAATCCGGAACTTCATTTGGGAGACTCTCCTCTCAGTAATGTGCCTGTTTGGGGTGTCTGTGCTCTGTTGATTAGAATGTAGGTGTTCCAGGCATGTTTATTCTATCAACAGTAAAAGGTTCCGTCTTTCTTACCACGGTTTATTACTGGGTAAAACTATGGGGAGAGAGTTGGCAGGAAGCACAGCTAGGGTTTGAACCTGTGACCTTCTGCTCCTGAGCGCACTGGCTGTGCAGACTGCACCACAATGATGCCACAGGGGTGCTTCATTCCCTAGAGATACCATGCCTGTTTGTCATACAGGGCCTGTCTGCTGCGGTGCAGGGCACCACTTAGCCCGGACTAGGCCATGATCTGCTGCAGCCAGGTGGCACTGCCCCCTCCACTGCCTGTAGGCCCTCCGCCACCATACTGCCATGTCCTTCTATTTATGACAGCATGAGACCTGCATGTGTTGTAGCCCTCCCGGACTGAATTTGGCTGACTCTGCTCTCGGTAATCTGCCTGTTTGGGGTGTCTGTGCTCTGTTGATTAGAATGTAGGTGTTCCAGGCATATTTATTCTATCAACAGTAAAAGGTTCCGTCTTTCTTACCACAGTTTATTACTGGGTAAAACTATGGGGAGAGAGTTGGCAGAGAGCGCAGCTAGGGTTTGAACCTGTGACCTTCTGCTCCTGAGCGCACTGGCTGTACAGACTGCACCACAATGATGCCACAGGGGTGCTTCATTCCCTGGAGATACCATGCCTGTTTGTCATACAGGGCCTGTCTGCTGCGGTGCAGGGCACCCACTTGGCCCCGACTAGGCCATGGTCTGCTGCAGCCAGGTGGCACTGCCCCCTCCACCGCCTGTAGGCCCTCCGCCACCATGCTGCCATGCCTTTCTGCTGGTTTTGTTGGTGGTGCACAATCTCAGGCCAGACAGTGTGCAGGTGGCAGCTGCCTATGGTGCGGGCTCTGGGGTAGGGGTGCCTGCATAGACGTCCACGCTTCCCCCCAGCACCGCCTGCGACTGTTCTGTGCCCTTGAGGGTAGCTGCTGGGTACTATCCCCTGTGACACTGCAGAGGACACAGTCATGCCCATGTTGGGCCCTCATCAGTTGCTGTCTGGCTCAACTGTTTATGCATTCCTATGGGCCAACTGAGCATCACCCTGGTCTCCTACTGTGGCCCAGCTGCACCACAGCATGTGCCGCCTGCAGCTCTCTGTATCCCCTTTTCCGGCATCTGCTCAGTTGTCCGTTAGGATGTGCCCACCCTGCAGTTGCAGAACATGTGCACGCCATAGGTAACCTGTCCATTAACATGGGGAGTCCCAGATCTGCACTATTTCACTGTGGGAACATTCACCTTGCCTGGGAACAGAGCATACACCCTTCCACAATTACTATCTTTTTCTGGGGCTTTCTCAGTAGTGTTTGTTGCTGTTTCCCATTGGTATCACTATTGGCCAGCTTGGTTATGTTTTTTTTCCAGTTTGTTTGGGTCATTTTCAGTGTTTATGTGCCCTTTTGTTCTGTGCACATGTATCACACTTATCACTTTTTTTTAGGTTTCCCTGCCTGGGCTGTACATTGCTGACACTGAAATGGTTTCTCTCCCCTGTAATGTGCATTTAACGGCAGGTTTTCATTCGCGTTGGGATTGAGCTCTTCAGATCAGCACGTTGGTGTGAAGGGAGCCTCTCCCTGACCACTCTCTGCCCATTGACCCCTTCTCTCCGCCCTCTCTCCACCTTCTGCGGGGTTTTACCACTCCGCCGGAGTTTACGATCGTTAACTACGGTTAACGCGCGTTATGTAATGTTAACGATCGTAAGCGCATCATAACACGCGTTATGATATGCTTACGATCTTTAACGTTACATAACGCGCGTTATGTACCGTTAACGCAGTTTAGTAAACATACCCCAAAGAGTAGGGCTAAATAGTCAGTTTTCTCAATGGAGAAACATGAATAGTGGAGTACCCCAGGGATCTGTGCTGGACCCGCTGCTTTTTAACATATTTATAAATGAACTGTAAATAGAAAAAATGAATGAGATGAACAACTTTGCAGATGACACAAAATTATTCAAAATTGTTAAAACACAAGAGCATTGTGAAAAATTGCAAGAGGATCTTGAAAAATTGGGAGATTGGGCATCCAAATGGAGATGACATTTAATGTGGACAAGTGCAAAGTTATGCACGTAGGGAAGAACAACCCAAACTACAGTTACACCATGCAAGGTTCCACATTAGGAATCACCATTCAGGAAAAGGTCTTAGCATCATCCTGGACAGTGCGTTCACCCTCTGACCAATGTGCAGCCACAGCCAAGAAAGTAAATAAAATACTAGGAATCATAAGGAAAGAAATAGAAAATAAAACCAAGGATATTATAATGCCTCTGTATTGCTTATTGTTTGACTGCACCTTGAATATTGTGTGCAATTCTGGTTGCCATATCTTAAAAAGGATACAGCAGAATTGGAAAAGGTACAGAGGAAAGGCTTAAAAGATTAGGTCTCTTGGAAATGAGTTGGCTGAGGGGAGATATGATAGAGATCTATAAAATAATGAATGGAATGGAATGGGTAAACGTAACTTGGTTGTTTACTCCTTTAAAAAGTAAAAAGACTATGGGACATGTAATGAAGCTACAATGTGGCACTTTTAAGACTAATCGGAAAACATATTTTTTTCACTCAGCGCTTAAACTCTGGAATTTGTTACCAGAGGATGTAGTAAATGCTCTTAGGGGGATGTTTACCAAACTGTGGTAAAGGAGCAAGTGGCGTTAACGCATGCTAATGGCACACTTGCACCCTTAGCACTTCCAAAATGTCACCTTAGCGCATGTTAACGGTACCGGCAGTGTAAAACGCCCTATGGGAGGAGAGTAGATGGAAAGTAGGGGTCAAAGGGTGGGGAGTGGACGGGAACAAGGCACGCTCCCTTAACACAGGCACCTTAATGTCAGGAACCTTAATGCATATCAACCTGTCGATAAGGATGCATTTTGAGGGGAGAGAGCCTATTTAAATGTCTGCAATGTACTGCACTGACAGGTGAGCCCAAAAAAGTGATAATAGTGCTCCATTAGCAGCAACAACATAGTGCTCAAGTATGAAAGAGCACTATGTTGATGGTGCAAATGGGGCAAAGGAGGGTGCATGTGAGTCATGTAGTGGGGGCCGCTGGTGCACAGATGGCACAGAAGAACATAAGACTTGCAAATATGCCAGACTGTGTCAGACCAAGGTCCATCATGCCCATTATCCTGTGTACAACAGTGGCCAATCTAGGTCACAGGTACTTAGCAGTTTCCACAAAAGACACACAGGATCCATAGTGCATGTTTGGGCAAGCAGGGGATATTCTGGGCCCATCATTAATAATAGTTTATGGACCGTTCCTCAGGAAACTGTCCAAACATTTCTGAAACCCAGCTACACTAACAGCCTTTACGACCAAGTCTCTGATCTGACCTCTTCCTTAATGAAAGAGAATATAGCTTTGAAAATAAAATCAGAGACTTTAGAAAATGCTATCCGGGCAAATAATGTTTGTTTGCTTAATTTTCCTGTACTTTCAGGGGTGGCTCTATTAGATTTGTTTAAGAGATATTTGCAGGAATCTTTATTAGTACCACCTGAATTGTTTCCACCAATTGTGAAAGTTTATTATATTCTGGTTGCTAAAAAAGGGGGGAAAGTGGCTGCAGGGCAATTAGAATTTGATTCCCTTGATGTCTCTGTATTGCTTCAATCTCCTAAGGTGGATGAAATATCTGTATCTACACTGTTAGTTTCCTTTGTTATCTCTTCTGACAGAGAATGATTACATAAATTGTTTTATAAGAAAAGAGATAGGATGTTTTTGGGTAAGAGAATTTCCATCTTCCCTGATGTTTCAAGAGAAATACAGAAGCGGCGGAAAGCTTTTTTGTTACTGCGTCCTGGGGTGATTCAGTTGGGGGCATCATTTGTGTTAAGGTTTCCATGTAAATGTATAATACAATATCGTACACAGAAGTTTGTTTTCTTTCAACCTGCTGAATTATCCTCCTTTATTGCCTCCCGTGCTGTAACTTCCTCGCCCTCTTAGACCTAGTTCTTAATGTAAAAGAAGGTCGTTGGTCCTCGTTGCTCTCTAGTTTCCTTTTTTTTTTTTCTTAGTGGTATTGAGGGTTGTCTCTCCCTCAGTTGAATACTTCAAGCTGCATCCCCCTTTTGTGGACTAATGATGTAATTTGTATTTACTCTTTATTGCCTTATAGCTTTTCTTTTTATTCCTTTTCTTATAAATGTACATCATTTCTGTACAAGTGTGTTTTGCTTGTTATATTTGCAAAATTGATAAATAAATAATAAAAATAAACAAAACAAAACCAGTCTTTACGACATCCTCCGAAAATGAATTACAGAGTTTGAATATGCGTTGACTGAGAAACCATTCACTCCCAGGAGTCCTCAATGGCTTACACTGTAGCCGCATTGCATGTCCCCTAGTCCTACTATAGTTTGATGGTGTAAACAATCGATCTACATTTACTCAATCCACTCCATGCAATATTTTCTAGATTTCTAACATAAGGCCCCTCAGCCATCTCTTCCCCAGGTTGAAGAGACATAACATTGGCAGGTGGTGATGGGGTCCCTTCAGAGATAGATGGTTGTAGGGGGGTTGTGTGGCCATCCATGTATACCTCTGCCATCCCCCCCCCCATCCAGACTTGCTTCCTAGGTACCCGCCAACCCGCATGTTGGCTGGGCTGGGCCTGCACACCACGTACATGGATAGCACATGGGCATGTCAGCATGGTATGGACTGTTGGCAGAGGAGGCAGTGGCACCCACCTGCAGCAGACCAAAGCCATGCTCTGGTCCTGTGCACAGTGCACAATGCAACATGTGCCAAGGTCTATTTGATGAGAAGTATGTCAGCCCCAGGGAGTGTTGTAACCTTATGGCAGCCTGTGGCTCCATGAACACAGTTGGTGTATATATGAGTGGAGGATCACAGGTTTAGATCCAGGCTGTGGATTATGCATTGTATGTCCCTGTTGTTAAACTTTAACCCACAGTGCATGTACAACACCAACCTATTTGTGTTATGTGCAGAGGTGAGTTGCCCGTGTCTGTGTATGAATGTCAATGTGTGTGTGTGTGTGTGTGTGTGTGTGTGTATGTGTGTGTGTGGTGCAGAGGTAAGGTGCCCATATGTGTGCATGTGTATGTAGTGTGGAGCTGGGATACATACAGGGCTAGGCAGTCTAGGTGGACTAGGTGGCCACCTAGAGTGGCAGATCTCTGTGGGCGGCGGGCCATGTGTTTTGGCACACATGGCTTGCTGCTTCTGAATCCCTGAAGTTATGCCAATGCAGTAAAATGGGGGGATAAGACATTTTTTCAGATATGTTAGTGAGAAGAGGAAGGGCAGAAGTGGTATTGTCAGACTCAAGGGTGAAGGGGAGGAATATCTAGAAGTTGATGAGGATAAAGCGGAATTGCTTAACAAATATTTCTGTTCTGTGTTCACAGATGAAAAACTGGGAGCAGGATCTTAGAAAACACCCACAAACAGGAACAGAAGCGAGGGGCATCTTGAACAATTTTTAGAAGACTGTGTTCATGAGAAACTAGCTAAACTTAAAGTAGACAAAGTGATGAGACCGGATGGGATACACCCTAGAATACTGAGGGAACTTGGGGGCGTTCTAGCAGCTCCACTGCCTCATTGGAGTTGGGAATGGTGCCAAAGGACTGGAGAGTGGCACACGTGGTCCCTTTACACAAAAGCAGAAGTAAGGATGTGGTTGAAAACTACAGGCCGGTTAGTTTAACTTCGGTGGTGAGTAAATTATTGGAAACGCTGCTGAAAGAGAAAATAATGAGATTTCTGGAGTTCATCGGATTACAGGATCCGAGGCAGCATGGATTCACCATGGCAGCATGGACAAATCTGATTGATTTCTTTGACTGAGTGACCAGGGAGTTGGACCGAGGGAGAGCCCTAGATGTGGTGTATTTAGATTTCAGTAAAGCCTTTGACACCGGTCCTCACAGGCAACATATAAACAAACTGAGCATCCTAGGGATGGACTCTAAAGTTACTGCTTGGGTTAGAAATTGATTGAGTGGGAGGTGACAAAGGGTACAGGTAAATGGAACTCACTCTGAGGTGAAGGAGGTTACCAGCGGTGTGCCCCAGGGATCTGTCCTTGGTTTGATTCTTTTTAACATCTTTGTTAGTGATATAGCCGAAGGACTGTCGGGTAAGGTTTGCTTCTTTGAGGATGATACCATAATCTGCAATAGAGTAGACACCCAGGAAGGTGTAGATAACATGAGGAGGGATCTAGCTAAGCTTGAAGAATGGTCTAGAATTTGGCAGCTGAGATTTAATGTAAACAATGCAAGGTCATGCATTTGGGCTTCAGCAATCCAAGGGAGCAATATATTATAGGGGTGAAGTACTTTTGTCCACTAAAGAAGAGCGGGACCTAGGTGTGATTGTGTCAGATGATCTTAAAGTAGCTAAACAGGTAGAACTTTATGTTTTTGCTTTTTAATTTCTGCCTCCATCAGCTTTCTTTTTTCTTACAGGCCACAATCCTGACCTTTTCCACCTGTTCTGCCCGTGGGGATCTGATCTCCCGCGGGCAGATAGCTTGCATCAGTGCTGGAGCGCTGCCATTCATTTCTCTTCTGCCCATGAGAATCAGTTTCCCTCAGGCAGACAGAAAGGTTCTTGCCCCATGATTGTGATTTTTTAAAGATGGGGGCAAGTAAATCACAGGTGCAAGATGCAAATTTCTGATTGCCATGATGACCTGGTGCCTGGGATTTCTCAAGCCCTGGTCTGACAGCACGTTTTGGTGTCAAACCTTTATTTGGTCAGTTGTTGCAATAGCTCATTTGCATGTGAAAATGCATGTTAACCAGGCACAACTTTATAAAATCATCCTCTACAATTCAATTCAACATACCTTTAATACAACTGTTGCAAATTAGTGCCAAGGAAAACTTGAAAAATCTGGATAACACTGGAAGAGATTTAATGCAGAACAGAATTTTATATGCATTCCAAATATGGAAGGTGAATGCATTTCATTTTAAGAAAATTACCTTCCTTTCTCCACCACCCTCATGTTGACATAATCCTGAATTTTCCAATGCCTTTCTTTATATGAATAAATCATGCATGTTAGAGGGAATTGCAATGCATACAACAGGTCAGTTTGTTTCAGTGCACTCATTTGGTTACTACAAAACTCAAAGATAAATATAAACTAGCAGATACCATGAGAAATTCATCAGAGGAAATTGTTCACTTTCCTTTTCTATGGTAATTCTATGGTAATAAAGCTTACTGTTACATATGTAAATAGTTGATGTGCATGTTTCCCTAAGTTATCCAAGTTGTATTCACCTGTTCTCTGTAAAACTGATTTTTGTTCATTATGGTTCGTTGTTCCTTGTGAACCGCGCTGATACTAAATAGTGCGGTATATAAGAAATTAAAATAAATAAAATAAAATAAATAAATAATTCACCTCACCACAGCCTAAGCCCATAACTCTCTTTCCTGGATATTTAGCCTTCTCATGCCAGACGCCAGTGCAGCATTCACTCTCAATCTCTTCATCTCATGCCTCTCAGCAATCATTCTCAGTCCCTCTGCCTTCCCACATCTCCCCTCTGGCTTTTAGCAATCACTATCACTCTCCCACTCACTTGTTTCCCTGTCCCTCCCCCATATGCACACCAAAAGCCACTCTCACTTTCTCAACTCCCCTCTCCTCCTTCCCTGAACCCCAGCAGTCACTATTATTCTGGCATATTTAATAATTGTCTACCTCCTTCTGGGGGGGGGGGGTTGTTTCCCCTACAGCTGTTCAGACATAGCCTGTGGAAGATCGGGCCTCCTACACCTGTGGCCACGCAGGTTTCTGACTTTGGCCAAATCCCTCCTGAAATTAATTTCCGAGTAGGCGTGCATATGCATGTTAATGTACTCATGCGCACACTGCTCTCTAGCAACAGACATCTGGCATGACCCTACTGCTCCCTCCAAAAGTGTCCAAATATTTATAGTTATAGGAATAATGGGCAATAGAGATTTCATGGAAAATGAAACAAATATTCTCATGCTTTCTTCTGCAAAGCCACATGGCATCTTGTTGAAAGCTGCAGCCTCAGGTAGCCCAGAAAAATAATAGCAAATACGAGAGACATAAAAACAGAAAGAGAAACAGAAAATATGTAGGCAGAAGAGAAGTGCTTTGGCCCATCTAGTTTGCCCTTTTGTGCCTGCCTGCTATATTATACAGGTCTTACATACCCTACGTTGTTACATTACCGTGGCTCTGCCACTAATGTCTTTACGCATCTAGCCAATGTACAGCTGAACACTGTGGTGCTGTGCTTCCATGCGGCACTGTAGGATTTGAACTGCAAGGACAGGGACTTCTTGTTTCTCACAGGAATACAGGAGATGCTTGTCCTCGGACTCTAAATTATCTCACATAGCCAGCAAAGAAGCAGAGGCACAAGCTCCTGTCACCCCAAGAAACACTGCGGCAGTAGCAGCTTGCTCCAAGGATAGCAGTTGCCGCATAGTATAATCAGAGGGCCACTGAAAGGGCGTTTTTCTGTTTTTGTGGTTATAACCGGAAACTCCAAATTCATCAGGGTGTTTTATCAGAGGTTTCTGGTCATAACAAAAAATCAGAAGCCCCATTGAAAATACGAAACGCTACTGGCACAACAGCTTCAGGCTTTCAAAAAGGCTGTGATGCCCTGCATGAAAGGATCATAGTTAAAACCCAAACTTCAGTGAATATGGGAAGCCCGATTTTCTTGCAATAGCCTTGCTACCCTTGGTGGCTGTGGGGATTGTTACAAGGCTTGGTGGTAAGACATGAAGGGAGCCTGGTATCTGGATTAAATATTGAATATTGAGGAAGAGTAGCCTAGTGATCAGGCTAGCAGCCTGGGTTCAAATTCTACTGACATTTCTTGTGACTTTGGGCAAGTCACTTACAGTAATCCTCTATTACCTAGGTACAAACTTAGGGTCATGTTTACTAAAGTGTTGCGAGTAACACAGGGCTAATACACAAATAGCATGTGCCTTCATGTGCCAGGGCACAACAGTAGATGCAGGGGGTATGGCCGCAGAACACTAATTCCACTATGCTACTCACTTTACTAGTATAGTAGCACATGTACTTAATGCACACAGTCGCAATACGCATTGGGAAACAGAAAGCTACAAGTGCAATATTAGGGAGACTATGGGTATCGGTTTCACTGTGGACAATGAGAGATGTTTCCCAAGCACACATACAGGAAGGTATCAACTGGCCATCTGAGAATAGAGAGGGATGACTGAGAATGGGCTTAACTGTCTGCACAGCTCAGAATATAGGGGCTAAGTGCAAGAGGGTGGGGCATGCAAATCATCAGAACAAAACTGCATCCCTTTGGGAGATGGGGTGAAAATGTGGCATCTGAAAACGCAGGCGGCCTTGTATGGAATCAGGCAGGGTGTCCACAGTATCCAACATAGGGGACAGGCATAATGAACTCACCCTGAGGCACCAAGGGTGCCTGTTCACCTAGGTTGCAGGGTCTACAGTACAAACTATTTGGTGGGTATGGTTGGACTCCGCATCTGATTTCTTTCTCTGATTATGCCTTGGTAGCAGAACATTTGTTTGTTTATTTAGCAGTTTTTCTATACTGATTTATCCACTAGTTAAAGCAGATTACATTGTAATAGAATACATTACTTAAAACAAAGAAAACAAGCAATATAGCTAGTGTGTCTCCCCTGTTGTGGGTGCAAGTGGTAGGAGGGGTTGGAGACCACACAATTAACAAACCTGCTAATGTCAGCCTGCACATGGGGACCAGAGGCACCACCATATAAAACAATGCCCCCTATGCTCCAGCCTCTATATCAGGGGGAGCTCTAGGAGAATACCACATGGAAGTGGTAAATCCCAAACAACCTCAGGATTAGAAGCAGTAGCCCACCAGAACAGGGAAGATCAAAAAGAGCCCTAAGCAGGGTATACTGATTGCTGAGCAAAGACGGCGAAGCTGTAAAACTAGAGGGCATAACAGAAGCTGCAAGGGGGTAAATTGAAAGGCAATGTCAGGAAATACTTTTTCACTGAAAGGGTAGTGGATGCTTGGAATGCCCTACCGATGGAAGTGTTGGGGGTAAATACAGTGACAGAATTCAAAATGGCATGGGACAGACACAGTGGATCCCTTTACAGCAACAGGATAAAATCAACATAAACTTAACTAATTTCTCAACATACAGGGGTGTCCTACACGGAGTGGTGGGTTGGCAGGTGCACCTACTCTTGCCATCTTACTAGGCAGACTAGATGGACCATACTGGTCTTTATCTGCCGTCATTTACTTTGTTACTATGTTACTATGTAACACTGGAGGCCCATGTTTAATAACAGAAATATTATAGAGCTGACAGGTCTCAGCCACATCCTCACTTGCAGGCCAATGCAGAAAGCTAGCGCAGGCTTTACGAGCCTATAACGCCACATTTTGTGATCCTTTTAAATGCAGAAAATAGACATAAATGCCGATTGAAAACTAGCGCCCAATTAATACCATGTATATTTAAATCTATTTAAATGAATTCTAATTATTCAAATGTATTTTAATCAGCTGGGCTGGTATGCAAATCATGGCTACGCCTGATGCAGAGATAAACGCAGAGGATTTCGCAACCAGCCACAACACCAACATTTTTACTGCAGGGTATGAGTAGAAGTAAACCTCTGATGCTGCCCCGCCAGTATTTTGATGGCACTGGGTGCTTTTCCCGATGCCTAGATCATCTTCTCCTTAGATGATCAGTCATCGGGAAAAGTCCCTAAAGCCATTCAAATACTGGTGGGAGCCGTGGCCAACAAAAAAGAATCCCTGGTGCCCCCCCCCCCTCTCCCTCGACAAAGAGCTCTTTGTCTTGTGCAGTTCTGCAAATGTCTTAAAGGAATCAGCTGCTCCTCCTCCCTGTAGCCAGCAATAGACCTATATGGACATTTTTGTAGTGGACCCTCTAAGTTTTCATATTAATCTCATATTTGGCAGTCTTTGTTAATCAGCTAGGCGTGTCACGCATCCCTTCACATATTCATATTTCTTAGAAAAGCCCCAGATGCCATGCCCCAACAGAAAGTAATCACATGGTGGTCTAGTGGCCCTTGAACCCCCCACCCAAAGTAAAATGTGAATTCACCCCAAGTAAAAAAAATGAAAAATTAGCCACGCAGTGCCTAAAGAGCAAGCCAAACTAACGCAGACTTTTTGTGCACATGTGTTTGGCTTGCTCTCCCAGTTTGATGTTGCAGTGGTTCATTTACATGTGCATGGTTACCACGGTGGGTATTTACATACCCTAACCTTCCTGTATCTCAAGTTAAAATGTGTGCATTGTCAGGAACATTAAAAAAAATCAATCCAGCGTGTGTCTAGCACCGGCTTTCTGCATCAGCCTGTTGGTCATGGTAAGGTGCCATCTTCCTACAGAAACATAGCCCATGGCAATAGCATGACCCCTCCAGGTACATCTATGCACTGTCCCTCCCCTCACCCCCATGCAGGAGATGATGGGGTCAGACAGCTCTTGTGCTGCCACACCACCATGTTACCAGTAAGTACTTTACCTAATTTGCATGCTCCACCCCCTTTACTCTGCTCCTTCCAACTCTGGCTATGAGGCCAGTACTGACTGAAGCACAAAGCATATGCCCTATATCCTGACACCTCCATGCTACACCAGCAGCCCTCTGACAACTTGGCTTTACATATGCTGACATTAACAGCAATCTGTCAAGACAGCTTTTTATGTGTCTGTGTATGTTTGCCCACTCTCTCAGCAGGGTCACCCCTAACCTTCAAGCTCTGGGTTCATGGTAGTTTGGCTGTTGTGATCCAGTGACATGTCAGCTGCACTATGTAGCCTCTCCAAACAAGTGGCCTAGGCAGGTGCCTTGGTATTCAGCTCACATGTCCAATTGCCCCAATATTATTCTTATGTGTTTGCACTGCTTTTGCCCTACATATTTCCTTTTTTTTTATTTTTTATTATTTATTTAAATTTTCTCGAATACAAAATTACATACAAGAAAAAATCTCCAACCAGTGAATAAATACATTCAAGAATAGAGTCAAATAGCAATAGACAACACATCAAGAGAGAGAGAGAGAACCATACTCTCGAAAGAGAGCCATGAGAAAAACATAGAAGAAAAAAGGAGTACTAAAACTCCAAATCAGGGAGCAAAATCTAAAAGCCAACCCACCTACACAACATCCTGCCCATCAACTTTCTCCTTATCAGCAAGAAACTGATGCAATAAAGCCACATCAATATAAACATAATCATGACCCTCATAAGTTACTAAGCAGCGGCAAGGGAACTTAAAAAAAAAAGAGGCTCCCAAAGCCACCACTCTAGAACTAAGCTCCAAAAATTGCTTCCGTCGAGTCTGAGTGGCCCGGCCCACATCAGGAAATACCTGTAGCTTATAACCACAAAATAACTCATCTTTACATTTGAAATAAGCACAAATAATTCTCAACTTAAGGGATTCAGTCCCAACGGTCACCACCAAAGGACACCGCTTTGGGATGCACTCGAGCGAATCCTGCAAAAATTCTGTGAGATTTAGGCCAACTGAGTCAGCCACAGGAACCTCGTCCTTGGCCTGACTCGAGGCCTCCACTTTAGGAAAAAAAGAATACATTTGCACAATATCTATAGCATCCTCCAAATGTAAGATTTCAGACAAGTACTTTTTCAATAGTATTTCAGGTGAAAGCAAGCGAGTAGATGGAAAATTTAGAAAACGAAGGTTCCTTGCACGCTGGTGGTTCTCAAGTAACTCCAATCAATAAGAAACAGAAGAAATATCTTTAAGATAACCAAGATGGGAATCTTGATACGATCGGAGTTGAGAATCCACCTGAGTCAAGGAACCAGCTAAATCAATCATTTGGTCATCAATCACTTTAACCTTTGTAACAATATCATGAGAAAAACTGCATAAGGAAGAGACAGTAGTAGTTAATCTAGTCTCAATTTTTTGAAGCATTGACCAGATATCTACAAGAGTCACCTCACGTTTAAGTGGTAAAGAATCAGTTCCAGATGTAGCAAAGTCCACAGGAACTAGAACGGGAGACAGGACTTGTGTAGGCACCTTCAAAGGAGTAGACGAACAAGCAGGTTGTGGAAAGGGAGGTGGGGTCCGGATGTCTAGACTCAACGAGGCCTCATCCAAGGACTGACTTGCACGTGGAAGAGCAGTGATATGTTTGTCCATGGGACCGGAGACCTTACCTCCTTCTCCTGTCGGTGTTTTAACAGCTAACCTTGCCTTCCGTTTCCCCATGAACAACACACCACTGCTGGTACTTCTGAAACCACCAAAGAGCACCAAAGGAGCACACAAGGAGCAGGCCTAGCCCCTTGTGACGTGCCCCTTAGGACGCGACCCCGCAGGCCGCGAACACGCGGCCGCGTGTAGCCCAGCTGTTCTTTGTAGGGCTCGTGGGGGGGTCCTCAGCACCAGGGGCGACCACTCTCTGCCTGCGGCTGTCTCTGCAGGCACCCGGCTCCAGCCGACCATGTCGCTCCGCGGCAGAAGAAACCGCGGCTGCTCCCTCACAAGGCTGCTCTCTCTCCAGCCAGGTACTGTGCCAGCTGCTCTTTGTAGGGCTCGTGGGGGGGTCCTCAGCACCAGGGGCGACCACTCTCTGCCTGCGGCTGTCTCTGCAGGCACCCAGCTCCAGCCAACCACGTCGCTCCGCGGCAGAAGAAACTGCGGCTGCTCCCTCACAAGGCTGCTCTCTCTCCAGCCAGGTACCGGGCCAGCTGCTCTTTGTAGGGCTCGTGGGGGGGTCCTCAGCACCAGGGGCGACCACTCTCTGCCTGCGGCTGTCTCTGCAGGCACCCGGCTCCAGCCGACCACATCACTCCGTGGCAGAAGAAACCGCGGCTGCTCCCTCACAAGGCTGCTCTCTCTCACCCTACATATTTCCTAACATTTGGAGTGGAAGAGTGGCCTAGTGGTTGGGGCAAGGTACTTCAGGCTGGAAGGTCGGGGGTTCAAATCCCACTAGAGGACAGTAACCTTGGGCTGGAAGGACTGGGGTTTCTAGTCCCACAGGTGCTCCTTGTGGTCTTGGGCAAGCCACTTAACCCTCCATAGCCCATGTTCCCTGTAAAATAATTATCTCCAAGTTATAATGCCCTGTTTAATTTCAGTTTGTTTAATGTAAACTGCACTGATGCAGAATAGCATGGTATATAAGAGAATATAAATAAATAAATAAATAGATAAAAATAAACATTTGTGTCCAAACCATGCATCTGAATCATGTGGTTGGGACATGAAAGCATGGCAATTGCAGCTAGCATGAGATCAGACTGGTATTAGCAGCGCCCGCGCTAGCAGCATAATTGTGTAGCTAGTATGCAACTACCATGTCCTCCCTAGCTGCACTGCCTGACTCTGCCCTCTTTCCACTCAGTCTCTACCTTTACCCACCTATTCAGGTGCTAGGTTGGTATTATGAATTTTTAGTGCAGTTGCCTTTGGGCCACGAACTCCTTGCTATTGCAAGGCCCAAACATGCATAAACTCCATGCTACCACTTAACGCACTTTAGTAAACATGTCCCATGGATTGTAAGCCCTCCAAGGACAAGGAAACACCTACTGTACCTGAATGTAGGTTGCCTTGGACCTCTATTGGAAAGCTACAAGCTAAATACTAATAAATAAATAAATCTTGTAAGACTCCAAGTTGAAGATGCAAAGACCTGAAATGGGCTTGAGAAAGGGAAGGCCATCACTTTATAAGAGTTTGAGTTAGGTTGCGCATGAAACTTTTAATGTACATTTCTCCTAGGGATATGCATTTATTTTGTAAGTAAAATAAAGGAAAATGCAATGAAACATGATTGTATCATTTCAAAACAAACTGAATTCCACCCCTCCCCCCCCACACATTTCATTTTTTTGTTTGGTTTAATTTAATTTACATCATATATTTCAATTGTAATAAATAAATTGAGAGCCTGAAAACAGGGTGTTAAAAGTCACTGAAAAACAGATCATGACAATTAGGGGTATGTTTACTAAAACCCCAGCAAAGTGCGTGCCCCGGTAGTGTGCGGGTGCCATATAAGGAGTGGGCGTTCCGTCCTGAAAAAGGAAAGGCGGAATTTACATATGGGCTAAGGTGCGCGGCGCCCATGTGCGCCCCGCACCTTAGCGCATGGGATAGCTGCGCGAGAGGCATAAGTGGCACGCTGAAGTGCAAGAAAAAGGGCAGAACCACAGCATAATGGTTAAGACACTGACCAACGGTGCAGGGATCAGGGGCTCAATCCCCCACAGTGCCCAATGAAGACAGCTGGCTGAGGCAGTAATTTATGAGGCACAGAAATACTGGGCAGCATAAGGCAGTGCACTGATATTTTTGGCAGCATATTAATACTGGGCGGCATAAGGCAGCGCGCTGATGTTTTTGGCGGCATATTAATACTGGGCGGCATAAGGCGGCGCGCTGATGTCTATGGAGGCAGTATAATACTGGGCGGTAAAAGTGGCACGCTGATGTGCAGGAAGAAGAGCAGAGCCACAGCACAATGGTTAAGACACTGACCAACAATGCAGGGATCAGGGGTTCAATCCCCCACAGTGCCCAAAGAAGACAGCTAGCTGAAGCATTATCTTAGGAGGCATATAAATGATGGGCAGCATAAGGCAGCATGCTGATGGGCACAAGGTGGTGCCCTAATGTTTTAGGAGGCTTTTTAATATTGGGCGGCATAAGGCGGCGCGCTGATGTACAATCACAGGAATAGAACCACAAAACAATGGTTAAGGCACTGACCAATGGTGCAGGGTTCAGGGGTTCAATCCCCCAAAGTGCCCAATGAACAAGGCTGGCTGAGGAATAACATATTATGGGGAAGATTGCTTTAGGAGGCATTTTATTCATATTTTAATTACCACTACTAGCAAACGCACTCCAAAAGCGTGTTAACATCAGGTGCCCTATAAGGCACATTTTAAAGTGCACTGTCAGCCAAGGCACCCTAGAATGTTGCTTATAGGGCGCTTTAGAGGGTGCCGTATGAGGTACCGCAAGGTCAGTGTACTGTTTTTTATGGCAGCACTGTGCAGTTTAAGGAATGAAAAGCATAAGTAGGTGCGCTGACAGGCAAGGAGGAGCAGCAGTGGAGCACAATGGTTAAGGCACTGACTGCTGATACAGGGGTCATGAGTTTGCTCCCCAGTGTGCCTAATACATAAGGCTGGCTGTGGCATCAGCTTTGCATTGTACATATTTTGTCCTGCAGCACTTTATATTTATGTTATTAATTGCTGCCAGCAAACACGCCCTCACGTGCTGTAATTGAAGGTGCCGTATAAGGCACCCTATAAGGCACTCCATAGGGCACATTATAAATTGCACTGTCCGCCACAGCACCCTAAAATGTCCCCTATAGGGCACCCTATAGGTTGCGTCACAGGAGAATGTATAGTGCACCTTATATGGACGGGAACCATAAGGTGCCCTATAGGGCGCCCTATAAAGCACCCTCAGAGGCACCTTATGGGTACAGTACGCTGAGGGTGTTTTTGCTGGCATCAAAATATGTACATTAAAAAAAGATAATGCATTGGACAACCCTATCAAATAACCCCACTGTGAGTTTGAACCCATGACCTCTGGCTTCAGAGGCAGTGCAGTAACCATTGAGCTACAGCTGCTAGCAAGCCCCTGGCTGGCTGCAGAGAGCATGCACGTCACCACACAGACAGTCTGCTGTGGTCACCAGGATAGGGTTAGCCTACCCATACCCATGATGCACTGCACATGCAAATCAGCTGTCCACAGATTAACACAAGATGGGCAATGCACCCCCACAGCACCTCGGCCCGGTAGAGGGAAGTGACCTTGTGCACCCACACACCACCTCGGCCTGGTAGGGGGTACTGACCATGTGTTTTACTGGCACAGAGTAGCTACACACCGTCACATTGTGCGGGTACTGTGCTCACCCTGAGGGTGCAATGAGGCGCCCAGGACCAGGTCCACAACACCTTCCATGGCTGAAAGAGGCCATGCCGGAGGTCCAAAGCAGTGTTAATGTGTGAGATAGGTAGTTTCTGCACAAACACCTCAGATATCTCTGTCTGTTTCAGTCAGGTGTAACCCCCCATGGACCCCTAGGTGGGCCATGCACCACCACCACCACCACCCCCCCCCTCCCTCAGGGCTGAGGGTGGCAAACAGGGTCTCCCATCAACTAGATCCACATTCTACCTCCCTGCAAAGGTGGCAGTAGAGGGGACCATCAACCCAGGTCCTGCTGAGGAACAGACACCACAGGGCAGTCAATGCAGCTCTATACACATCCATACCACAATAGCAGACAGACATTAGACCTGGATATGGTGAGCTGCACCCCACCACCATCTGATATTCTACTGCAGCAAGTCATCAGCCACTGCACCCCACAAGCTGCTCCATCAAGACACATACCAGCTGCAAACAGTGTGCTAGTTAGTCCACAGTGCATGTTTCCAGTGGAGATGCATGCACAGCAAGCAGTTAAATCAGTGACTGGGCCACAAAAGAAAACCCATATCTATCACATGAGAGAAATACTATATAGCACTATGGGGGTGCCTAGCCATGCTGTGGTCACTGCACAGTCAGGGTGAGAGTGATCTCTCAGCAGGACATACTGAGGTCACCCTGTCTGTGTAGGTGGTGGCCGGGCACTAATATGTCCCAGTCAGTGCCCTATGCCCTGTGCAGATGCACCCTGTCCAGGCCACCCTGTCCGGCCTATACCCATGGTACCTTGCTCCTCATTATGCACATTGGCAGCCCAATACTGGCAACATTGCTGGCAGTGTGGGCTGTGGAAGGTGTTTGCAGGCACCACACACTGGATAGGCAGACAGCCACCCCACACGCACTACTTTTGGGGGTCACTCCCCAGGGTGGTAAACACTGTCAGAGACCAGACCTGCAGCGCACACCACAGACATCACAATGATTGTTATGGTGGAGATCAATGAGCAACATGTGCTTAACGTAGGAATTGATATCTGCCAGTTATCATGGGCAACGTTTGATAGCTGTGTACCATATACCCAGGTGTAGGGTGGCAGTGCTAAGGTATGCAACTGCTAGTATTGGGGGATACAGGCAGGGCCCAATGTCCTGCCTCTCTAGGAGGCATTGGCCAATGGGGCCTGGGGGGGGGGGGGGGGTTGTCTGGCCCTGTTGGCTGCTGCTTTACGGCAGAGTGTCCCAACTCCAGTCCTGGTGTTCCAACCACTGTTTGGGTTTTCATGCTGTCCCTCATAAATATGCATGAGCTACATCAGCATACCATGGGGGTGATGCATAGATATGCAGCACAGGCATCTTTAGTAGAGGCAGCATGGATCCTGAATGGTGTGGGGCCCTCCAGGACTGCATTTTGGAGACTCTGCTCTGGGTAATGCGGCTGTTTATGGTGTCTGTGTTTGGTGTGGTAAAATATAGGCGTGTGAACCATGCGTATGTTCTCAGCAATAAAGGTTTCTCCTTACTATCACGGTTTAGTTGTAGGAACAATATGTGGACTGGATTGGCAGTAGCCCCAGCTGGGCTTTGAACCTGTGACCTTCTGTTCCTGCACCCACTGTCTGTGTGCACTGCACCACTGTGTTGCCGCAGATATGCTGTGTTCCCTGGGGAGTCCATGACTGTACATCTGACAGAGTCTGTCTGTTACGGTGGACGGTGCCAGCCTGCACAGGCCTAGGCCACTGTCTGCTGTGGTTTGCAGCCACTGCCCCCTCCACCACCTGTACCCTTCCGCCCACATGCAGACATGTCCCTATCTGGAAAAAAGCATATGACCTAATTGAGTTGTGGCACTCCAGGACTGAATTTGGGGGACTCAGCTGTCGGTAATGCCCATTGTTATGGTTTGTGTGTGGTGTAGGGTAAAATATAGGTGTTGGAACCATGCTTATGTTCTCTGCCATACAGGCGTGTCTGTACTATCACTGTTTAGTGGTGGGTAAAACTATGGGGACTGGGTTAGCAGGAGCCCCATCTGGGGTTTGAGCCTGTGACCCTCTGCTCCTACAGGCACTGGCTGTGTCTGCTGCACCACACTGTGGCCACAGAAACAGTGCAGTCTCTGGAGATAGGAAACCTGGCCGCATGAGTCAGACACCCTGCTCTGCACAATTTTACTGTGGGCTCGTTTAACTTGTATGGGGACAGAGGTGCAATTAAACCTCAAAAATGACCCCCAAAAAAGGGGAAAAACACCAAAACCAAGCTGGGCAACAGTGATATCAATGGGCAACATGAAAAACACTCCCAGGAAAGCTCCATTAAAATGCAGTGATTTTTGAACGAGTCTACGGAGCGTAGACCCTTCCAAAAATCATTTCTTTTTTTTGGAGCTTTCCTGGGAGTGTTTTTTATGGTTGCCCATTAATATCACTGTTGCCCAGCTGGATTATAATTTATTTGGAATTTGTTGTGGTCAGTTTCAATGTATATTTGCTATTTTGTTCTGTGCACATGTATCACACTGCTCACGTTTTTCAGGTTTCCCCGGTTTTGCTGTACATTGCTGACGGAAATGGTTTCTCTTCCCTTTAAATCGGCTCTAACGCGAGGGTTTCACTCGCGGTATTTTTAATGCCGAAATTCAGCCCCGCTCCTGTGTGGGGAGCCTCTCCCCTCCCACTCTCCACCCATTGACCCCGTTCCCCCGCCCCTCGGGAGCCTTCCTCCGCCCTCCGTAAGCGTTTCCCCGCCTCTATCGCACATCAGCGCCCCGCACACGTGCGCCGGCCTGTTAATGTGACGCGCACGCGTGTGCGGCGCTTAAGAGCACGTACGCTCTTGTGCACCGCGCACATGTGCGCGGTTTAGTAAACATACCCCTTAGAGTCAAGTTACCAAAACTTCAATTAAGTTGACTAAACCCTACAAAAGCTTTTGTTTCGCCAGCATGAGGCGAAAAACCCCTGATGAAGCCTCATGCTGGTGAAACAAAAGCGGGTTTGTAGAAGGTGGAAGGTGGGAGATGTTGATGGTTCCCTGCTGCATTAACTTGAAGGTCGTTGACCGTGTATGAATATTGGACTATGCTGGAGCGTCCACGGAACGACAGGATTGGAAATTCTTCTGTAAAGATAAGTAATTGCAGACCTGGAGAGGTATTGAGTCCTGCGAACATTCTTGATTATATACTTTCTGTCTTGTAGGTGATGCGCTGTTCCAGTGGAGCTCCGAGCTGTTCATTAAATTGGATATATGCTGACGTTGATGTATGTGTGTGGTAGTGTATGGTTGGATTGAAGTAGAGTAATGTTTTTGGAGTAGCAGTTATGTGTTAATAAAAGTATGGATGTGTATTGAATATTGGTTGGGAATGTATGGAAGGCTTATGACCAATGATGTGAGCGTCAGCTGTTCCCTATAGTGATTTTCACTATATGTAGGATATGAGCCATCCTTAGGTCATTTGTGCCTGATGAATTGGATAGCTATGAGTAATTGGTGAGTTGCGGATTGTGTGAGAAGATATTGTGGTATAAGAGCAGTGATTGTTTAATGTTTCTGTGACCCCATCCACTGATGATGTGACCCCACTGATTTATAGTGTTCTCACAGTTGTCAACATTCAGAGTCTTCACTGAGGGGGGGGGGGAATTTATATCTGTCTTCTAAACCTGCCAGTATACAAGGCACCTTCTTTTGCAGTTAACTATCAGATATTTTTCTTCCTCACTATGCCCATGCAGGTAGTCTTGAAAACATACAAAACCTTCTAATAGTAACTTCTTGGACAAATTGCAGTTGTGGTCAACATTATTAGTACCCTTGCATTCTAGGTATATTGTGTACAATATCTTGAAAAATGATTGGAAATATCCCAACTGTATATCATCATAACATTTTAATAGCATGTTCAAAAGTATACAACAAAAAAAGTTGTCTGTGCAACTTAGACAGAAATTTCTGAGAAAAAAAAAATATGACCCGGACAGGATTAATGGCACCCTTCACTAATATTTGGCTGTACAACCCTTGTCAGTGATGACAGCCTCCAAATTTTTCTTGTAGCCATCTATACGTTTTATACATCTGTCTACTTGTAGTTTCTCCCACTCTTCAAATGCAATTTTTTCCAGCTCATGAATACTTCCAGGATCCCTTCTACCAATGGCAGATTTCCGCTCTTTCCAAAAGTTCTCATTTGGAATGAGATCAGGACTCATTGATGGCCAGTTTTAAAGAGTCCATTTTTTCCTTTTTAACCATTCTTTTGTACTTTTGGATGTATGTTTTGGGTCATTGTCATGCTGGAGGACCCATGACCTTCGACACAGACCTTGCTTTCTGATACTAGGTAACATATTTCACTCCAAAATACCTTGGTAGTCCTCTGACTTCAAGATTCCTTTAATACATTCCAGGCCACCAGTTCCTGAGGCAGCAAAACAGCCCCGCAACACTATGAAACCTCCACCATATTTAATTGTAGGAAGGGTATTTTTTTTTTCCTTACAAGATTCTTTTCTTTACCTGTAAATGTTTTGCTGGTCTGCATTGCAAAAGAGCTCAAGTTTGGTTTCATCTGTCCACAGAACATTATCCCAGATTGTGGTTTCTCAAGGTGGATTTGGGCAAAGATCAGGTGTGCCTTTTTATGTCTGTCTTTGAACAGTGGGGTCCTCCTTGACCTTCACCCATGAAGTCCTTCTTTATTTAGTGTATGGTATATGGTTTGGATTGAGACCACCATTCCAGATTGCTCCAGATCAGCCTTATGCTCTTTGGATGTTGTATGTGGTGTTTTTGCAACAGTTCTCACTAACCTTTGAAGACTTCTTGAATTAATTGTCCTCTTCCCACCATGTCCTGGGAGGTTCTTGACAGTTCCATGAGCAGAAAACTTCTTAATGACACTGCAAAATATAAATGCAGAAATCCCAAGGTCTTTGGAGATGGCCTTGTACCGCTTTGAAGTTTGATGTTTGGTGATAATTGCTTTTTTGACGGTCTCAGGCAGCTCTCTTGTCTTCACCATTCTGCATGGAACAAGGAATAAATGTGGCCATTTTAAACATTAGAGCCATCATTCATTGGTTGATTCAAGTCATGTAAGTTCTGACATGTGATCAATTTTACTGCAGAGGGAGTGTGTTTCTTTTGTTCAAACTGATTTTAATTGTTTATAAGGGTGGCAATAATCATGTCCTGCAATGTCACAGTTTTTATACTATTTATTTATTTAATTAACATTTTTATATACCACCTTTTAGGGTATCAAGGCGGTTTACATTGAACACAGCTGTACTTAAGTTGCATAGAACAATTAAAGGAACAAGTGTAATGGGTACATGATAACAGTGGTTAATTATAACTATTCATATAATATGAAGGATAGGGGATAGGTTAGTCTGAATACAGTTAACTTATATACAGTGTGAATCAACAGTAGCCTCTTGCCAAACTCCTTCAAGTCTTTTATTTTCCTTTTTTAATTGGTCTTGTTTTTTTTATTTGTTTATGTGTCAAATATATGTGCATATATAGTCCAAAGCCATTTCACTGGCCACTTTTTTTTGGAGATATTGGACATGTGGAGTCCGATATTGAAAGGAGCATGTCCAGGCTGTCCGGACGGCCCTGAACAGGATGGGCCCATTTAGACCTGATTCTAAACTGCAGGAGCAAAACGTTCCCGCGGCATACAAAATCGGACCTGAGGACATTTTAGTGTGCCCCTGCATGCCTGCTGGGACGTCCTCCCCGCAGGCCCTTCTGGCACCTGCGGTGCTGACCCTGTTCTTCCCCACCACCTGACCTACGGCTGGGCAGCTGGGGCTTGGATTAGGCAGCAGGGACCTACCCACACTCGGCCCTGGCCCCAGGAGGGGGGGGGGGATCCGGCCCCAATCAGCCAGGTTGTGCTGCTTATTTCACTTTTGAGGTGGAATAAGCAGCACATTCCCCCTAATCCCACAGGACATACAGGGCTGTGACCTGAATCGGCCCTATATGTCTGCTGCCTTGGCCCATCCCTGCTCTGCTACGACTCTGCCCCTCCCACCCCACGCTGGCTCTCTCCGTCCTGCTGCTCTAGCTGTGAGGAGAGAGTTGGAAGGAGAATAGGGGCAGGACAACTTGTGGGGCTTCATGTCCTACCGGGACATGCAGCCCCACAAGTTGTGACTTGGAATCGGGCACTAAGAAGTTGAACTCCAAGGGTGCCAATAATGTTGACCACACTGTACAGTGTATATGGGCTAGATTTGCTAAAGTGCACTACCTTGTTAGCACATGCTAACCCACACTAATATCCATTATTTACTACGTGAAATTATTTTATGCAATGGGAGCTATTTAATAACAATACACATTAATGGAGTTAGCATGTACTAACACAGTAGCGCACTTCAGGAAATCTATCCAATAGAAACTCTGTTGTAAAATGTTTGCAATGAAGTCTATTCTGTTCCACGCACTATTCGGCCCCCTGCCAGCCCTGTCAATAATCTCCCCATACAAACAAGGAGTTTGTATGTGGAGGCTTAGACGGGGGCGGGATGGGGCGTTGTGGAGTTGGAGTTAGGCCGGGCAGTGGGAGGTCATGACCTCGGATGTACAGGGCCTATTCTGAAGTCAGCCCTGTTCATCTGCAGTCAGCAGACTGGATGGGGAGACTTATTCCACTTCAGAGGTGGAATAAATCCCCCTGGATGTCGGGGATGGCAGGACAGGGCAGCACAAGTAAGGTAAGGGGGTGAAGGGGGTTCCATAGAAGGCCAAATCGGGGGTCAGGCTGCGGGGAAAGGAAAGAGTGGTCAGCAGCCGGGGATCGTGACTCCTGAATGGAGCCGTGCTGCCACGGCGCCACAGTTCCATTCAGGAGCCTGACTGAGTTAGCTGGACATGGCTCTGTATGTGCAGGCCTATCCAAATCGGGTTCCAGTCTGCGCATACAGACACTAGACCCAATTCAGATCCTGCAGGGCATGTCTAGGTCCAGTGGGAATGGAATCGGGTCTACCTCTGAGCGTCCCATTTCCGATCGGGCACACGGGGGCATGGACGTGCATGTTGGAATGTGCCTCTATGTGTTTATACTGAAATAAGGATGTGTGTTCAAGAAAACACCATAACCTACCACATCCCCCAACATTCATAATAGTAGAGACAGGTATATTATCTGAGATTATACAGTTATATTCCCAGTTTCTGGCATGAAAGCTTATGAATCTTGAATGTTTGTGTAAATATTTACAAAAAAAAACCCCTCTTTCCAATTGGTAAATAATACCAAACATCAAGAATCCTCACAATATTTTTTTCTCTGTCAATCATTCATGGATACAGACCAAGAAAAAATCTTGATGTGGAAATACAGTAGCAGTGTTCTTCATAATAAACATTAACAAACTTAATTTTCAAATCAAATTATATATACTTTTCAATGAGTCCATTACATGAAGTGATCAAAGAAAGAAAATGGAGAATATCAATAAAGGCAAAACAAAACAGAAAAAACGTTAAGAGCCAAGCCTGGTGGAATATATACCACACAAAAAGAAACCTAACATACTCTTAGGGGTATATTTACTATACCGTCCTAATGTTACCGGCGCTAGTTGCAGCGATAATGTGAAGAATGCCATATAAGGAGTGGGTGTTCCGGTCCTAAGGTAGCAAAAATCTGTAGCAAGCGATAGTGGTCGCTGTGTCACATTCTCAGGTAGGGGTGCCTACATGGACATGCGCGCTTCCCCCCGGTACCGCCTGCCAATATTATGTGCCCTTGGGGGTACCTGCTGGGTAATCTTACCTGTGACACTGTGGGACACACACTCGTGCCCATGTTGGACCCTTGTCAGTTGCTGTCTTGCTGCTTTACAGTTTCGGCATTCCTATGTGCCACCTAGGCATCTGCCTAGTCCGCACTGTACCCCAGCTGGACCACAGCATGTGCCGCCTGCAGCCCCCTGTATCCCATTTACAGCATCACTACAGTTGCCCTTCCTACGTACCCACTCTGCTGTTGCTGCACATGTGCATGCCATAGCAAACCCGCCCAATATAAACGACAAAAACCCTGATCACCGCTATTTCAATGTGGGATCATTCACTTTGTAGGGGGATAGAGCATAGGCCCTTCAAACATGATATCTTCCTTTTTACACTTTGTCAGTAGTGTTACTTTATGTTTATCATTAATATCACTATTGGCCAGCTTGGTTATTGGGATTTCAAATGTGGATCTGCTCATTTTCTATGTTTATTTGCCTTTTTGGTTCCTGCACATGTATCACTACTATTGTAGCAGCAAAGCGCAGACAAACCAATGATACCAGGAGTCTGTTCAGAAGGTCCAAATCATTTATTTGTGCACAAGTCTCAAGCAAGGCAATTTCAAAATGGCTGAGCAAAGTTTTCAAGCATTACAACAACTTTTATAGACTTCTGTTCCATTCTAGGTATAGAAAAACATTTCATTGGTCCCGGTACTCTCCCGTACCTCCCGTAGCCCTTCTATTGGTCCCGGTACTGATAAGTTTCTCCAATTATGTTCCTTCTGTGGGCTTCTGTAGGCATGACACCTGCCTGCCCCCCTTCTAGTCCCAATTACAATGGTCAGTTCATCAACTTGTTACTTTCACACTTTCAAGGCTATGGGACCATTTGTGCGTGCAGAAGAGCAAGGTTCTGTAACTCATCTGTCAGCACTCCTCAATATTTCTCTGCAAATGTACTCTTTCTTATCAGTAACTTTAAAACACATCTTTTCTGTATTTTTCCATTTCTTAATTCTGCAATTCTCCTTATCTAAGCTAATTCAATATTTCTACTGAGTTCTTTCTTACAATAGCAGCATATTGGGGGATGTGCAATCCTATATGCCTCTCCACAGGCCTCATTTACAGGTCAAGCTAGCCATGCTGGCCTGCCTATGTCAGACACCGTGGGTCACAGGCCTGCACCTGCCACATTCCCCCCTTTGATTAATCTCACCCTATTACTTAATAAGGTGTGAGAATTAAATCACTTTCTAGAAGATTCACATCCTGATTAAAGGATTCTTACTGGTTCCACTAGGGCTAGCTTTGTATAAAGCCATTATTCTAGTTGCGGTCTTCCGCTCTACTGTACTATCAATAGCACTATGAAGGGAACGCATACAACATGGGATTAAACATGGTAAGCAGAGGACAACAGCAACAAGGATTAGTACTAAGATAACGAAAGTCTTAAATCCTCCCAGCCAAGAGAAAAGGTTAGCAAACCAATTAGGAAATTTCAAGGCGTGCCAAGTCTGTACTGGCACATAAGCATGTCTTTGCATATCTTTAGCAATTTCTTCAACTACTTGACCTTTATCATCTATTTTCAAACAGCAATTAGTTAAATTCAGTTTACCACATACTCCTCCTTCAGCTGCTAGCAAATAATCAAGTGCTAAGCGATTCTGGTATATGGCAGTGCGCATCTGAGTACTTTGTCTAGCTAAGAGCGTGAGAGCATGACTAGTTTCATTGGTTATTATTTCAACTACTGCTTGTAAGCGAATAATACGATTGATCATATAAATTGGGGTACGATAACCATACATACCATCATCATTCCAAGTGGCAGGTCCATAATACTCAATAATTCTTTCTGGTGGCCAATCATCACCTCGCCACTTCTCCCACTTGCCTATCTGTAAGGCCTCTCTTCTTTGTCTGGATGCTCCTTTGTGTTTGTGGGTAGTATATACAGGGTATCCTAATTGTTCTCCATGTTCAGTGTTTAACAGGAAGAAAGAAGGTCTGATGGTTCCTAAGACACATGCTCCTCCCCATTGTGGTGGGAGTTGCGCATATGCTCGGTTTCCACAGATCCAATATAGGCCAGGTGGGGCTTGCCAGGCTTGGACTTTGGCAAGATTAGTCCATAGACCTGCAAGTTCAGGAAATCTGGCTAATGGGTTAGGAGGTTCAGGATGTCTGATTCCTGACCACCATGCTGTCTTTTTAGTTGTAGCATTATAGTATTTCTGGCTAAGACAGACCAGCTGTCCTACCTTTTGGGTGAACTGGGGTCCAGTTCTGGCAAAGCAAAGACGTCCAACGATTGAGTGCGCTAACACCCATTCACTGGTTGTCTTGTGTAATTCAGTCTGATTGTAAATCATGGAATAATTCAATTCTTGGGCTTCCCAGGGCCATTGGTCTCCCATTTGGGTTCCGCCACAGAAATAACAATCTGTGATCTTAAGACTAGATACTACTGCTCCGGCTAATTCTAGAAACAAATTCTGTGAAGGGTGAGGGATCTCAAACTTATTTACATGCATAGCTTCATAAAAGGTATTATGAACATGATATTTAGATGACTTATGGGCTTGAGTATTCAATCTAATATATACAATGGTCCCTGGATCTGTTCCTCCTCCAGCAATACGTAAACCAAACTTATATCCTTGTTTCCATGCATGGGGGTTATGTACACGCAAATGTAAGGGGTTGCAAGCATCTTTCTGACATTTATCATTTGTGGTTGGCTTGGTTAGAGTAGCCATCCGCTTATCTATTTTCTCATCAGTTATACCAGTGTTCCAGGTAGCATAGAAAACACATTCCCAATACGGGCAATAGTAGTCTGCCGCTGTAGCAGTACTATACCCTGGTTCCTTTTTACCTGTACACTTCCTCCATCCCGTGGCACCTTCTGGACACATATACTTATGGTCATTCCGATACGCTTTCTCCCATGTACCACAGGTGGACTGACTATCTCTATTAATAGCATTACATGCATCAAAATTCAAAACAGCAGGTTTAGTAATGTCCTTAAGTGGTGGTGTAGCAGCTAATATAGGTCCATCTGCATCCTTCCATCTTATTTCCAAAGTGTAATAGGATGGATTCTGATGCGGATTATAGCATGCTTTGATTTTGCCATGAGTGCAAATATTTAGTTCAGTGGTGTTATAGATACACCGAGTTATTGTTCCCTTGCAGGTATAGTAAGAATGGTAAAGCAAAGTCTGAGTTACTTTCAGTCCAGTTCTAGTAGAAGTAATGCAAGCAGTGCATGGAGGTAGAGCATAAGTCTGTTCAAAACCTCCGAAGAAGGCAACCAAGGCAAAGCAGAAGCAAAGATACATGTTGATGTTGATTGGAGTTCTTCTGAATCCTCAGCTTGCTGATCTTGATCACGACGGTCTATTATTCTTCGTCCCGTTTGCTAATGAAGCAATCTAACGGGTGCTGAGTGTTGATTGAAGATCCTCAAGGTGTCCAGCACACATTAACCAACTTAGCAATTCAGTTGGCTTGTGAAGTCTGGCTTAGTCAATGTAGTCTCACAGTAGTGTGTCAAATCACACACGCAAATTGGGTTCGTTGAAACAAAACTGTTGCTGCATGGAAAACAGCAATCCTCTTCGAAAGACTTGGCTACTGCAAAGCACTTGTGATGAAGTGTCTATGCTGCTGGTTGCCGTCTCAGAGTAACTCGCAAGGGTACATCAGGGTGCTGCTCTGCTGTCCACCGCTCTGGTTCAGGATCGGCGGCGGGCTTGACTCGGCTGTGGTGGATCCAGGCGTCGATCTCGGCTACCTTTACTGCAGTTGGGGTAGACAGGATGACGGTGTACGGTCCCTTCCAATGGGGTTCCAACGGTATCTTCTTCCAATCTTTGATCCACACCGAAGTTCCAGGCTGGTAGGGATGCAAGGGTTCCGTCAAGTTGATAGGCAACTGGTCTTGGATCCACGTATGGAGAGTCTGCAGAACAAAACTAAGAGCTAGGAGTTCTTGTCTGGTTACTTCTGAACCAATCTGGGCTAAACTTCCTTTGACTCCCTGCACTATTGGTGGGGGTTTACCATACAAAACTTCAAAAGGGGAAAATCCTGTTGACTTTACAGGGGCTGAGCGTATTCTGAGTAAAGCTATGGGGAGCACTTGGGGCCATTTCAAGTGTGTCTCCTGACAAAGCTTAGACATTTGGGCTTTCAAGGTACGATTCATTCGCTCAACTTTCCCTGAACTCTGGGGTCTGTATGCAGTGTGGAGCTTCCACTGTATCTGCAAAGCTTTTGCTAACTGCTGTGTAACTTGAGAGACAAATGAGGGTCCATTGTCTGACCCTATTACTGCTGGGATTCCAAATCTGGGGACAATCTCTCTCATTAGGGCTTTGGTAACTTCTCGGGCTTTCTCAGTTCTGGTTGGGAATGCTTCTACCCACCCAGAGAAAGTACAAACTAATACTAGTAGGTAATGGTATCCATTAGCTTTTGGCATTTCGGTGAAATCAACTTGGAGGTTGTGCATGGGGGTCACACCTCTTGACTGAACTCGGGGTGCTGTAATAAGGCCTTGCTTGGCATTATTCTTGGCACAGATTTGACATTGTCGTGCGACTGAGGCTGATATGGTTGTCATCAGAGGAATGTAGAAATGTGGTCGGAGTGCTTTCTCCATAGCACTCTTTCCATAGTGGGTGGCTTCATGAAAAGCTTTGACAAAGGATGGTCCTAACAGTTCAGGAATTACTATTCTTCCCGGAGGTTGACTGCCCTCTTCTGGTGGCAGCTCAATCCATCCGTCTTTCAATGCTCCATTTTCTTTGTCACAATAGTATTCTAATTCTTTGGTGGTATATCGTGGGGTCCATAGATTCAAAGGTACTGGAAACAATGCTGCTTGCATTGGCATAGCTTGTGGGGCAATCTGTCCTGTCATAGCTGCTTGTCGTGCTGAGGCATCTGCAAATCTATTTCCTCGAGCAACTTCTCCTTTTCCTGCTTGATGTCCTCTACAATGCATGACAGCTACACGTGTTGGGGCCCAGACTGCATCAAGTAACATCAATATTTCGGGACCATATTTGACTGATTTTCCTCCGGATGTGATGAGTCCTCTTTCTTTGTAGAGAGCTCCATGGGCATGCAAGGTAGTGAAGGCATATTTGGAATCTGTATATACATTTAGCACAAGTTTTTCTCCTAATAACAAAGCTCTGGTGAGTGCTATCAATTCGGCTTTCTGGGCTGATGTGCCTGAGGCTAGGGCTGATGATTCAACTACTTCGTGTTGAGTGACGACTGCATATCCGGCACAGCGTCGTCCATCAAGGATGAGACTGCTCCCATCAACATAATAGATCTGGTCGGGATTGTCTATGGGCACATCTGTCAGGTCAGGTCGACTGGAGAACACAGTTTCCATGACTTCGATGCAGTCATGTTCTGGGAGTTCTTCACTGATGGGTATCAAGGTAGCTGGATTCAAGGCATGGCTCACTTCGAGTTGTATCTGTGGGTTTTCACATAACATGCTCTGGTACTTCAACATTCGGGAATTGGTGAGCCAATAATTTGCTTTCTGTTCCATAAGGGCAAGGACTGCATGTGGCACAGTGACTCGTATGTTCTGTCCTAGTGTGAGTTTGTCTGCTTCACTCACTAGTAGCGCTGTAGCTGCAACTGCTCTCAAGCAGGGTGGCCATCCTTTGGCCACAGGGTCCAATTGTTTCGATAGGTAGGCTACAGGTCGTTCCCAATTTCCTAATTTCTGAGTCAACATGCCTAGGGCATTTCCCTGTGTTTCATGTACAAACAAGCGGAAGGGTTTGTGGACATCTGGTAGTCCAAGTGCTGGTGATGACATCAATTCTTCTTTTAACTTCTGGAAGGCTGTATCCTGCTCAAGTCCCCACTCCAGTGGTGACTTCTCTTCTCCTTTTGTGGCTTCATACAGTGGTTTGGCAATTTGGGCAAAGTTGGGTATCCAGATTCGGCAATATCCTGCCGCTCCCAGAAAGGCTCTGACCTGCTTTCTGGTTGTTGGAGTTGGAATTCTGCATACTGCTTCTTTTCTTTCTCTGCCTAATCTTCTGCTTCCTTGGGTAATACGAAAACCCAAGTATTTCACTTCTGTTTGGCATAGTTGTGCTTTGGCTCTGGAAACTTTATATCCAGCTTCATTTAGTAACTGCAAGAGATCTTGGGTGGCTAATATACATTCTTTTTCTGATACGGCAGCTATCAACAGATCATCCACGTACTGGAGAAGTACTCTCTTCCCCGGGGCTACTGGATAGCTTGAAAGATCTTGATTTAGTGCAGCACTAAAGATGGTAGGTGAATTCTTGAATCCTTGGGGTAATCTTGTCCAGGTGAGTTGGCCCCCTCTTCCAGAGATGGGGTCCTGCCATTCAAATGCAAACAATATTTGGCTTACAGGGTCTAATCTTATGCAAAAGAATGCATCTTTTAAATCCAGTACAGTGAAATGGGTAGCTTCAGCAGGTATCAGTCCTAGAAGAGTGTAAGGATTGGGCACAACTGGATGTATAGTTTCAACTGCATCATTTACTCTTCTCAAATCTTGCACTGGGCGATAATCATCTGTCTCAGGTTTCTTTACTGGCAAAAGTGGGGTGTTCCATGGGGATTGACATACTTTCAGTAGGCCATATTCAAGTAATCTCTGTAGGTGGCGATGAATGCCTTCAATTGCGGCTCTTGGGAGAGGGTACTGTTTGACGTGCACTGGTGTAGCGCTAGGCTTGAGGGTTACAATCACTGGTGCTATATGCTTGGCTAGGCCTGGGGGACTGCCTTCTGCCCATACTTCAAGTGGTGCATGAATGTTCTTTAAAGTTTGTTCAAAATAGGTATCTTGAATCGAATCATCAATGTAGTATCTCCACTCTTCTTCTCGGGGTACTGTCAGCAGCATTACTCCTGCTGGTTTGGGTTGAGAATTCACTGTCATTTGCATTTCTCCTTGTTCGGAGAAAGATATCTGTGCTTGAAGCTTGGCTAGCATATCTCGTCCCAGTAGGGGTACTGGACATTCGGGCATGTAAAGGAATTGATGAGTTACTTGCTGTCCTCCTAGACTGCATATTCGGTTTTGTAGAAAAGACTTTGTGGCTTTGGCACCAGTTGCTCCTATAATGGTGACTGCTTTCTTGGTGAATGGGGCTATCTTTTTGTCTATTACTGAATGTTCTGCTCCAGTATCAACCATAAAGTTCATAAATTGGTCTCCTATTTGTATTTCGACCATAGGCTCCTGGAGACCTAAAGCAAACTTGGAGCCCGGTCTGTCCTAATCCACGTCATCCTCATCGTGGGCCTGTGTGGCCAATGCTTGGATGGCTCCTCCTCCCCTCTCTCTCTGGAATTGTTCTCGATTGGCTCCTCCTCGGCCTCGGGGACGGCCTCGTCTTTCTTCTCGCCACTGATGATCGTATTCGTCATCTTGCTGGGCGTCTTCGAGTTGCGGGCACGTATCTCTCCAATGTCCTTCCTCTTTGCAATAGGCGCATTGGTTCACGCCTAGTCTCTGGGTCCGGCCTCCGCCTTGACCCCGCCCTCTTCCTCTGCTCCTTCGATTAGGGACACCTCCCCTTTTCTTTTCAACTATGGCCGCAGCCAAAAAATCAGCTTTCTTCTTCATCTTTCTATCACATTCTCTCTGTCTTTCAGTATCACGATTCACATACACTTTATGAGCGACTTCCAATAACTGTGTTGCATTCATGCCCGCAAACCCTTCTAATTTCTGTAATTTACGTCTAATGTCTGGTTGAGACTGGTTTACAAAAGCAGAATTCACCATGCATAAACTTCCTGGTGCCTCGGGATCATAGGGAGTATACATTCTATAAGCTTCAGTTAATCTTTCATAATAATCTGCTGGGCTCTCATCTATTCCTTGGATAACTCCTGCTACTTTGGAAAGGTTCATAGCTTTTTGGCCTCCTCTTCTCAGGCCTTGTAAAAAGCCTTGGCGAAAACGGGCTAGGGCGGTGGATCCTTCATCTGTATTTGGATCCCATTGGGGGTCTTCATTTGGGAATTCTCTCTGAGCTGCTTCTCTACGATCTATTATATTCTGCCCCTGCGCTGGAGCTGCAGGGTTTTCTGCCATCCATTCGATAGCTGCTTTTCTAATTCTCGCTCGTTCCTCTGTGGTAAATAGGGTGGTCAGGAGCTGACGGCAATCTGGCCAAGTGGGTTGGTGAGTTTCCATAATACTAGTTACTAATTCTGTCAGCTCCTGGGGCTTGCTAGTATAGGAGGCATAGTGCGACCTCCAATTTAATAAATCCGTTGTAGAGAACGGGATATACACATAAGTTAGGGGTCCCGCTACCACTTCATCATTATCATTCTTTACGGGCACCCCCGGGACTTGCCTTAAGGGAAACAGTTTGGCTGTCGTCCCAGGCGTCATTTGGGTCTGGGATCTAAGCGCTATTGTCGTTGTCTTTGCAGGAGTCGCTTTCTTTTTCTCAACTGGTTTTGCTTTGGGTTTCTCTTTCACTGGCTTGCTAGTGCTAGCGCTGGCTTTCTCAATTATTTGTACACTGTCCTCTTCTTCTTCTTCTGGGGAATTCCCTCCTTCTTCTTCTAGCTCCGCTTCTGGCTCACTTTTTACATCCTCCTCTTCTCTTCCCGCTAATTCTTTCTCTCCCTCTCCTCCAGGAGGAGGGGGGTCAGGGGTTGGGTCTCGCCTCGGCTCTGGCAGTCTCTGGGGTTCTGGGGCAGGACGCCGCCGAGCTATTCTTACTGGACCTGGGGTTCGGGGCTGCCTGAGGACTACTTCTGGGGAATCGGGATCTGCCAAGATGGGTTTCTTCTTGGCTTTCTTATCCTGCTCTTTCATTCTAGGCTGTTCCTTTTTCTGTCTAGAATCTGTTTTAGCTAACATTATTCTGCACTGTTCCTCATAACAGCGCTGCGCCCAGGAGGGCGGATCTTCACAAATACTTAACCAGGAATCTATATAGGGGTACTGATCGGGGTGCGCTACCCGCACTCTACGATGTATTGACTGAATAATCTCTACCGTGAATGTTCCCTCTCGGGGCCAGATGGGGTCTAGATCGGGCCACTCCCTAGTACACAAAATCTGCAAACGGGCTGCTGTCATTTTAATACCATAATCTCCTGAATATCCCTCTTTAAAATGTGCGATCATACATTCTAATGGAGTGTTCCTAGTAGACTCTGCCCCTCCCATTTCGATGTGTGCGCGCAACAACAGACAGAAGGGAAAAGGTGGGCGGACCGTGGGTAAGGGGTCCTCACGGCCCTGGAAACGTATAGGGAATACAGATAACAAGACAAGACGACAATCGCTTCCCCCTTTTCGCGACCTGAACGCGGTCGCCCGGTCAGGAAATGCGCTAATCAGGGGTCCGCCTTCACTTGGTCCGTGCTGCCAGACCTCTCATTCACACTTCGTTCACACAATCATGCTAGCAACGTATTCCCAGAATGCATTCGTTTCTATCTGTTCTGACTAGTCTTTTTCCCAAATTACAAAAAGGATGAGGGTTTCACCTAGCGAATTCCCATGCCAGGCTACTCGGCTCTTCCTTGAGAGGTGATCAAGCTCTCTTACCAATTCCCAATATCTCGAGATTACAAATTCCAAATTCCAATGGCAGTACTGCTCTTTCTATTTCTGTCTAGACCCAAAATCAAAACTATACTCACCGGATCCGGTCCTCAAAACTTCCCAAGCAGGCGCATGAGTTGGACCTCGGACTCCCCTCACTCGGGTTCGAGGCGTTGGCTCCGACCGGGCCCGGCACCCGCCGAGGTCCGACCAGCTCCCTCCGATACAAGGGACCGGTGGCGCCAGGGAGCGGCCCTCGTCGGAAGGGCGCGATCCCGGCAGGACCAAGCCTATAGAGGCGGAAAGTCGTGGTATATTGCCCTATATACACTTTGATTCCACAACTTCCCGGCCAACGCACCAAGGAATATGTAGCAGCAAAGCGCAGACAAACCAATGATACCAGGAGTCTGTTCAGAAGGTCCAAATCATTTATTTGTGCACAAGTCTCAAGCAAGGCAATTTCAAAATGGCTGAGCAAAGTTTTCAAGCATTACAACAACTTTTATAGACTTCTGTTCCATTCTAGGTATAGAAAAACATGTCATTGGTCCCGGTACTCTCCCGTACCTCCCGTAGCCCTTCTATTGGTCCCGGTACTGATAAGTTTCTCCAATTATGTTCCTTCTGTGGGCTTCTGTAGGCATGACACCTGCCTGCCCCCCTTCTAGTCCCAATTACAATGGTCAGTTCATCAACTTGTTACTTTCACACTTTCAAGGCTATGGGACCATTTGTGCGTGCAGAAGAGCAAGGTTCTGTAACTCATCTGTCAGCACTCCTCAATATTTCTCTGCAAATGTACTCTTTCTTATCAGTAACTTTAAAACACATCTTTTCTGTATTTTTCCATTTCTTAATTCTGCAATTCTGCTTATCTAAGCTAATTCAATATTTCTACTGAGTTCTTTCTTACAATAGCAGCATATTGGGGGATGTGCAATCCTATATGCCTCTCCACAGGCCTCATTTACAGGTCAAGCTAGCCATGCTGGCCTGCCTATGTCAGACACCGTGGGTCACAGGCCTGCACCTGCCACACTATCACTTTTCTGGATTTCCCTGCTTTTGCTGTACATTGCTGAATGAAATGGTTTCGCTCTCCTGCAAATGTGCCTCTAGCGCAAGGTTTTCACTGGCGCTAATTTTCAGACCTTCATTTCATGGCGTTAGTGTGAATGGAGCCTCTCCCCGCCCACTATCCGCCCATTGACCCCTTATTTCCACCCTCTGGGGAGCCTTACTCCATCCTTCAGACCCGGCTTTCACAGCGTTAGTGTGCCTTAACTCTGCTGCCAATATTATCGTGCGATACGTGACGTTATCAGACGATAACGTTACATTATCGCGTGATAACGTTACATTATCGTGCGATAACGTTACGTATCGCGCGATAACGTTGGCACTGCTATGTTAAGACTGTTTAGTAAACATACCCCTTAGGCTCATTCCTCCTCTTTTTTTAGTATCCAATCAATACTGGAGATGGAGAATCAGATGGGAGAGAGGGAGGAAGTAGGAGTACAGTACAGACAGTTACTGGCTCCCCAAGAAAGCTCAAACACTTTGTCTTCCATGGCAAGTCAACAAGAACTAGAGAATTCTGTGGGAAGGGTCAACTTTGCTCAGGGCTGGCTTGAGTTGGTACAAGGTGTTGGCGCTGTAGGCAAAACTTAAGCATTATGCCCCCCACCCTAGCTGTGAGAATCTATTGTTTAGCTTTGAATGCCTTACTCTTTGCTGTTCCCCCTCCCCCCAAGAAGCTGCCATCCTAGGCAATCACCTGGTTTGCCTGATGGTTGGGCCGACCCTGCATTTGCTACCTTTTGTGTAGCCATGAAATCACAGAAGACCAGTAGCCCTGTTTATAATCCGGTTCACATGAAGCATTGATACAAGCAATAGACTTCAATCCCCTGATTTGGTTTGTTTCAGCAGTTACATGCTTGCAATAAAAAGCTTAATGCAGATAAACAAGAGGTAGGGTGACAGATGGAGGTTTTCAAGCCAATCAAGACCAGGTTAAAACAAGGTCCTGGAAGTAGAAAGGATAGTTATCTGTCAACTAGTACAATATGCTCATCCCACAATCAAGATTTAATTGCTGTATACGTTGAGCTGTTGGATCATTTTGTGATTAAATATTGCCCACATGTGGAAAATAAATATAACCTTGAAGTAATAGAAGGGTTATAGAGCTACTGCTTTCTAATCAGTAACTGTATATAAAATATGACTTTTGCAGTCATTAATTGCTATCATAAATAATTTATTGTCTATCATGGACTTAACATATCGTTGTTAATTAATTTAGTAAGCGCTAGATAATTTCAATCCACTTGATGTGAGTTTAAGTGTTACTGTAATACACAAATGAATATTAACAGCAAAACAGCTCTTTCACTGAATTTAATTAGCAAATTTGTGGATCTGAAATTGTTTTTATTTTAAATTCTTAGCAGAAAGTTGCATGTTTGTGTTTTAGTGGACATTTGTATATCTTCCAATTGTACATCTGAAAAAAATGGAGAGTGGACAATGTAAAATAATTATAACTTAAAACAACCCTTATACAATTTATGGTGATGAACCCAAACTCCTTCACGCAAAAATCTGAAGTATACTATTAAAAATAACAAGAGGAGCAATGAATCCCTTCATTAGAAACTTGATGGCCTAGATATTCTGAAGGACTTATGCTGTTAAAACTGGGTGATAGTCACGTTAAGTTCTTTTTTTTTTAAATTTTGTGCTGGCCAATGGATATATTTTGGCTGGATAAATTGATGCCCAGCTAATTTATTTGCATATGTATGGTAAAGGACTGGTGCATTACAAGGATAGGGCCAAAATTTAGTGACAAAGTGGTGAAATTTAAGGCTGCTTTACCAAAGCCAATTGACGAGTTAACGGGCATTTTAATATGGGGGTATAGGCAGGAACAGTAATGTGCAATACTGTCTGCATTTGCACTCTAAAATGTGCATTAATCAGCGATTTTGGGCTCTATAGGAGTCATTAAGGGGCTTGTTTACAAAGCCGCGGTAGCGGCTTCCTCCCGATATTGGAGCCACGGCCCCATTGAATTCAATGGGGCCGTAGCTCCGATATTGGTCAGAAGCCGCTACCGTGGCTTTGTAAACAAGCACTAAGTGAACCTGACATAGTGAAGCATGCACTTAGAAAAGTCTTTGCATGTTAGCTGCCGGGGACATACTGAACACGCCCTTAACAGCTAACATGCAGTCTTTGCCATTAACACGTGCGAGATAGGCACATTAATGACAAATCCTTAGTGAGCTTTAGTAAAAGGACCCTTAGGGGTATGTTTACTAAACCGTCTTAATGTTACCGGCGCTAGTTGCAGCGATAATGTGAAGAATGCCATATAAGGAGTGGGCGTTCCGGCGGCAAGGTAGCAAGGTAGCAAGAATCTGTATCGCGCGATAGTGGGCGCTGGGCATGTTAACGTGTGTTAACCCTAAGTTCATGCCAGCGCAGGGTTAGAAGCAATAAAGATGTAGCCCACTGGTTACTGCAATTACTGTGGAGGCAGATGTCATGGGTTTGGTTCTGCACTGGTGTTATGTAAGAAGGCTTTCTGAGGCATTTCCTTTTAATTTAAATCAGTGCTGTCTGAGGCATTTCCTTTTTTTAAATTTAAATCAGTGCTGCCAGCAAAAACACCCTCACAGTGCCGTAACCTAAGGTGCCGCATAAGGCGCTCTATAAGGCACTCCATAGGGCACATTATAAAGTGCCCTGTCCGCCAAGGCACCTTATGATGTGCCCTATAGGGCGCCTTATGAGGCACCTTAGGTTACGGCACTATGAGGGTGTTTTTGCTGGCAGCACTGATTTAAATTAAAAGGAAATGCCTCAGACAGTCTTATTAAATAACACCACTGGGGGATCAAGCCCATGACCTCTGTCTCTGCAGCTATTGAAGTAACCAGTGGGCTACATCTCCATAACATCTAACATACCGCTGGCTGGCTACAGAAAGACTGCAGGTCACCACACAAACTGTCTGCTGTGGTTACCAGGATAGGGTAAACTCTCCCGTACCCAAGATGCACTGCACATGCAGATCAGCAGCCTACATCTAATCACAAGATGGGGTATGCGCCTCTATAGCACCCCAGCCTGGTAGGGGGAACTGACCGTGTTTGTTACTGGTACAGAGTAGCTACAGATCGTGACTTTGTGTGGTTCCTGTGCTCACCCTGAGGGCAAGGTGGGGCGCCCAGCACCAGGTCCGCAGCACCTGGCTTGGCTGAGGTAGGCTGTGCTGCAGGTCACCATCAGTGCCAGTGTATGATGGGTAGTCCCTGCAGACACACCTAGGATACACTTGTGTCTATGTGTATTTCCCAGTCATGTCTAGCCCTTGTGGGCTATGATGCATCCAGAATAGTGTATATCCTGTGTGGTTGCCATGGTCACATGTTATAAGAGAAGGGTGGTGGTTGGACCCAAAAGCAGATTATGTAGCACCACCCAACCTGCTCTCTGTGGGTCAGGGTGGGAGACAGTTTCTCCCACCAACAAATCCACATTCTACATCTCTGCAATGGTGGCAGTAGAGGGGACCATCAACCCCAGCCCTGCTGGGAAATAGATACCCTACAGGGCAGTCAATGCCAATCTGTATGCATCACATAGGGAACTGGCAGACAGGCCTGGGGAAGGTCAGCTGCCCCCCACTATCTGACATTCACCAGCAAAGGACACAGTCAGTCTCCACCTGCTGTACCCTGCATGGTGTTACAGCCATACACATGCAAACTGCAGACAGTCTGCTAGCTAGTAAATAGTGCATTTTCTTGGAGGAACTGTGTGCACCCACAAATGGGATGTGGACACACACAATCTTTCACACAAGTGACTGCAAACTGATGTGTGTTGCAGCTTCTGCTTCTGTTTCTCTCTGGGGTGAGTCAAGATTGGTTGGTTGGCATCCTGCTTCCAAGGGATTAGTTTTGCTTCTTCCCAATTCTATAATGGCTCCCGGTTGTGTGGGTTGAAAAGTAAACATAGAGTACTTCTGTTTTTCCAAAGATTTTAATGGCAGACAAAACAAAATAAAAAGAACAAATATTTCACTGACATCTTTATTTAGTTCACTTTGAAACTGAAACAAAAAGAAACAATTGTTTCAATGCATTTTAAATTTCATGTTCATGCAAATGCATTTCCTGGTGGTTATGAACATTATTAGATATGTTTCCATTACTCAGATTTTTTATGCAATAAGCATAAGGTACAAAAGCACTAATGCAATTCATGATAGCTTTGAAACATTTTGGGGTATGTTTACTAAACCGTCTTAATGTGCACCCAGCGATAATGTGCAGAATGCCATAAAATGAGTGGGTGTTCCGGTCTTAAGGTAGCAAGCGCGGGTTATCGTGCGATAAAGTGCACCGTGTACATTATCATGTGATAGAGGGAGCCGCACACATTACCGCACATTAACCTTAACTTTGTGTGCTGACCTACAATCACAGAAATAGAGGTGTAGCACACTGGTTATTACAATGCCTGCTGAAACAGTGGTCATGAGTTTGATCCCCCAGTGGGCCTAATGAATAAGGTTGGCCAGGACAAATCCTTTTCCTGCTTGCAACAGTACAACAATCTGTGCTGCCAGCTAAAATACCCACACCCCAGTGCCATAAACTAATGCACCTTTTAGGTTGCAACCAAAAGGCACATCCTAAACCACCACATCAGACAAGGTGGGTTATAATGTGCCCCTGGCAACTGGTCCCATCTATGGTTTGCTCTCCTACTGTATACCCCATACCACACGCCTTTCACCTTGCTGCACCCTAAGCTGCAAACTAACTACCTGTGTCTGTACAGAAGCTCCTATCCCAACCAGCCACAAATCAGGTATGACAGCTTAACACCTCCCACAGGCCTACTACTCCCGACAAACATAATCCACCATCACCCGCTGTTGTGCCCTGTTCACATCTTCTGCATTGCACTCATGACTAGATTGTCAGCTGGGATGGCCAGGCAGTGTCTGTTACATGTCAGTGCAGTGTTGCAGCTTACTGCCATTGGGATACAAATGTTCACTAGTAGTAGTAATACACACATATCTAAACAAATGTATGTGGTAACATATGCAGTACTTACATGAGAAGAGCACCTCAATCATCTGCCACCTGACTGCTGTGCCCTCACGTGTGTCACCACGGGCACGTACAGGAGGCACGTAGGATCATCCTCCAGATCCTCATTCATTTTGACAAGGATATGGTGCCTGAGAGCAATGTTGTGCAGGATGCAACAGGCTATAATTATCTCTGCCACAGTCTGTGGTCTGTATTGTAAGGCCCCGCCTGTCCTATCCAGACACCTGAAGCGACTCTTTAAAACGCCAAAGGTGCGCTCTATGACGGAGCAGCTGGAGGCATGGGCCTCATTGTACCTCCTCTCTGCACGTGTCCGTGGTTGACACACAGGGGTCAGCAACCAGGGGCGACACCCATATCCTGCATCACCCGCAGAAAGAAATGTGGAACGTTAAAGCAGGAGCTGATGTCCACCCAAATGGACACAAGTATGTACGTGCAAACCAAATACACCAAACACCCTGACAGAAACATATGACAGCACATGATGGAACACCACAAATATGCATCAGCGTGTGAAGTTATGATACACAAAACAAGGGGAAGGTGTACGGATTGAAATCAACATAATCTGTAAACACGACACAAATGCTAGCATCCATGCTACCATCATCACACAGCACCGTAGCAAGGTAGAGCTGGAGGGCACCCCCCCCCACAACGTTAGGTCACACCCAGACAGATGAGACACAGACACACCTCAAAGACAGACATGTGCACATACGGTTAGTCACAGGATCACCAAGTGCATTCAGAGATGTGAAATACGCACCCAACAGTATACAGTCTTCATACTGTCCTGCCTCAAATTGTCTGAATAGTGCCAAGTGATGCAAGATATAGGAGTCATGGGTGGACCCTGAAAACCTAGGGACTACATTCAGAATTTGCATATTTGCATCACATACAACCAGAACATTCAGGGAATGGTAGTGTTTGCGGTTGCGTAAAACTACCTCCCTGTCTCTGGGTGGGACCAGGGCAACATGTGTGCAATCAATAGCTCCCATCACGTGTGGTATCCCGGCAAATGCCTCAAAGGCATGGTTCAGGGTCCCCCACTGTTGCCTAGTGTTGGAAATTGCAATGCAATTCCCCACCCAGCTGATCATGGCACGCAGTACCTGGTGGAGACAGCATGAGAAGGTTGGGCGGCTCATGCCACCCACTGCGGCCACAGATGGCTGGAAACAGCCAGAGGCAAAGAAATGTAGGGCAGCAAGGAGCTTGACCAAACCCGGTGTGGCATGTGACCGAACAGTCAGGGGCTCAAGGTCAGGTCTTAGATCCTCATAGAGCTCCCTAATAGCCCCTGTGCTCAGGCGGTAGAGGGAGATGACCTGGTCCTCACGCATGCCCTGGAGCTGTGCCTTGGGCCTGTAGAGGCGAGGCTACCTCCTGCACTGTGCCGGCACAGCCCCTGCCTGGCCTACCCCCACAGCTGAAGGTCTGTGTTGCAGTGGGGCTAAACCCATGTCCTGTGCCTCAGCCCCATGGACACCATCTCCCCCATCAGGCAACCGCAGCCCCTGCTCATCTCCCACTGCACATGCAGCAATCACAAAGGCCACCATAAACTCCGCCCCTCCAACTCCTCTAACTCACTCCAACACAGACACTCAGCCCACCAACCTAGCCACATACCTCCCTCACCACACACCAACCCAGTCACACTACCCCACCACCACTCACACACCCAGCCACTCTCCACGATATACCTGCCTCCAACACTTTCCTCGCTTCACCAACAATGCATGCCTTCTCTCCCTCGCCTATACAAACCCCTCAACGTGAATCAGGTGTGCAGGTGTATGTATAGGTTCATTTTACGTAGCGCGCATTGCACATGCACTGCGGCACTGTAGGCACCTGTGCTGTCTCTATTGTAGACACAACAACAGCAGGCACAGGCGGACAACACATTGCTTGTTGGGTGGATGTACTACACAGGTATACATAGGTGCACTGTGCAAACTTATCTGTTCTGTGTACACTTTTCCACAACCCAGGTGACTACATGACCATGGAGGCACCTGAGGAGGAGGATGTGGCAGGGCCTCAGGATGGGGAGGATCCTGAGGCCACAATGTCCGAGGATACCACCAGTGATGGTGAACGAACACCAGGAACCAATGTGCTGGCTGAGGCAGAAGACACGCCCCCGGATGTCACTGGCATAGTGGGGGCCACTGGCAGCCCCTCACAGGCTCTAGAGGGTGCTGAGATGGAGGGGAACCACCACCCCATGCAGGCACCAGGGACATCAGCCACCCCTCCCACAAGCATGGCTACAATCCGGGCCCACAGTGCCTCAGCACGGCACGATGCTGAAGGTGGGTAACAGCATACACAACAATCCCCATGGGGTTTGTCGGAACATCCACAAGGAGATTGCATGTTGCCAACATAGCAGAGTGATTCTTATGTTGGAGGGGGGGGTGTTCTGTGCCTTGTGCGTTCCACCCTCCTGTAGCATGGCCTGTCAGGTGTCAGCATGTGTAAGGGGCTCAGACACACGCACACTGTGCACGACCATATACCCCAAGTAAGTACACAGAGGAAACCACCAATCCCAGGTCACCCAGACACCCTACTTGACAGACACCTCTCCATGGGTGTTGTTATGCAGCATAGTTTGTCAACATAATCTGCACTGTGCATCAGCTTTATAGAAAAGAGGGCCCCCCAGATATATGTATGTGTGTGCCAGGACCCCTCACATCATCTGACCTATCTCAGATGACCAGTGTGCAGATCAAGCATTGACATATTAAACTATGACACTGTGCCATGTGTGAGATCTGTGATTCTCATGACCCCTCATCAAGACCCCTTCCAGGCATGAGAATGGCTCATGGGACACACAGATCTAAACATGGTCATGCGTTGCTATTGTAGCATGCATGATTGTTCTACAGACTGATCTGGTGGGATATGCCTGACATGTGCATGTGTGACAGTTGGGTTTGAAAGAGGTATTTCACATATCACCTTGTGTCCCATCCACAGGCACTCGTCAGGCTCTGTTGGCCATTCAACACGATCTGTTGGCCACTCACCAAGAGATCCAACAGCTGCGGACCACAGCAGACACTATAGCAGGGGTGTTCCTCTGTATTGTGGATACCCAGGAGGCCATAGCAGCCTGGATACAGCAGCCAGCACTGGCACCAGAGGCTGCACCAGCAGTCCTGCAGCAGAGGGGTGGGTTGGGCCGTGGTCGCAGTGGCCGACCACGGAGGATGTGAGCAGTATGAATAAACCATCATAAACTATTACATCCTATGTGTCTTTTTCCAAAGTGTGGCACTGTGGTCCCCTACATACCCTGCACCTCATGTTGACTCCCTGCCCACATGTGCCTTACCCATGGCCCTCAGGGGTGGGGTGTCTGTACTGCCATCTATCAGTGCACATAGGTCATACCATGTCCTGTGTGCCATGGACTGTGGCAGGTCGCCACCCCACTACCTATGCGTGGGGGTATACCCGTCCTCTCCCATTGCCCAGGAAGATGTTCACAGTGGTACATGTCTGGTGTAGGGATCTGTCACCCTCTCCCACGCCATATACTCTCCATCATTGGACACACATTTGTGACCATTCTCCCTGCCCACACTAGGGCCTATGTGACTGTCTTCTCACATAGCCTTGCATGCGGCACAGGCAGAAAAAGGTGGCTTGCTTCAGTCAGCTGATCACTCTTCACTAGCGCTTGTAGTCCCCCACCGCTCATCCTTGTGACATATGTTGACCTATGTCACCCTCAACAGCTATCTCCCCGTGCAGCTCCTGGGTACAGCATTCCATCTTACCCTCCATGCCACATACCTGCTGCTAGCCTTTTCCCATATTGCCACACAAGCATGGTGCATCAGATATGGTTACCACACATTGCACAGAGCATGCACGTGACCAAAGATTTTGGGACACACTCCACATTGGCACATCACAGGGACAACATGGGACTCAGACGCCTACACACATGGGCAGCCCCCACAACTGCATGTGGAGATGGTCCATGTATGATACCCATGTCTACCATGCATACACATAGTGATCTACACACATATCCCATGCTTACGTCCACAGTCTGTCTGTAAGGGAGACACATGACCATTGTGATGTAGTAACAAAACTGTATGTAAAACTTATTTACAAAGGGTATTATATACCAACACCCACATTTGACAATTGTAAGTTACAGACAACTCTTGTTAGACAGTCATCTCATGTTTATATTGTAGATAGTTTTAGATAGCTGTAGATAGTCTCCCCAGTTGAAAAACAGGTTGTATCACCCGTTCAATGTAAGTGCATAACAGTTCCCTAGTTCTGCACAAAACTGTTATCTGTAAACTGCACTGATTTTAAAGAGCGCGGTATATAAAAGTAATAAAATAACTAAAAACTAACATAAATAAATAAATGTTGGGTCCCGGAAGACAGGACAGCACAGGGCATGTGTGTGGGCACCACAGGGGCCATCACACACTCCAGGGACGCCCATAAGGGGATGGCTGTCGAGATGCAGTGCCCCTACCCACCACACACTGCAACTCGGCAGCCATCCACTGAATGGAACCTGCCAGCCACCAGATGGTGCGGTCCTGGGCCTGCAGGCATTGCACCATGCCGTCCATTGCCACATACAGGTCCTGTATGCACCTGCCACCACATACACACATGGTGCCTTGTGTCTGTGTGGTGGCATGTGCATGGGCCCTGTCTGTGGCAATGGGTGGCGTAGCTATACCCAGACAGGCACCATCGCCACACACATGTGGCGGCTGGCAGAGACCCACAGTGCCCTGTGCTGTCCTGTGTTCCCTCCCACCCTCCCCCACCCTCCACACCCCCTCCTCCCCCTCCTCCTCCCCATATCACCTCCCACCCACCCTCGCCACCCTTCACACTCCCCTCCTCATCCTCACCCCCAAAACATCAGACACTCTCAACCTCCCCTCCCACCCCACCCTCCACCCCCTACATTTCCCCATCATCCTCTTCCGCCTCCACCACCTCTGCCGCCTCTTCTTCTGCCACCTCCTCCTCCTCCTCCTCTGTTTGGGGTTGGACAGTGGGGCATGTTGGTGTGTGCCCTGATGTGGAGGGGCCCTCGCCAGCAGGAGCATCCTCTGTGGGGGATGACAGTCATTAGCACACTATTATGCGAATCACATACCACATGCACATAGTTTGGCTGTGCACAGGCTGGTGGGCCACTGTGACATTCTTTACTGAGCTGCAGAGGCCACAACACTCACCTCCACATTGTGACATTGCCCCCCTCTGGAGGCAGGCAAGGACCTCCGGGCAGTGCAGATGCAACTCCCAACCCTTTTTGCGTAGGTCCTCTACCTAGGGGGGGGGGAAGCAATGGGAGGGTGCATTAATGACAATATATCTCTGGTGGGTGGCCAACACATATCACACATCTCTGTGCTCAGCATCGTGCTGCTCCTGCTCCTCTGGTCAGTGTGTCCTCTACTAACTGTTGCCAGTGCCAACTGCATGTGTGGCTGTGGGTCTGGTCATGTGTGCAGTGACACATATGTGTACTGTGTGTAACACCCTGGACACACCATACCCTGTTCCTACACTCTCCTTGCATGACATGGCAGTGCCATGCCACGTGTGGTTTGGCCATGCTGGTGTTTAGGGGAGGTCCTCCCTAACCCCCTGTGTGTTCTGGCAAACACATGTGTGTTTGCCTGACCTACACACATCAGCCGACATACCCGCCATGGCACCATGATATCCTACCACGCATGGGTGATGTGTTCTAACATAGAGCGGAAGGTGGGTGGCCCTGTGCACCTTGCCAGGTGCCAATACCATGGCACTTGGCTTTAGACTATACCTCTATGGTCATGACTAGGGCCTCCTGTGATTAGGGCAGTTGTGGCTGACTACGACAGGAGCATGGCCTAACACACCTAGCTGACCTATTAACATCTGTGCTTCTGTCTGGGGTTATGGCAGAGCTCTGAAACCCCAACAGGTGCATGTACCCTTACACCAGCATCTATAATGTTCCTCTGCAATCAGGTATGGGGCTCCTGGGGAGTGGGCAGATGTGTGACCAGAAACTGCAAACACTTCAATGAGACAGCATGAGAAGGTGGGGCGGCTCATGCCACCCACTGTGGCCACAGATGACTGGAAGCAGCCAGAGGCAAAGAAATGTAGGGCACCAAGGAGCTTGACAAAAACCCTGTTTGCGGTTGCGGAAAACTACCTCCCTGTCTCTGGGCGGGACCAGGGCAACATGTGTGCAATCAATAGCTCCCATCACGTGTGGTATCCCGGAAATGCCTCAAAGGCATGGTTCAGGGTCCCCCACTGTTGCCTAGTGTTGGGAATTGCAATGCAATTCCCCACCCAGCTGATCATGGCACGCAGTACCTGGTGGAGACAGCATGAGAAGGTTGGGCGGCTCATGCCACCCACTGCGGCCACAGATGGCTGGAAACAGCCAGAGGCAAAGAAATGTAGGGCACCAAGGAGCTTAACCAAACCCTGTATGGCATGTGACTAACCTGTCAGGGGCTCGAGGTCAGGTCTTAGATCCTCATAGAGCTCCCTAATAGCTCCCGTGCTCAGGCGGTAGAGGGAGATGACCTGGTCCTCATGCATTCCCTGGAGCTGGGCCCTGGGCCTGTAGAGGCAAGGCTGGCGAGCCTGCAACTCTGCATGTCTCCTGCCCCATGCAGGTACAACCCCTGACTGGCCTTCCCCCACAGCTACAGGTCTGAGTTGCAGCGGGTCTACACCCATGCCCTGTGCCTCAGCCACATTGACACCATCTCCCCCGTCAGGCAACCGCAGCCCCTGCTCACTTCCCTCTGCAACCACAGCAACCACGAAGGTCGCCATAGACTCAACCCATCCAACCTCTCTACAACACTCAAACACAGACAGTCACCTTACTAACCAAGCCACACACCATTCACACCACACACACACACAGCCAGCCACACAATCCAAACAACACTCACAAACACAGCCACTACACACAATACACCTTCCTTTGACTCTCCACAAGCTTCACTAACACGGCACGGCCTCTCTCACTCTCCTACACAAAACCCTCAATGTGAACCAGGTGTGCAGGTGTATTTAAAGTGTATACTTACGTTGCGCGCGTTGCACATGTGCCGTCGCATGAGCATGGCAGTTGCATGCATTGCGCATGCACAGTCAAATGAGCATGGCAGTTGCACGTGTTGTGAATGTGCCGCAGGGACGTGGAAGGTGCATGAGCGTGACACAATGTTACACATGTGCTGTGTGTGAGCGTTAGACATACGCATGTGCTGTGTGATGTAACGCACATACGCTACACCCCATGCGCACAGCACACATATGATGTCTCCTATGCACTCACCCTCAGCATCTACACGGTGCATGCGCAATGCACACAGCAGCCGCATGCGCATACATGCACATGTGCACCGCATGCGCATGCGCAACGCGCGTTATGTAAAAAAACCCTATAAATACACCTGCACACCTGGGTTACATTGAGGGGTTTGTGTAGGAGAGAGAGAGAGAAGGTGTGTGGTGTTAACGAGGTTGAGATAGTGTCAGGAGAAGGTGTGAGGCGTAGGAGGCTGTGTTTGTGAGTAGTGGTGGTGGAGAGAGTGAGAGGCAGGTGGAGAGGTGCTGGAGAGTGCAGAGGCAGGTGGAGAAGTGTGTGGCCAAGCAGAGGAGGGAGAGAGGAGGGGAGGTGAGGAGCAGGTGAGAGAGACAGGAGAGGTGAGTATCAGACAGCAGGGAGAGGAGGGGGGCGGGAAGCAGGTGTGAGGTGGAGCTCAGGGGGTTAGGAGCAGGAATGAATGATAAGGAGGGAGAGGGAGAAGAGCATAGGGTGTTGGAGCAGCAGCACATGGCAAGAGTGGAGGAAGGGCGGCCACCTACTCAGCAGGACACAGAGCCGGCAGGATGTGGTGGGCCTGGAGTGGTGGCAGCAGGCACGTCGGGTGGGTCACAGCCCACATAGGGGCCCCCAACTGCCAAGAAAAGGCAGATACCAATGCCAGCTGCAGAACGGAGGAGGGCTGTGTGGTTCAGCCCTCAAGAAAACCAGATCCTGCTGGCCAGTGTTCTGGAGAACTATGAGGTTCTCTATGGGCGGTTCAGCAGCACCACCACAGTGGCCACACACACAGAAGTCTGGAAGGAGGTGCAGGTGGCCGTGGCAGAGGCAGGGGGGCCACCCAGGGACCTTGACAGCCTCAGGAAGCGCTTTAATGATATAAAATGTGGTGTGCGAGCACACATGGTTGCTGAAAGGCAACATGCCATGGGCACCGGTGGGGGTGGCCCCTTCACACCAACCCTCACACCCCTGGAGCAGGAGCTTTCAAACCTGTTTTTGAAGCTCAACCATTTGCCTATGCCGGTGGCACATGGGTGTGCTGTACTCCTTTACACCCCTTTTAATTCTCATGTTTCTGTCCTCCTCTCACATATGTTCCTAACACCATCCCTTTGTCTATCTGCTCTACACATGTCTCGTCACTCCAGCTACAAACCTCCTCCCACACCTGTTATTGCTATGTCCGTTAAGATTATAAGGCCCGCTGAACAGGGAATGTCTATTTGTCATACTACATTCACAGTGATGCGTGTGCTTGGCAGTGCCCTATAGTTGCTTAATAGTAGTAGTTTGAGGTGTAGTAGTATCTATGCAGCATACGTACAGGGCACACCCAAGCATACATTGATCGTGAGGTGGATGTATTACACAGGTGTACATAGTTGGACTGTGAAAACCTATCTGTGCTGTTAATGCTTTTCCACAAACCAGGTGACTACACTATCATGGAGGCACCTGAGGAGGAGGATGTGGCAGGGCCTCAGGGTGGGGAGGAGCCAGAGGCCACAGTCTCCGGGGACATGACAAGTGAAGGGGAAGAAACACCGGCAAACTATGAGGTACCCGAGGCACAAGACATGGCGACAGATGATAGTGCCACATTGGGGGACGCTGGCAGCACTGCACAGGCTGGAGCGGGTGCTGGAACGGAGGACACCCACCACCCCATGCCCCATGCCCCAGGATCAGCAGGCACCACACCCACATCCATGGCCACCATCCTCGCAGAGCTCAGTGCCCACAGTGCCTCAGCACGGCATGATGCTGAAGCTGGATAACAGCATACACACCAATCCCCATGTGTGTGTTGGCAACAACCACAAGGGGATTGGATGTTGCCAACATAGCAGATTGTTTATAATGTTTGAGGGGGGGTGTTATGTGCCATGTGCGTTCCACCCTCCTGTCGGATGGTTTGTCAAGTGTCAGCATGTTTGAAGGGCTCAGACACACACATACTGTGCACGGCCATATACCCCAAGTAAGCAGACAGCGGAAACCACTGATAACAGGCCACCCAGAAACCCTGCCCAACAGACACCCCTCCATGGGTATTGTTATGCAGCATAGTCTGTCAACATGATCTGCACTGTGCACCAGCATTGTAGAGAGCAGGGAACCCCAGATATATGTATGTGTGTGCGATGACACCTCATGTCATCTGACCTATCTCAGACAACCAGTGTGCAGATCAAGCATCAACAGATTAACCTGCCACACTGACATGTGTGAGATCTGTGATTCCCATGACCCCTCATCAGGACCCCTTCCAGGCATGAGAATGTCTCATGGGACACACAGGTCTAACCATGGTCATGCGTTGCTACTTGTGGCATGCATGAGTGTTCTGCAGACTGATCTGGTGGAATATGGCTGACATGTGCATGTGTGACAGGTGGCTCTGAAGGAGGTATCTCACATATCATGGTGTCTTCCACCCATAGGCACTCGTCAGATGCTGGAGCAAATACACCGTGATCTGTTGGCAAACATGGCGGAGATACACCAGCTGCGGACAGCAGCTGAAACCATGGCGGGGGCACAACTCTGGATTGCCAACACCCTGGAGGCCTTAGCGGCCAGATTACTGCAGCCAGCACTGGCACCGGAGGCTGCACCAGCAGCCCAGTACCAGAGGGGTGGGTTGGGGTGTGAGCAACATGGACATCCATGCCAGATGTGAGCAACAGAAATAAAACATACTGAACTATGACATCCTATGTGTTTGTTTCCAATGTATTCCACTGTGGTTCCCTACATAGCCTGCACCTCATGTTGTCTCCCTGCCCTCATGAGCCATACCCATGCCCCTCGGTGGTGGGGTGTCTGAACTGACACCTATCAGCACGCATAGGTCATACCATGCCCTGTTTGGCATGGACTGTGCCAGGTCCCCTCCCCATAACCTATGCGTGGGGGTATACCGTGCCTCTCCTGTTGAACAGCCATATGTTCATGGTGCTACATGTCTGGTGTAGGGATGTGCCACCCTCTCCCACCCCATATACCCCTACATCATTGGAGACACATGTGTGCCCATCCTCCCTTCCCACTGCAGGCCCTATGTGGCTGCCCTCCCACATAGGCTCTCATGCGGCACAGGCAGACAAGGGTGGCATGCGTTGGTCGGCTGCTCATCCTTTGCAAGCGCTTGTAGTCACTCACTGCCCATCCCTGTGACATGCATTGGCCCAGGCCGCCCTCAACAGGTATTCCCCTGAGCAGCTCCTGGGTTCAGCAGTACATCTTACCCTCCATGCAAAATATTGCTGTTTGCTGGTTCCGCTATTGGCACACAGGCATGGTGCATCAGATATGGTCCCCACACATTGCACACAGCATGCTCGTGACCAGGTACTTTAGGACATGCTCCACATTGGCACATCACAGGGTCAACCTTGGACTCACATGCCTATGCACATGGCCAGCCCCCACAACTGCGTGTGGAGATGGTCCATGTATGATACCCATGTCTACCTTGCATACACATACCCATCTACACACATGTCCCATGCTTACGTGCATAGTCTGTCTGTAAGAGCGACACATGACCATTGGGATGTTTTTACAAAACAGTATTTACAAATGTTTGAAAACTATACATGAACATATACACATATGTACATTTGAACATAAGATTTGCCATACTGGGTCAAACCAGGGTCCATCATGCCCAGTGTCCTATTTACAACAGTGTACAGTCTAGGTCTTAAGGACCCAGCTGTCATGTCAGGTCATGGAAGACAGGACAGCACAGGGCACATGTTTGGGAATCACAGGGGCCATCAGACACTCCTGGGATGCCCATCAGGGGATGGCTGCCGACCGAGCAGACACTTCCTCTCGGAAGCCATCCACTGGATGGACCCTGCCAGCCACTGGTTGGTGTGCTCCAAATAATGGAGGCATTGCTCAATGCCATCCATGACCACATACAGGTCGTACACGCACCTGCCACCACACACACACATGGCGCCAGGTGTGTGATCATGGATGGCATTTCCACACCCAGCCATCCATCATTGCCCACCACATGCAGTGGCTGGCAGGGACCCACAGTGCCCTGTGCTGTAATGTGTTCTCTCACACCCTCCCCCCACCCAACACTCCGCACCTCCCCTGCCACCTCCCTCCCACCCTCCCCACCCTCCGCACTCCCCCCTCCTCTTCCCCCCAAACCATCACCCACACGCTCTCTCTCCCCTCCCACCCCACCCTCCACCCCCTCCATGTTCCCATCATTCCCCTCCGCCTCCGCTGCATCTGCCACCTCCTCCTCTGCCTTCTCCTCCTCCTCCACTGCCCCTTACTCCTCCACCTCCTCCTCCGTTGGACGGCGGGCAGTGGGGCGCCTCAGAGAATGGCCGGACATGGAGGGGCCCTCACCGGCGGCATCACCCTCTGTGGAGGATGACAGTCATTAGCACACTATCATGTGAGTCACATAACACATGTACATATTCAGGCACCACACAGGCTAGTGGGCCACTCAGACATTCCTTACTGAGCTGCAGAGGCCATAAAACTCACCTCCACTTTGGCCCATCGCCCCCCTCTGGAGGCGGGCGAGGTATTCGGGGTGGTGCAGCGGCAAACTCACGTCCCTTTTTCCGTAGGTCCTCTACCTGGGGGGGGTGAAAGCAATGGGTGGGAGCATCAATGACCATATATCTCTGGTGGGTGGCCAACCCAAATCAAACATCTCTGTGAGCAGCATCGTGCTGCTCCTGCTCCGCTGCTCAGTGTGTCATGTACTAACTTTTTGCCAGTACCACCTGCATGTGTGGCTGTGGGTCTGGGCATGTGTGCAGTGACACCTATGTGTACTGTGCGTAGCACCCTGGACACACCATACCATGCTACTATGCTCTCCTTGCATGACATGGCAGCACCATGCCACATGTGGTTTGGCCATGCTGGTGTCCAGGGGAACCCCCCTAACCCCCTGTGTGGTCTGGCAAACACATTTTTGTTTTCCTGACCTACACACATCATCTGACACAACCCCAATGGCAACATGATATCCTAACACGCATGGGTGATGTGTCCTTACATGGAGCGGAGGGTGGGTGGCCCTGTGCACCTTGGCAGGGGCCACTACCATGCCATTTGACTTTCTACTATACCTCTATGGTCATGACTAGGGCCTCGTGTGAGTAGGGTAGTTGTGGCTGGTAACAACAGGGGCAGGGTCCAACACACCGAAATGGCCTATTAACATCTGTTCTCCTGTCTGGGGTTATGGCAGTGCTGTGCAACCCCAACAGGTGCATGTATCCTTACAACAGCATCTGTAATGTTCCTCTGCAATCAGGTATGGAAATCCTGGTGAGTGGGCAGATGTGTAACCTGAATCAGCGTACAGTTCTGAGATATATGGCTTTGTTACAGGCCTTTGTAATCAGATCTCATAGCTCATGGGGGTGGGGTGCTGTAAAGCACATCCACAACTGCACCTACTATATCATCTGGATCCATCACAGACGTGTGCAATGAGGTGTGGGCCTCACGGACTAGGGGAGATGTGAGACCTACCTGGCATAACCTACCACAATATCTGGATGACATACCCACCGTTGCAATCAGGGCTCAGGCCTCCTGGGGGTAGGTTGGAATATAACAGAGCAACAGCAGCTTAACCATACCACCAGGGTGACTGACAGGCCACTTTGATGGGCTCTCAGGACTCCTGGGGGTAGGGTGGAATATAACAGAGCAACAACAGCTTAACCATACCACCAGGGTGACTGGCAGGCCACTTCGATGGGCTCTCAGGACTCCTGTGGGTAGGGTGAATTAGAAAACAGCAACAGCAGCATACACCATGCCACCAGGGTGACTGACAGCCCTCTTTGATGGGCTCTAAGGACTCCTGGGGGTAGGGTGAATTAGAAAACAGCAACAGCAGAATAAACCATACCACCAGGGTGACTGACAGCCCACTTTGATGGGCTATCAGGACTCCTGGGGGTAGGGTGAATTAGAAAACAGCAACAGCAGCATAAACCATACCACCAGGTTGACTGACAGCCCACTTTTATGGACTCTCAGGACTCCTGGGGGTAGGGCAGATGTTTTAAACTGCCAAGGCACATACAACCATATCACCAGGATGACTGACAGACCATTTGGAGCACATCTCAGGACCCCTATGGGTAGGGCAGATGTGTGACCCTGCAAATGCGGAACCTACCATATCAGCATCATGTTTACAAAACCTCTTTAGGCAGATCTATGAACATAAGAACATAAGAACATAAGATATGCCATACTGGATCAGACCAAGGTCCATCAAGCCCAGTATTCTGTTTCCAACAGTGGCCAATCTAGGTCATATGTACCTAGCAGTTTCCCCAAGGGACACAGGTTCCACAATGCTTGTATTGGTTCAAGCATTGATATCCTGGGTCCCTTCTTAATAATGGCTTATGGACCTTTCCTCCAGGAACTTGTCCAAACCTTTTTTAAACCCAGCTACACTAACAGCCTTTACTACATCCTCCGGTAACAAATTCCAGAGTTTGATTACACGTTGAGTGAAAAAATATTTTCTTTTATTAGTCTTAAATAGTTTACCCTGTAGCTTCATTGCATGTCCCCTAGTCTTTCTATATTCTGATAAGGTAAACAATCGAACTACGTTTACCCGTTCCACTCCGCTCATTAATTTATAGACTTCTATCATATCTCCCCTCAGCCGTCTCTTTTCCAGGTTAAAGAGCCCTAACCTTTTTAGCCTTTCTTCATAGGAGTATCCTTCCATCCCCTTTACCATTTTGGTGGCTCTTCTCTGAACCTTTTCTAATAACTCTATATCCTTTTTAAGATACGGCGACCAGAATTGCACACAATATTCAAGGTGCGGTCTCACCATGGAACGATATAGAGGCATTATAATATCCTTTGTTTTATTTTCCATTCCTTTCCTTATCATACCTAGCATTCTATTTGCTCTCTTGGCTGCTGCTGCACACTGGGCCGAGGGTTTTAACATGGTATCCACAATGACGCCTAAATCTTTTTCCTGGGTGGTGGTTCCTAATGTGGAACCTTGCATCGTGTAACCATAGTTTGGGTTGTTCTTCCCTAGGTGCATAACCTTGCACTTGTCCACATTAAATTTCATCTGCCATTTTGATGCCCAGTCTTCCAATTTATCAAGATCCTCTTGCAATTTTCCACAATCCTCTTGGGTTTTAACAACTTTAAATAGTTTTGTGTCATCTGCAAATTTGATAACCTCACTCGTTATTCCACTTTCCAGGTCATTTATGAATATGTCAAAAAGCAGCGGACCCAGCACAGATCCCTGGGGTACACCACTATTCACCTTTCTCCATTGGGAAAATTGGCCATTTAGCCCTACCCTCTGCTTTCTATCTTTTAACCAGTTCCTGATCCACAATAGTACACTGCCTCCTATCCCATGACTCTTTAGTTTTGCCAAAAGTCTCTCATGAGGGACCTTGTCAAAGGCTTTCTGAAAGTCCAGATACACAATATCAACCGACTCCCCTTGTCCACCTGATTATTCACTCCTTTAAAAAAAACATAACAGATTAGTAAGACAAGATCTTCCTTGTCTAAAGCCATGTTGGCTGTCTCTCATTAGTTCATGACTATCTACATGCTGAGTAATTTTATTCTTTATGATGGTTTCTATCATTTTTCCCGGTATTGACGTCAGGCTCACCGGTCTATAGTTTCCAGGATCACCCCTGGAACCCTTTTTAAAAATTGGTGTTACATTGGCGATCCTCCATTCTTCAGGTATTAGAGATGATTTTAATGATAGTTCACAGATTACTAATAGCAGGTCTGCAATCTCATATTTCAGTTCTTTCAATACTCTTGGATGTATACCATCCGGCCCAGGTGATTTGCTACTCTTCAGCTTATCTAATAGTTGTAATACATCTTCTCGATGTATCGATATTTCCTTCAATTCTTCTGTACCTTTAAATACCACTTCAGTCATGGGTAACATCCCTACATCTTCCTCAGTAAAGACTGAAGTAAAGAATTCGTTCAGTCTCTCTGCTATCGCCTTGTCGCCTCTTAGTGCTCCTTTAACCCCTTTATCATCTAATGGACCAACTGACTCTCTCACAGGTTTTTTGCTACGAATGTACTTGAAAAGGTCTTTACTTCACACTTTTCCTTCTGCAGCAAGCTTCTTCTCAAATTCTCCCTTTGCCTGCCTTATCAATGCCTTGCATTTGACTTGCCAGTGCTTGTGCTGTTTCCAGGTTTCGTCGTTTGGCTCTTTTTTCCATTTCCTAAAAGATGCTTTTTTGGCAACAACAGCCTCTCTGACCTCAACTTTAAACCATGCTGGCAGTTTTTTTGGACTTCTTTCCACTTTTCTTAAAGCATGGAATACAGCTGGTCTGGGCTTCCAAGATAGTATTTTTCAACAACAGCCAAGCCTGATGTACGTCTTTAACCTTTGCAACTGCTCCTTTTAGTTTTTTCTTGACTGTTTTCCTCATTTTATCATAGTCTCCCTTTCGAAAGTTAAAAGGTAGTACTGTGGATTTCCTTACTATCCCTCCTCCACTAATTAAATCAAAGGCGATCATGCTATGATCACTATTGCCAAGTGGCCCCAACAACCTTATCTCTTGCACTAGATCTGGTGTTCCACTAAGGATTAGGTCTAATATGGCTTCCCCTCTGGTCAGTTCATGAACCAGCTGCTCCAAGAAGCAGTCATTTATTTCATCTAGGAACTTTATCTCCCTAGCATGTCCTGACGTGACACTGACCCAGTCGATACCGGGGTAGTTGAAATCACCCATTATTATTACTGTGCTGTAACTTTTGTTAGCTTCCTTGATTTCTTTGAGCATTTCATCATCCATTTGGTCATTCTTGCCAGGCGCTCGATAGTACACCCCCACTGCCATTGCCTTCCCCCTTTTACATGGAATTTCAATCCATATAGATTCTACAGCAGATTTTGTTTCCTGCAAAACTTTAATCCTTTCTGACTCAATGCCCTCTCTAACATAGAGAGCAACCCCTCCACCAATTTGATCAGCTCTATCATTATGATATAGTTTGTACCCAGGTATCACAGTGTCCCACTGGTTGTCGTCCTTCCACCATGTCTCTGATATTCCAATCATATCTAACCTTTCATTTATTGCTATATATTCTAACTCTCCCATCTTATTTTTTAGACTTCTATCATTTGCATACAAGCATTTTAGAGAATGTATTTTATCCATATTAATTTGTCTGTTAGACATGAGTAATTTGGGATCTTTAAACTCTGTCTGCTCCGTACTTGAGGGCATTTGGGCTACTTTACTCTTTTGTGGAACCTCTCTGCTTTTGGTAGTATCCTTCAAAGATACATTCTTCCGAACCATCTGCTCTTGGGCGACTGTCGGCTTTCCCCTAATATCTAGTTTAAAAGCTGCTCTATCTCCTTTTTAAAGGTTAATGCCAGCAGCCTGGTTCCATCCCGGTTAAGGTGAAGCCCATCCCTTCGGAAGAGCCCCTCCTTTCCCCAGAATGTTCCCCAGTTCCTAACAAATCCAAACCCCTCATCTCTGCACCATTGTCTCATCCACGCATTGAGACTCCGGAGCTCTGTCTGCCTTTTGGGTCCTGCGCGTGGAACAGGAAGCATTTCGGAGAATACTACCCTAGAAGTTCTGGATTTCAACTTCCTACCTAAAAGCCTAAATTTAGCCTCCAGAACCTCCCTACCACTTTTTCCTATGTCATTGGTACCAACATGTACCAAGACAGCAGACTCCTCCCCAGCACTATCTAAGACCTTATCTAGGTGGCGCGTGAGGTCTGCTACCTTCGCACCAGGCAGGCATGTTACCAGGCGATCCTCACGTCCACCAGCCACCCAGCTATCTACATGCCTAATGATCGAATCACCAACTATAACGGCTGTCCTAACCCTTCCCTCATGGGCACATGGCCCTGGAGAAACTTCCTCGGTGCGAGAGGGTTTTACATCACCTGGAGGACAGATCCTAGTTACAGGATCACTTCCTGCCACACCAGGGTGATGCTCTCCTGTCACGTGACCTCTCTCCTCCATGGCAACAGGGATGCTGCCAGACTGGAGGTGGGACTTCAGGACTATATCCCTGTAGGTCTCGTCTATGTACCTCTCTGTCTGTCTTATGCTTTCCAAGTCTGCTACTTTAGCCTCTAGAGAATGGACTCGTTCCCTGAGAGCAAAGAGCTCCTTGCACCTAGTGCACACGTAAGACCTCTCACCAACTGGGAGAAAATCATACATGTGACACTCAATGCAAAAGACTGGAAAGCCCCCATCCCACTGCTGGACTGCTGTCTGCATCTTAGTTTTAAGTTTGTGTTTAGATCTAAGTTCTTTACTTACTAAGGGTTGCTATGGATATTTATACTATGGATAAATTATAGCTCTTAGCTGGTGCTAGACTCTAACTTCTTATGAAATTTAAAGTACAAGCTCTCTGCTGGGTTCTAAATTTAACCAGAAAGCTCTTTTCTGTGTTGTAAATTTAAGCTAAAAGAACTTTGCTGATGCTAGGCCCTGAGTGACTATTAAATGTAAACTACAAGCTCTCTGCTGGGTTCCAAATGTAACCAGAAAGCTCTCTTCTGTGTTTTAAATTTAAACTAAAAGTACTTTGCTGTTACTAGGCCCTGAGTGACTATTAAATTTAAAGTACAAGCTCTCTGCTGGGTATGAAATGTAACCAGAGAGTTCTCCTCTGTGTTTTAAATGTAAACTTAAACTGCTGCTACTAGGCCCTGACTGATTTAACAAAAATAGTGGATCACAGATTAATTAGCTTTAATACAAAGAATTCCTTTTAGAAAATTACCAGAAGTAAATACTCACAGTTGCAGATCTCCCTCCAGAAGCAACAGTCCCCCTTACCAGTCTTGTGTTACGGTTTGTTTTAACACATCAACAGCAGCAGCTGCCATAACACCAGGATGACATCTGGAACTCTATGATCAGGTCCTTAGCCTCCTGGGGATAGGGAAAACCACTCAGATGTGATACATAGAGGGTATATCACGTGGGTTTAACTAATAAACTTAAATGAGATAGACTACCTACACACAGCAGCATGCACAGCTACAATCGACACTGGATATGTATATGGATATACTGACCTGTCCCCATACACTTACCTCACATGGGTAGTCTGCCAGATGGTTGTAGCGCCATGTCACGCAGTCCCAGGCCCTCCTGACTATCCCCAGGTCCTGCCGCTTGGAGGATCCTGGGAAAAACTTGTGCTGTCTGGTGCAGATGAGGCCTGCGAGGTGGTGAAGCTCCCTTCTCGTGAAGGCTGGCTTCCTTGAGCGGGTGGCCATTTTCACCAATGGCTTGCTCACAGACGCATGTACGCACGTGCGCTGCAATGTGCTGTGGTGCGCAGCAGTGCCTATGTGCCTCAACGCGCGCATCATTGAGGCACGCTAGCAACGTGCCCATGCCTATGCCACAGCTGGTACACAGGAAATGGTGGCACAAACAATATTTATAAAGATCTATGCTGCAAACGCATACTGCAGTGATGTGTCTGACATTTTAAAACACAATTTGATTATTATGCATTTCTCTGATTGTTGCCATGTTTGGATCTCAAACCCATCACCACTGGCTCTTAGAGCATTTTATTAACCAGTGTGCTATGCCTTTTCACATCGCAATGGCTGGCTAAACAGTTACACCAGGGGTTATGTTTACTAAACCGTCTTAATGTGCACCCAGCAATAATGTGCAGGATGCCATAAGGAAAGTGGGTGTTCCAGTCTAAACGTAGCAATCACACAATAAGTTGCGTGGTGCATATTATCACATGATAGAGGGAGGCGTGCCACGTTAACGCGCGGTAATCTTAAGTAGGTGCACTGACATGCAAACAGAGCAGCAGAGGTGTAGCACATTGGTTAATACACTGACTGATGGTACAGGGGTCATGGGTTCAATCCCCCATTGTGCCTAATGAATGAGGTGTTACTCTTTATGTTTAAGCAGTGCTTTGTGAGGCATTTTATTTTTATTTTAATTAGTGCTGCCAGAAAACACACCCTCACAGTGCCATAACCTAAGGTGCCACATAAGGCGCCCTATAAGGCACTCCAGAGGGTACATTATAAAGTGCACAGTCTGCCAAGGCACCCTATAATGTCCCCTATAGGACACATTATAAGGCGCCTTATGGGGCACCTTAAGGTTACAGCACTGTGAGGGTGTTTTTGCTGGCAGCACTAATTTCCATTAAAAATAAGCAATGCCTAGGACAGCCCTATCAAATAACCCCACTGTGGGATCAAACCCATGACCTCTGGTTTCACAGGCAGTGAAGTAACCAGTGGGCTGCAGCTTTATAGCTACTGTCAAGCCCCTGGCTGACTACAGAAGGACTGCACGTCACCACACAAACATTCTGCTGTGGTTACCAGGATAGGGTCAACCCACCCGTACCCATTATGCACAACACATTCAAATCAGCAGTCTACAGATGATCACTAGATGGGGTATGCACCCCACAGCACCTCATCCTGGTTGGGGGAACTGACCGAGTGTACCCCAACAGCACCTCAGCCTAGAAGGGGGTGCCAACGGTGTGTGTTAGTGGCACAGAGTAGCTGCAGACCGTCACATTGTGTGGGTATTGTGTTCACCCTGAGGGTGAGGTGGAGCAGCCAGCGCCAGGTCCGCAGCAACTTTCATGGCAGGAATAGGCCATGTTGCAGGTACCCATCAGCGTGTGCGTGTGTGGTAGTTCTTGCAGACACACCTAGGATACATGAGTGTCCATCTGTATTTGCACCAATCACATCTAGCCCTTATGGACTATGATGCACCCAGAATAGTGCATATTCTGTGTTGGTGCCATGGTAACATGATGTAAGCAAAGGGAGGTGGTGTGTGTGGACCCATAGGCAGATTATGTACTACCACCCAACCCACCCTCTGTGGCTCAGGGTGGGAGACAGGATCCCCCCACCAACCAATCCAAATTCTACCTCCCTGAAATGGTAGCAGTAGCAGGGAGCCATCAACCCCAGTCCTGCTGGGCAACAGACACCCTACAGGGCAGCCAATGCAGAGCTGTACACATCCATAAGGCAAAATGGCAGAAGGACAGTAGACCTGGAAATGCTCAACTGCCCCCCACCACCATCTGACATTCTCCAGCAGCAAGCACAGTGAGTCTCCAGTCACTGCACCCTGCAAGGTGTTCAAGCCATACACATATAACAGCAAACAGTCTGCTAGCTAATCCACAGTACATGTTTCTGTAAAAGACATCTGCACCCAAAACTGGGATGTGAACACACTCACCAAGCAGATAAGTCAGTGATTAGAACCCATACACTTCATTCAAGAACAATACAGTAGTGCACTATGGGGGAACCCAGCCATGCCGTGGTCACTACTCAGTCAGGGTGAGAGTGACCTCCCAGCAGGGCATGCTGTGGCCACCCTGTCTGTGCAGGTTGTGGCCAGGCACTGCAATGTCCGAGCCATTGCCCTATGCCCTGTGCAGATGCATCCTGGCCAGGCCACCCTGTCCGGGCTATACCCATGGTACCTTGCTCCTCATTATGCACATTGGCAGGCTGACACTGGCAACAGTGCAAGCAGTGCGGGCTGAGGAAGGTGTTGGCAGCCACCACACACTGGGTAGACAGACACACACTCCCACATCTATGCCAGCTTTGTACAACTATAGAGGCTTTTGGCAGCCCTGGCCACCGCACCAGTCCTGGGCACAGTGCAGGCATGGCTGTGGTATGCAATGCTGTTGGGGTCACTCCCCAGGGTTGTAAACACTGTCAGACACCAGACCTGAAACACACTCTACAGACAACAGAGAGGTTGCTATGATACAGCTCAATGAGCAGATTGTGCTTAACCTAGGGATTGCTATCTGCCAGTAATCATAGCAACCTTTTGATATATGTGTACTGTATTCCCAGGTTTAGGGTGGCAGTGCTATGGTATGCAAGTGCTAGTACTGGGAGATGGTGCTGCACGGAGGGCCCAATATCCTGCCTCTCCAGGCGGCTTTGGATAATGGCGCCTGTGGGTGCGGGTGTTTCTGCCCCTGTTGGCCGCTGCTCTAGGGAAGAGGTTCCCAACTCTGGTCCTGGTGGGCCAAACACTGTTCGGGTTTTCATGCTGTCCCTAATGAATATGCATGGATACATCTGCATACCATGGGGGCGGTGCATAGAAATTAGAGACAGCATCTTTATTAGAGACAGCATGATGCCTGAATGGAGTTTGGCCCTCCAGGACTGCATTTGGGAAACTCTTCTCTAGGGATTGCACATGTCTATGGTGTCTGTGCTCTGTAGGGTAAAATATGGGCATTTCAGGCATGTTTATGTTATCTGCAATAAAGGTTCTGTCTTTATTACCACGGTTTAGTACTGGGTAAAACATGGGGATTGGGTTGGTGGGAGCCACAGCTGGGTCTTGAACCTGTGACCTTCTGCTCTTGAACACACTGGCTGTGCATACTGCAACACACTGTTGCCACAGGGACAGCTCATTCCTTGCAGATACCATGACTGTTTGTCAGACATACCTTGTCTGTTGCAGTGCATGGCACCCACCTAAACAGGGCTAGGCCATGGTATGCTGTGGGCAGCTGCCACTGCCCCCCTCCACCACCAGTACCCCTCCGCCGCCATGCTGACATGCCCTTCTGCTGGTGGTGCTGGTGGTGCACAGTCTCAGGCCATCCAGTGTGCCGGTAGGCGGTTGCCTATAGTGTGGGTTCTGGGGTAGGGGTGCCTGCATAGCTGTCCACGCTTCCCCCCAGCACCTCCTGCCAATGTTCTGTGCCCTTGGGGGTACCTGCTGGGTACTATCCCCTGTGACACTGTGGAAAACACACTCGTGCCCATGTTGGGCCCTCATCAGTTGCTGTCTGGCGGCTCTACTGTTTAAGCATTCCTATGGGCCACCTTGGCATCACCCTAGTCCACACTGTGGCCCAGCAGCACCACAGCATGTGCCACCTGCAGCCCTCTGTATCCCCTTTTCCAGCATCTGTCCAGTTGCCCATTCCGACTTGCCCACCCTGCTGTTGCGGGACATGTGCATGCCATAGGAAACCTGTCCAGTAGAAAGGGAAAACCCTGATCAGCGCTATTTCACTGTGGGATCATTCACCTTGTATGGGGACAGAGCATAGACCCTTCCGAAATTAATATCTTTTTTTGGAGCTTTCTCGGTAGTGTTTTTTTATGTTTCCCATTAATATCACTATTGCCCAGCTTGGTTATGGTTTTTTTACATTTGTTGAGGTCATTTTCAATGTTTATTTGCCCTTTTGTTCTGTGCACATGTATCACATTTATCACTTTTTGTAGGTTTCCCTGGCTTTGCTGTACATTGTTGACGGAAGTGGTTTCTCTTCCCTTTAAATCTGCTCTAACGCCAGGGTTTCACTGGCGTTAGTTTTCAGCCCTGGATTCCACAGTGTTAGTGTGCAGGGAGCCTCTCCTCTCCCACTCTACACCCATTGACCCTCTCTCTCCGCCCCTGTGGAGCCTTCCTCCGCCCTCCGGGAGCCTTTCTCCACCCTCAGCGCTCGTTTGCGCCGCTGAGCGCGTTATCGCGCGCTAAGGTATCTCTGCGCCCGATAAAGCACCATTATCGTGCGATAATGTGCCTTATCGCCTGATAACGTTGCAGCAGCGCAATTAGCACCCTTTAGTAAACATACCCCTTAGTCTCACAAGATACTTCTGCAAATCCTCATAGTCCTCTGTTGTTTTAACAATGTTGAATAATTTTATGGCATCTGCAAATTTGATTACCTTGTTTCTCACAGTTATATCTAGATCATTTATAAATATGCTAAACAGTACAGGTTCCTGCACAGATCCTTGAGGTATTACACTGCTGATGCTTTTCAATGTAGATAACTGACCATTTCTCTGTTTCGTATCTTTTGGCCAATTTGTAATGAGCAAAAGGACATGAAGGGCATGGCCTCTTATTCCATGACTCATTTCCTAATGAGTCTCCCATCAGAGTTTATGTCAAATGCCTTCTGAAAATCAAAATACACTACATCAACCAGCTTACCATCCATTTTCCACTTTATAGGTGTGTTTGCTTAAGCAATAGTTCCTTTTGTTAAAGGGCTGGAGTATCTGTGTAGTTGTCTGTCTGTATACATAGGGAACTTGGCGCACACAATAAAGGTAAGGAAAAAAGTGGAGGAAGAGAGCTTCCACAGCTATCTAATTAAGTCCCCCGAGAGCAGAGAAAAGCATGGCCACATCAGCAGTTGTTGCAAAGCAGACTTTTATTTAAAAAACTCATGGGTTCACAAAGACCCAACTTGGCCAAGTATCAGCTATAGAGCCTGCATCAGGGGTCTGAAAATACAGAGATAATAATACAAAAAATGAATTCAACTAGATAAAAAATAAATATAAATAAATGATAATAATGAACATTAAGGGGTATGTTTACTAAACAGCGGTAATGAGCATTAATGGCAGTGAAAAGGGGTTTTCCATGTGAAAAAGGCTATGGGCGGCTAGGGGGCATTCCAGCGGTACAAGGGGCCACTTAATGTGTGCTAACAGGACATTGAGTGCTAAGGTATCAAGCATGCACCTTAATGCTCAAAAAACAGCTGTCACATTATTGCTGGATAAGGGAGCCCCAGCAAAATCCAATGGAAAGGTGATAAATGGAAAGATAGGTGGGAGCTGAAGGGCCTGACAGATCAGTGGGAATCTGACATGCCAACTAGTAAGTGTGACGAGCTTGTGGGAGGAAACCGTACCTATGCACAGGGGGGTGCCCACCTAAAACGCCATGATGTTAGTGTGTGACAGGACTGGTGATGTGAAGATCAGGCACAGGAGAGGCATGTGTGAAGCATCCAAATGTGGAAAAGAGTACCTGTGTAGGTCATGGTGCAGCAGCCTGCATGAGAAGACATGACTGCACTCAGCCGACAGAGGCGGATGGATGGGCTAAAGGAAGAATGATGGCAGATGAGAGGGTAGTATGGGCTGGCAGCATTGATGTGCCATAGGTGTCATCCCCAACATATTTGTACTGGATGGGAAAATATGCATTAGTGCCACATGGAAGGCCTAATACCAGACATGTGGGTCACACACTGTCCCAGTCACACAACTGCCATACAACACCCCAGACAAATGTGCAGAAAACAACTAGCAGGTGTCATCCAAATTGTGAAAATAGGGCGCATACAGACATGAGGTGATACCTGCAGGTGGCTACCTAAGGGGTAGGATGTGTCCGCATGTACTGCAGAGATGTGATGGAGCCAAAGCTGTACAGTAACAGTCATGATATCATACATGACTCATGTTGCCTAAGTAAGTTACAGCTGTATGCATGTAACTGCCTGTTAGTATACCGCTGTAGGAGTGCAGTCACATTGGGATACATCTTACAGTCAATTGGTAATGTCTGATGATAAACAGGAACTGTATGGACCTGCAGTCAGCTGAGTCATTGGTGGATTAAGTGATCAGCTCAAGGTCACAAGGAGGTGTTATCAGTCAGTCCAAGAAGGTTGTGGCAAATACAGAAATGCGACAGAAACACATTCCAAAATGTCACATAAGGAGTGGTAGTGCGTCTCAAACCCTGTTTCCTTGCCCCCCCCCCCCCCCCCCATCTTTTACCATGACTATCACACCATGCCTTGAAGCAAGGGCCTGATATCTTCAGGGTTAACATGTCTGACCCCCTACAATGGGCTGCAAAAGAATAAATAAAGCCATGCTCTCAGAATTCAATGATGGGGAATAGCATGTTTGCTGACCCAAAGTGTGGCCAGAATGCATAACAAAGTAGAAGGATGAGTGTCTACAAGTCACAGCAGACCCTGGACTGTTACAGGCGGAGAAATGACCTGAGCAACACATAGACACAAAATAAACAAGTGGGAACCAAACCCTTGTCCTCTGCTTATGAAGATAAAGATAGAAAAATTGGTGTAAAAAAACAGAATTTAAAAGAAGATAAATCCTCAAAATCAGCTATGAGAACAGTAAACAATGATGCCTAAGTAAAGAGACCATTTTAAAACATTTAAAAACAATATAAAATATTTCTAACAGGACATTACCAAATTAATTTTGTATGTGATATACATATTTAATTCAATAGATGTCATGCACAATACTAAAAAGAAAAAAATACCAAAAAATAGAAAGTGCCAACGGGAATACAATTTTAATAATAGGCGATATTAAAGTGCAAAAAAGATTCTCTGTGTCATTTGTTTCCAACAGGCATATGTGGAGGAACATTTAAGCTTTTGTGCAAAACAACTGATGTGTCTGTGAAGTTTAAGCCATGTGTGGGCAGTGAAGAAAAACAATGCACCATGTTTGTAGGCTTTAACAATCATGCTCCTATGTCTGATATCATTATCACAAATAGAATTTGATTGTGATTAATCCATACTGGAAAATGAAAAAGGATTATTCAGTTTTTATACATGTAATAAATAAAAGGAACATGACTCAAAATCTATTAAAAAACAAAATACGGCTAAGCGGTACTACAAGAGAGCATGCCAGTTCTAAGATATATTGACATTTAACATTAAAAAACAAGGTGTAATGTCAGATATTACTTCCGCTACACCTACTGCCAAAATTCAGTGTTATGACGTTTTTCAGATTGCACCTTATAAGGTTCCTGATAATAACATACATGAAGAGTTTGTCATGTTGTCCTACACTTTAAAATATATCACAAATAGCTAATACAAAAGGATGTGAAAACCTCAATAAGCAGAAAAATGAACAGACAGGGTGCAGGTAAACTAAAAGAGCAGACAGAACTGTAATCTGTATTCCAAAGGGAAACTCATTTTATAGTAAAACAGATTGAACAAGTAAATGCTCACCATAGGCATTAACCAAGCACGGACCAAGGAAAAGAAAAACTGTGCATGTGTGCCTTTAAATGGCTTTATCTTGTCATGCTCATGACTGAAACTAAAGGTGGAACATGGAAACAGAGATCCACTATATCATTTTTGCTTTAAGCAAAACACAAATGAAGAATATGTACAATGTGAAAGCTCTGTGTAGATAGAAAATAATAATGATTCCCATCATATATGGCAATAGCACTCGTGAAAGCCTAAAGCTATCTGATAATACAAATGATTTTAAAACACACTCATATGTGATACAGAGACCATGTCTAGATAGAAAAGGCCAGTTTCTTATGCAAGCCTGAAGTTGCTTGAGAAGCAGACAAAACTGCTGGCTGTGGCTAAGAACATAAGGAGCCTGCCAGCAGATAGTTCATTTTCCCATGGCAAACGAAAGCTGGAAGGTATCTGCCAAAAGGAGCAATCCCTGCCTGTGGGGACCCTATCTCCTACCAGCAGGAAGAATGGTCCGAGGCTGACACTGCAGCCAAAACTGAACTTTTCTGAAAGGCAGGGACCTGCAGGAAGGAAGATGGAATCTATGGACCTATATTGCTGGCGGGAGTCCTAGAGTCCCACAGTCCCACCAGCATTTTAAGGCCACACTAAGAGCGGGATGCTGCAAAGAAGAGAGGGTGGAATATCAAGGGAAGGGATGGATCTAGATACGAGGGGAGGTGGGAAGAGCTTGACAGATGGAGTGGGGCTAGAGAGGAGGTGTGGAACATAAATGTAGAGAAGAACATGGAAGGGGCAGAGCATAAGAGAAAGGAAGGTACTGGAGGAGAAACAGAAGAGAGGGTGGGAAGCAAGGCATGAAAGTCAAGCAAGGGAGAGAGAGTGCAGGAGGAAGGATACTGAAAGGTATAGAGATAATAGTGCAAGAGGTGGGAGGACAAGGAAAAGGTGCAGATGGAGAGGAGAAAGTACAAGGGAGAGAGGAACTTACATGCCGCAGCCACACATGAATAGAGTCCATTAGACACATCCAGTTTCGTGACACACGCAGCCCCACAACACTTTGCTGACATATACACACATACATACTGCACACATACAGTCCTTTGGCACATGCACATATGCACATGCAACCCCCTGACATGCACATACATACACACACACACATATATATACACAGACATGCACATCCCCAACATACATGTACACCACTCCCTCAATACCCCCAACAAACATACCCGAACACTCACACTCACCCCTACCTCCGCGCTATCCCCTAATACACACACACCATCAGCCCACCCTCTGACATCCCACATCCCACCATCACACCTCCACAGATAAACAGATAAACTATCCCTGTGGAAATAGATATTCACATCATACCATTTATTCACACACACACAAGAAACCTCATATACACCATCAGTCTGTATGCCCATCTGGCTACACATTCCATGTTGCCCTATCAAGACACACTGCCCTATCAAGACACACTGAGAGCAAGATGGCTGTTTCAACAAAATCTTGCACTCAGACATGCCTGAGTCTATGAAAGGAAGAAAGAGGAGACACATCATTTTGTTACACTATGCTGTGCACTTTCCAACTTATTTTTTTTAACCTTAAAAAATATCTAAAAAATTAGTAAGGCTCAACTTGCCTTTGTTGAAGCTACCCATTCACTCAACCTTGCCTCCCTCTACAACCTACTTGTGCCATGTGCACTTCCCAATTATCCACCCCTTTAGTCTCAGGTCTGTAGAGAGGGGGTCCCCTCCAGAATCTACTGTTATGACCTTAGGAGACTCTCCTGATTGGTAATATGACCCTCCATCCAAAATGGTTTCCCTGTGCTTTCTCTGTAACGTTGTCAATTGGCCTAGGGAGCAGACACCTGGCCAGAAATTGAACCTAGGTCCTCTGCATGGTACTATACAACACTATCGTGGATAAGGGCAGTCTATAAATATTTTTGCATTTGGTAAATATATAGTGAAAAAAATAAATATTTCATCACATCAGTCAAAAATGTTATGTGAAAAGAAATTGTACAATTAAAAGTTGATTATTTATTTTTGTCATCCATGATGATGGAATCTTCCAGAGGGTAGTTGTATAAAAATTACAGAGGCTGGTGGCACCTTATATACTAACCAATAAGGGGTCTAGTTACTAAAGGGCACTAGCATTAATGGTGAATTAACATGTGTTAGCTAAGGGTGGTAGTTAATAAACTGCAATAAAATAGTATATTTTACCACAGAGATATTTATCATGGGTATCAGTAATGTTTTACTTCACAGGCTAGTAACTCTCGCTATAAATACAAACTTGAATTACCACATCATACTTTTACTATGCTAGCTGCTTTGGGGTCCATTATTGAAGCTGAAAGCAAGTCATTAAATTTTTAATAAACTAAACTATATTAAACTAAACTAAACTGGCTGCAGTAACATAGATGGCAGGCCCCAAATCAGGCCTACAATCTATTAGAAAGGCCATGTTTTTTTAAAAAACAGCCAAAATCTCATTGCTCAACCCCCAGCCCCCCCCCCCCACACATACTTCAACACCTAATCCATAGATTTCAGACTTCATTGACCACTTGAGTGGATAGCCGTGATCTCTTGCTGACACATCAAGATCCTGGATTCAAAATGGCATTGCTGCTAGGGGTCAAGCTGCCAAATAAGGATGGGTATCCTTTATTTGGCAGTTTGATCCCTATCTCTAGCACCACAAGACTACCACTAGGGGTCAAACAGTGCCATTTTGAACCCAGGACCTTTGTTGGGCAGGTGTGAATGAGGATCAGTCCTGCCTATCCACTAGAAACCTGGGAAAGCCCCAGTACGTCCCACAAGATGGGAACAGGGGGTCATGGTCAGTCTGAAATCCACGGATTAGGTGTTGTGGGATGTTAGGAGTGGGGAAGAGATGAAATCAATCAAATAAGTGTTGGGAAGTTGGACAATGGGATTTTTTTATTATACAGGACCCTTTTAATAGATTGCAGGCCTGACTTGGGGGTCTGTTGTCTATGTTACTGTTGGAGGGTGTCAGGGGGGTCTAAAATCTAAAGATTGGGTGTCAGCAGATGTTGGAGGGCTGTGAAATCTATGGATTGGGTGTTGGGGGGTCAGGTAAACTCTATGGATGGGATGTCAGGGGTATCAGGTCACTCATTTCCAGCCCAATGCTCCTGGTGAGGAAAGATCATGATGGCTCAAATTGGCATTATCTTCAAGGAATAACATAGTTTATGAAGTTACACACAAGCTGTGTTATTCAATTTATATAACAGGGTGCACTGTATGTATTTGCATGCTTTGCATCTCATTATTATGTAGTTCATGTTACAGTAAATTAATGTGCATTAAGGGCAAAGAGTGCAAGATTTTGCCATTTAACACACTTTAAATGGCAAAAATCCTGTGTTATCTTCTTAACACACGATAGGGCCTTCTCTTATTCAGACCTGACAAAGTGGACTTTTGCCCAAAAGAGCTCATGCCTCAATAGACTGATTTAGGGGTATGTTTACTAAACCGTCTTAATGTTACCGGCGCTAGTTGCAGTGTTAATGTGAAGAATGCCATATAAGGTAGTGGGCGTTCCGGCGGCAAGGTAGCAAGAATCTGAATCGCACGATAGTGGGCACCATGGCATGTTAACGCGTGTTAACCCTAAGTTCATGCCAGTGCAGTGCTAGAAGCTATAAAGATGTAGCCCACTGGTTACTGCAATGACTGTGGAGGTAGAGGTCATGGGTTTGATCCTGTAGTGGTGTTATTTAAGAAAGCTGTCTGAGGCATTTCTTTTTTTTAATTTAAATCAGTGCTGTATGAGGCATTCCCTTTTCTAATCTAAATCAGTGCTGCCAGCAAAAACACCCTCACAGTGCCGTAACGTAAGGTGCTGCATAAGGCGCCCTATAAGACACTCCATAGGGCACATTATAAAGTGCCCTGTCCGCCAAGGCACATTATTAAGTGCCCTATAGGGTGCTTTATAGGGCGCATTATAGGGCGCCTTATGAGGCACCTTAGGCTACGGCACTGTGAGGGTGTTTCTGCTGGCAGCACTGATTTAAATTAAAAGGAAAAGCCTCAGACAGCCTTATTAAATAAAACCACTGTGGCATCAAACCAATGACCACTGCCTTTACAGTTATTGAAGTAACCATTGGGCTACATCTCTACAGCATCTAACCCCCCGCTGGCTGGCTACAGAAAGACTGCAGATCACCACACAAACTGTCTGCTGTGGTTACCAGGATAGGGTAAACCCACACGTACCCATGATGCAATGCACATGCCGGTGGTGCTGGTGGTGCGCAGTCCCATGCCATCCAGAATACAGGTAGGCGGCTGCCTGGAGTGGGAGTTCTGGGGTGGGGGTGCCTACATAGACACCCACGCTTCCCCCCCCGGCACCGTCTGCCAATGTTATATGACCTTTGGAATACCTGTTGAGTAATGTCCCCTGGATGGGACACTGTGTGACACGGACTTGTGGGCATGTTTGACCTTGGTCAGTTGCTGTCTTGCTGGTTTCCAGTTGCCGTGTTCCTATGTGCCACCTAGGCATCTGCCTAGTCCACCCTGTGCCCCAGGTTCCCCATTGCATGTCCCGCCTGCAGCCCCCTATGCCCCATTTGCAGCATCGCCATAGTGCCCTTTCATACCTGAGCACTATGCTGTTGCTGCACATGTAGCACTACTATCACTGTTTTTGGGCTCCCTGCCTATGCTGTGCATTGCTGACACTTAAATAGTTTCTCTCTCCTGCAAATATGCATCTAATGCCAGGTTTTCACTCGCTGTAATTTTCGGCCCTTCAGTTCACAGCGATAGTGTAGCTGGAGCCTCTCCCTGCCCAATCCCCGCCCATTGACCCCTTCTCTCTGCCCTCTCTCCACCCTCTGCGGGACATAGCACTGCTGGAGACGTTAACGTGCGCTAACGTTGCATCTGGTGATGTTAGCGCACGTTAATGTCACTTATCACACGATAACGTAGCCGCTCCTACGTTATCGCAGTTTAGTAAACATACCCGTATATCAACCGACTCACCTTTGTCTACCTGTTTATTCACACCTTCAAAAAAACACTTGGCTCGGACCTGCAGTAGCTCCCAGTACAGACTGAAAGGTACCTGTTGCTAAGACGGTGAGTGCTGTTGTCAGTTTTTGATGCACTGGCAGGGCCTGTTCCCTGTGTGTTATTGCACTGAGGTGGGGCTCCAATTCCTAGCGCAGCTGATGTATGGCTGCCCTATCAAAGTGGAACCTGGTGGCACTGAGTTCATCAGTAAGGTACATGTACTGGCTTCTAAGACTAGGTAGCCTCTGATAGGGTGGCCTTCTTGCTGCTCTCCTCCTTTCTCTATCTGCCTTATTCATCATGGGCATTGCAAACCAGGCATTCATTTTTATAATTCTAATTCTAACATACACTTGTATACCGCTACAATCCCATACAAAGTAGTTCAATGCGGTTTGCAACAAAAGGAATACATAAAAAGAATAAGACGCATGAGTAAGACAAACAAGCAGACTTTCAAACTTTTTGAATACGAAGATAGGAAGAAACGTTTCTTAACTGTGTATTTAATTCTGACCATAATTTAGCTGCCTTATAAAGAATGGTCTTTATAAACCTTGATTTATAATGAATACCTTTACAAAGAGGATATAACAAAGTGCTAAAAGTCTACAAATGTTTTGACATATATGCTTAATAAGGAAGCAGCAAAGAGGAAAACCATATGGGAACAAAATCATTATAATGGGCATCATTCTCAAAGGCATTTACATAGGTAACTGCCCTAGTTACTTGTGTAAATGCCATATTTGGGATTTTCGAAGGGCACCCAGATACTATATGGTTAGCATCAGGGTGTGTTAGGGGCATTTGGTGTGGAATGGGGATGGAGGAAAGGGCTAACCGGGTAGCACCGATTTTCGATGCTACCTGCTTAGCCCTCTGTGCCTTAAAGATAGGCAAAGTTTTTCCTTGCCAATCATTCAGGCACAGGGGCTAAGCGGATAGCATCAAAAATCAGTGCTACCCGGCTAGCTCCTGTGGCTTCAGGGTTGTGCGGCGAGACCCAGATTTTCAATGCTGGGAGCCACATGTGACCCCGGCATTGAAAATCCAGGTTAGGCGGAAGGGAGGGGGCGGACTATGCGCTGACGTGGTACATAGCACTGCCCAGATGAAAATCGGGCCCAATATTTGTAAAGAACAGTACAAAACTTTGCAGAGCCTAACAACAGCTCTTCTGGTGCAATCCTCCAACCTAATTGTGCACACACTCACACTCGCAGGGACAAATCCTAGAAGACAGTAGAAAATTGGCAAAGTCCTGGCCTTGTTCCACTTATCCGACAAGAATAACAGGCATGTCTGCGGCAGACTACAAACATGCATGGGGCTTTCTGAAATACGTCTATACAGCTCCGGAGCGGGCCACATCCCATTCTGTCCCCTCGCAGATGCATGCAGACATCCCTGTGCAAGCAAGATAAACGTCCATGTGCGCCCTGAAACAGAATACGCTTGTGGACGTTTTCACCACATAAACGTCTCCAAGCATGTACACACAGCCTAGTCGGTTTCTGGAATGACCTTAACTGACTTCTTATAGTAACATAAAAATAACAGAGAATGGAAACACTTTAAAGAATAAGGGGTATGTTTACTAAACAGCGCTAATGTTGCAGCAGCGATGTTATCGTGTGATAATGGTGCATTATCATGCGATAATGTCACGTATCACGCGATAACGTCTCCGGTGGCATTAAGGTGCTCAGAGGGTGGAGTAAGGCTCCCCAGAACGTGGAGATAAGGGGTCAATGGGCGGAGAGTGGGTGGGGAGAGGCCCCATGCACACTAACGCTGTGAAATCAGGGTCTGAAAATTAACGCCACTGAAAACCTTGCGTTAGAGGCATATTTGCAGGAGAGAGAAACAAGTTCAGTCAGCAATGTACAACAAAGGCAAGGAGACCCAGATAAGTGATAGTAGTGATACATGTGCAGTAACAAAACATTCAAAAACCAGAGAGATAATGAGCAGAACCAAAATAGAAATACAAAATACCGAGCTGGCCAATAGATAAAACATTGATAAATGGTAATCAACACTAATAAGAACATAAGACATGCCATACTGGGTCAGACCGAGGTCCATCAAGCCCAGTATCCTGTTTCCAACAGTGGCCAATCTAGGTCATACGTACCTAGCAATATCCCCAAAAGACACAGGTTCCACAATGCTTGTACTGGGTCAAACATTGATATCCTGGGTCCCTTTTTAATAGTGGTTTATGGACCTTTCCTCCAGGAACTTGTCCAAACCTTTTTTAAACCCAGCTATACTAATAGCCCTTACTACATCCTCCGGTAACAGATTCCAGAGTTTGATTACACGTTGAGTGAAAAAATATTTTCTCTTATTTGTCTTAAATAGTTTACCCTGTAGCTTCATAACATGTCCCCTAGTCTTTCTATACTCTGATAGCGTAAACAATTGATCCACGTTTATCCGTTCCACTCCATTCATTAATTTATAGACCTCTATCATATCTCCCCTCAGCCGTCTCTTCTCCAGGCTAAAGAGCCCTAACCTTCTTAGCCTCTCTTCATAGGAGTAGCCTTCCATCCCCTTCACCAATTTGGTGGCTCTTCTCTGTACTTTTTCTAATAACGCTATGTCCTTTTTAAGATACGGTGACCAGAATTGCACACAATATTCAAGGTGCGGTCGTACCATGGAGCGATACAGAGGCATTATAACATCCTTTGTTTTATTCTCCATCCCTTTCCTTATGATACCTAGCATTCTATTTGCTTTCTTGGCCGCCGCTGCACACTGGGCGGAGGGTTTTAACATGTTATCCACGATGACTCCTAAATCTTTTTCCTGGGTGGTGGTTTCTAATGTGGAGCCTTGCATCGTGTAACTATAGTGTGGGTTGTTCTTTCCTAGGTGCATAACTTTGCACTTGTCCACATTAAATTTCATCTGCCATTTGGATGCCCAGTCTTCCAATTTATCCAGATCCTCCTGCAGTTTACCACATTCCTCTTGGGTTTTAACAACTTTAAACATTTTTGTGTCATCTGCAAATTTGATAACCTCACTAGTTATTCCTTTTTCCAGGTCATTTATGAATATGTCAAAAAGCAGCGGACCCAGTACAGATCCCTGGGGTACTCCACTATTCACCTTTTTCCATTGGGAATATTGGCCATTTAGCCCTACCCTCTGCTTTCTATCTTTTAACCAGTTCCCGATCCACAATAGTACACTGCCTCCTATCCCATGACTTTTTAGCTTCGCCAAAAGTCTCTGATGGGGGACTTTGTCAAAAGCTTTCTGAAAGTCCAGATACACTATATCAACCGACTCACCTTTGTCTACCTGTTTATGCACACCTTCAAAAAAACATATCAGATTAGTAAGACAAGATCTTCCTTGTCTAAAGCCATGTTAGCTGTCTCCCATTAGGCCATGACTATCTACATGCTGTGTAATTTTGTTCTTTATGATGGTTTCTACCATTTTCCCTGGTACTGACGTCAGGCTCACCGGTCTGTAATTTCCTGGGTCACCCCTGGAACCCTTTTTAAAAATTGGTGTTACGTTGGCGACCCTCCAATCTTCAGGTATTACAGATGATTTTAATGAAAGTTCACAGATTACCAATAGCAGGTCTGCAATCTCATATTTCAGTTCTTTCAACACTCTGGTGATTTGCTACTATTCAGTTTATCAAATAGTTGTAATATATCTTCCCGGTGTAGCGATATTTCTCTCAATTCCTCTGCAGTATCACCTTTAAATACCACTTCAGTCTTGGGTAACATCCCTACATCTTCCTCAGTAAAGACCGAAGCAAAGAATTCATTCAGTCTCTCTGCCATAGCCTTATTTCCTCTTACTGCCCCTTTTACCCCTCTATCATCTAATGGTCCAATTGACTCTCTCACAGGCCTTTTGCTACGAATGTACTTGAAAAAGTCTTTATTTCGTGTTTTTGCTTCCGTAGCAAGTTTCTTCTCAAATTCCCGCTTTGCCTGCCTTATCAATGCTTTGCATTTAATTTTCCAGTGCTTGTGCTGTTTCCAGTTTTCATCATTTGGCTCTTTTTTCCATTTCCTGAAGGTTGCTTTTTTGGCAGCAACAGCCTCTCTGACCTCACCTTTAAACCATGCTGGCAGTTTTTTGGACTTTCTTCCACTTTTCCTAATGCGTGGAATACAGCTGGTCTAGGCTTCGAGGATAGTATTTTTAAATAACACCCAAGCTTGCTGTAAGTCTTTAACCTTTGGAACCGCTCCTTTTAGTTTTTTCCTAACTATATTCCTCATTCTATCATAGTCTCCCTTTTGAAAGTTAAAAGGTAGTACTGTGGATGCCTTTACTATCTGTCCTCCACTAATTAAATCAAACATGATCATACTATGATCACTATTGCCAAGTGGTCCCAACACCCTTATTTCTTGCACCAGATCTGGCGTTCCACTAAGGACTAGGTCCAGTATGGCTTCCCCTCTGGTCGGTTCATGAACCAGCTGCTCCAAGAAGCAGTCATTTATACCATATAGAAACTTTATCTCTTTAGCTTGTCCTGCTGTGACACTGACCCAGTCGATACCGGGATAATTGAAATCACCCATTATTACTACTCTGTTGTGACTTTTGTTAGCTTCCTTGATTTCTTAGAGCATTTCATCATCCATTTGTTCATTCTGGCCAGGCGGTCGATAGTATACTCCAACTGCCATCACCTTCCCCTTCATAAATGGAATTTCAATCCATAGAGATTCTACAGCAAATTTTGTTCCCTGCAAAACTTTAATCCTTTCTGACTCAATGCCCTCTCTAACATAGAGCGCAACCCCTCCACCAATTTGATCAGCTCTATCATTACGATATAGTGTGTATCCAGGTATCACAGTGTCCCACTGGTTATCCTCCTTCCACCATGTCTCTGAGAGTGAAATCATATCTAACCTCTCATTTAGTGCTATATATTCTAACTCTCCCATCTTATTGTTTAGACTTCTAGCATTGACATACAAGCATTTTAGAGACCGTATTTTATTCATATTAATCTGGCTATTGGTAGGCAGGGGTAAAGAATAAAAAGGAAGATGTCAAGTTTGGAAGGGTCACCCATAAAGAATAAAAAGGAAGATATCACATTTGGAAGGGTCAATTCTGATTCCCCTCAGAAAGTGAATGTTCCAACACTGATAGTGTTGATGAGGGTTTGCTGTGGTGTATATTGGGCAGCTTGCGTATGTGGCTTTCACATGTGCAGAAACAGCAGAGTGGTCACGTAGGAAAGGGCACTATGGTGATGCTGTAAATGGGGTACAGGGGGCTGCAGGCCGCACATGCAGTGGGCCAGCTGGGGCACATGGTGGACTGGGCAGATGCCTAGTTGACACATAGGAATTCAGAAACGGAAAACCAGCAAGACAGCAACTGAACAAGGGCAAACATGTCCACGAGTGTATGTCCCACAGTGTCCCAGGGTTCATTACCCAGCAAGTACCCCAAAGGGCACATAACATTGACAGGCAGTGCCGGGGGGAAGCGTGCATGTCTAGGCAGGCACCCCTACCCCATATCACGTACCATAGGCATCCGCCTACCGGCACACTGGATGGCCTGGGACTACACACCACCAGCACAAGGGCATGTCAGCATGATGGCGGAGGGGTGCTGGTGGTGGAGGGGGCAGTGGCATCTGCCCACAGCAGACCAAGGACAAGCCCTGTTTAGGTGGGTTCCGTGCACTGCAACAGACAAAGTCTGTCTGACGAACAGTCATGGTATCCCCAGGGAATGATTTGCCTCTGTGACAACAGTTTGGTGCAGTACACACAGCCAGTATAGTCAGGGGCAAACGGTCACAGGTTCAAGTCCCAGCTATGGCTCCTGCAGAACATGTCCCTATATTTTACCCAGTACAAAACCATGGTAACAAAGACGGAACCTTTATTGCAGATAAAATAAACACGCCATAAATGCCTATATTTTACCCTACAGAGCACATACACCATAAACATGTGGAATCCCTAGAGCAGAGTTTCCCAACTGCAGTCCTGGAGGACCAAACACCACTCAAGTTTCATGCTGTCACTAATAAATATGCCTGTGATGCAGTTGTATGCACTGCCCCCATTGTATGCAAATGTATCCATTCATATTTATTAGGGACAGCATGAAAACTCGAACCGTGTTTGGCCCACCAGGACCAGAGTCCTAGAGCAGTGGCCAACCAAGGCACAAACACACACACCCACAGGCTCCGCTACCCAATGGCTCACGGAGAGTCAGGCTGTTGGGCCCTGCGCAGAGCAGCATCTACCAATACTAGCACCTGCATACTTTAGCAATGCTGTCTTAAACTTGGAAACATGTTGCACATATATCAAAAGGTTGCTATGATTAATGTCAGATAACAAATCCTATGTTAAACACAATTTGTTGACAGAGATTCATCATAGCAACCTTTCTGATATCTGTGGAGTGTGTTTCAGTGTTTGTTTCGGACAGTGTTTACCACCTGGGGAGTGACCCTAACAGTATTGAGTACCATAGCAATGCCTGGACTGTGCCCAGGACTGGTGTGGCGGCCAGGGCTGCCAACCACCTCTATCCTTGCACAATGCTGAAATAGGTGTGGGAGTGTGTGTCTGTCTATCCAATGTTTTGTGGCTGCCTACACCTTACTGAGCCCCCAATGCTTGCACTGTTTTCCAGTGTTAGCCTGCCAATGTGCATAATGAGGAGCAAGGTACTGTGGGTATGGCCCGGACAGGGCAGCCTGGGAAGGATGCATCTGCACAGGGCATAGGACAATGTCTGGGACATTGTAGTTCCAGACCACCACCTGCACGGACAGAGTGGCCACAGCATGTCATGCTGGGGGGGGGGCACTCTTACCCTGACTGAGCAGTGACCATGGCATGGCTAGCTTCCCCCCTAGTGCGCTACAGTATTTCTCTCAAGTGATATCTATGAGTTCCCGTTTCTGGGGCCTGGTCACTGACATACCTGTTTGGTGTATGTGTTCACATCCTGCTTGTGGTTGTGCACAGTTTCTCCAGAAACATACACTATGTACTAGCTAGCAGACTGTCTGCAGTTAGCATGTGTATGGCTGGAACACCTTGCAGGGTGCAGTGGGTGGTGACTGACTGTGCTCTCTGCTGGTGAATGTTAGATAGCGGTGGGGGGCAGCTGAACTTTTCCAGGCCTACTGCCTGTCTGCCAGTGCCCTATGTGATGCATACAGATCTGCATTGACTGCGCTGTAGAGGTGTCTATTCCCCAGCAGGACTGGGGTTGATGGTCCCCTCTACTGCCACCATTGAAGAGATGTAGTATGTGGATCTGTTGGTGGGAGATCCTGTCCCCCACTCTGACCCACAGAGGGCAGTGCTACGTAATCCGCATGTGAGTCCAAACACACCCCTGCTCTTATAACAAATGACCATGGCAGCCACACTGAATATGCACTAATCTGGGTACGTCATGGTCCACAAGGGCTAGACATGACTGGGGAATACAGATGGACACAGGATTATCGTAGGTGTGTCTGCAAGGAATACCTGTCACGCAATGATGGGGACCTGCAGCAAAGCCTATTTCAACCAACCTGGATACTGCGGACCTGGTGCTGGGTGCCCCACCTCACCCCCAGGGTGAGCACAGAACCCGCACAATGTCACGGTCTGTAACTACTCTGTGCCAGTAACCCACATGGTCAGTTCCCCCAACCAAGCTGAGGCGCTGTAGAGGCACAAACCCCATCCTGTGATCAGATGTAGACTGTTGTTCAGCTGCCCCCCACCAGTGCATTGGATCACGGGTACTGGTGGGTTTACCCTATCCAGGTAACCACAGCAGAGATTTTGTGTGGTGACCTGCTGTCCTTCTGTAGCCAGTCATTTCAGCAATAACAGCTATAGAGGTGTAGCCCACTGGTTAATTCAATGACTGGCAAGGCAGAGGTTATCTGTTCAATCTCTCAGTGGTTTCATTTTAGTAAGGCTGTCTGAGGCAAGTCCTTTTCATGCCTGTAACAGTCAGACACATCTCTACAATCTGTGCTGCCAGCCAAAAACACCTTCACCTCAGTGCCCTAACCTAAGGTGCCTTATAAAGTGCCTTAGCTTTGGGTCTACCCTATCCTAGCAAACACAGCAGACAGTTTGTGCGGTGACCTGCAGTCCTTCTGTAGCCAGCCATTGCTATAATAAAAGCCATAGAAGTGTAGCCCACTGGTTAATACAATGACTGCAGAGGCAGGGGTCATGGGTTCAATCCCTCAGTGGTCTCATAATGTTAATGCTGTCAGAGGCAAGTCCTTTTCATGCCTGCAACAGTCAGTCACATCTCTGCAATCTGTGCTGCCAGCCAAAATCACCCTCACCTCAGTCCCATACTCTAAGGTGCCTCAGAGCGTGCCATGGCATAAGGCACCCTCCAAGGTGCTGTAACCTAAGGCGCCCTATGACACACCCTAGGCATAGATGGTGGAAAGCATGCCATGCCGTAGCGAAAAGCACCATTGCCCACAATATATTGGATCCACGGCGCATTACTGTATGCGCTATGGATAGGTCACGGAGTGCCAGGCGTGCCACTGGCGCGCATGGAAGCGCAGATAGTTTTGCACATAGTAATGCAAGTTACCGCGCCTCACTGCGCATATGCAACGTAAATGCATCATCAAGCCCTGCACATCAAACATGGCATCAATGTCCAGGAAGTCACCCTTCAGCCACAGGGACCTGCACCAGCTTGTGCAGTTCATATCCACCAGGCAGAGGCGCCTATTCCGTAGTTCAGGAAGGCGCCAGGACCTCACCAGGGTGAGGAGGGTGTGGGCGCATCTTACCAGGCGCTTCAACAGAGTCGCTGACTACCCATGTGAAGTAAGTGCATGGGGACAGGTCACACAATGCAAGGAGTGCAACACAATAGCCAGCAATCAACACACATCATACAATCACAGCATGGTAGAAGGACCAGTTTGTGGGTCAACCTGTGATCAATGTATATGAGCATGCTGTTGTGCGCAAGCCTGCCCTATCCCCAGGAGGCCTCAGACCTCATTACAGAGGTCTGTTACTCATCCTGGTGCTATGGTAGTTGCTCCTGTTTCTGTGTGCAAGTCTGTTCTATCCCCAGAAGGCCCCAGGCCTCATTGCAGAGGTCTGTTATTCATCCTGGTGTTATGGTAGGTGCGCAGGTTGTTGTGTGCAGGTCTTCCCTACACCCAGGTGTGTCCTGTACTACACAGAAAGTATGAGATCACATCCCTTGGACATCAGCATGCCTATTCCACACATGCTATGGTGCTGCCATGTCATGCAAGGAGAGACCAGCGGCCCGGTATGGGGTGCCTGGGGGCATCACACAGGACACGTAGGTGGCACACCACACAGCCCAGCCTCACACGCACACATGCAGGCAGTGGTGGCAACAGCTAGTATCAGACCCACAGGCCACACCAGGAGCAGCCCCCTGCTGCTCACAGCCATGTGTGATATGCAGTAGGCGATGGCCAGGGATATCTGTTCCCTAATGGTCCAAAACATTGATTTTCCCCCAGGTGGAGGACCTACAGAAGAAGGGACGTGAGATGCACCAGCACTGCCCGCGCTTCCTCGACTGCCTGCAGCAGGAGGCGATGGCCCAATGTGACGGTGAGTGTTGCAGCCTCTGCATCACACAACGGCATGTTCCAGTGGCACAGCAGCCTGTGGGGCCACATACTATGTTTCCATGATGTGGCAAAAGCATGACTGCCGTGGTAATGTCTGGTTTCCCCCACAGAAGATGCAGATGCTGGCAAGAGGCCATCAGCAACAGGGCCATACCCGCCCAGCCCCCCAGTGCTGGTGGAGAGCCCAGAGGTGGAGAATGAGGACAGAGGTCCTGAAGAGCACATGGAGGGGGCGGATGATGGGGAGGGGTGGGAGGGAGGGGAGGGGGAGGGTGATGGGGAGGTGTTGGGGGGCTGGGGTGAGGAAGCAGGTGAGGGGAGCTGGGAGGGTGGGAAGGGTGGACCTGTGGGTGGGAGGAGTCACAGGATACCACAGGGCACTGGAGACCCCTGCCACCTGCCCCATTTGTCCGGCGATGGTGCCCACCTGGGCATGGCAGCAGCAAACATTGCCACAGGCAGGGGCTATACAGATGCCACCATGCAAGCACCAGGCACATGGTGTTGGTGTGGTGGCAGCTGCATGGGCCAACTGTGTGTGGCAATGGGTGTTGTGCTGCAGGTCCTGCAGGACCAGGACCGAGCCATCGGGTGGCTGGCAGGCACCGTAGCACATATGGCTGAGGAGCTGCACATGCAGCATGAGGCCAGCATGGACAGCGCAGCTCCCCAGCCATCTGCTCATGGCATCCCCCAGGGTGTGTGAGCACCACAGTGCCACATGTCAGCCCTGCCCTCTGCTGTCCTGTGACCCGGGGCTGTCACATGGGGCCATATGTGTAATATACACATTGTAAATAATAAATATATGTAATATTTGGGGTACACAGTGCAATGGTCATGTGTTTCCTTTCCTGACATGCTGTTGCAGTGAGCGTGACACATGTGAGCATGTCCCAGTGTGTCTGTGAGGTAGACATATCTCCCACACATGGTTTGGGCACCACCTCAGGTGTGGGGAATGGGCATGTGCACAGGCGTATGTATTCCCTGGAGCCACCGGGATGTACCCATGTGCTGCGCTGCCCAGCAGACATGAACACATGCATGGTGGCTTGCATGTGCAAGCAGTGCACACATGGCACGGTGCGCGCCACAGGTGGCATGTCAGAACCTATCTGTGTCAAATGGCGGCAGTACAGACCCCCCACCCCCCCCCCAGGGACATGAGGTGGGGACAGGGGACGGCATGCCAATGGGTCAGCATCCCATGGCAAGGGACAACATGGGGGACAGAGTAACCTCGGGAGTGCAGACACAAACACCGGACATGTGCACGCAGGTACAAACAAGTGATGATGGCTTTATTGCTGCGGACATGGTGAACCAGTTCCCCACACTCACAACCTGCTTGTCTGCCCACGGCCATGCTGAACAGGGCCCCTCCCACCCTTTGGTGCTGGAGCTGCTGCTTCTGCTGCTGCTGCTGGCTGCTACCCATGACCAGCCATGGCCTCGAGTGCATCAGACACCCAACTGAGGCCTGATACCATTGCCTTGGCTGTCCCATGCAGCTGGCCAATGTTGTCACGTAGGCCCTGCACGTCCTGGCATAGCCCGAGCATCACCTGCGTGTGGGCCTGCCTCTCCTCCCATTGTCCATGTAGCTCCACCCATTGGCCATGTAGCTCTAACCATTGGCCATGTAGCTCCTCACATATGGTCAGCAGCACCTGGCGAGTGCCTGTGGGTGGGACACGGTGTGACCTATGAGACATCTGATACATCCGCCCCCCATGACGCATGCTACAGGTGTCCTGGTGGACTACATAGGGGGCCATTACATATGGTGGTGAATCCGCATATGTCAGTAGAACACCGTGCCAGCCCGTCCATTGGCCATGCATGTGGTTTGCACAGGGCCCCGCATCTCAGGGGGCCCTGCCCAACCAACATACTGCCCAATAGTCCTGGGAGCACATATGATATCCAAACATACCGGATGCTGCTGCTGCTGCCGCTGCTGTGACTGCAGCAGAATCAGTGTCCCATGGGGCCCCACCTGCCTGGCAGGGCCCCCTGGATCACTCTACTCAGTGTTGGCATTCAGAGCTGTGAGGAGAGCACTACACACTCTTGGCTCTGCTAAGCCTACCGGTGCTGATGGAAAACAGGCATTTCCTGTGTCCCATCAGCCCCAGTGGCCTTAACAGAGCTGCAAGCTGTAACTTCCCCCTTCGTGGGTGTTGCAGATGATGCCAAGGGTGTTTATCAGGGGGCCCTGCCGGGTAGATGGGGGGGCCAAAGGAGGGGCCATGGCGGCAGTGGCAGCATCCGGTATGTTTGTTTCCATTAGACCGTCCCCTGGGCTGATGGGGGGGGGGGTTAGGATTGCAAAGGGGGTGCTGGGGGGGGTGAGACCATGGGTGGGCTGCTGGTGTGCTTGGGACTGGTACAGGGCTAGGGGGGCCTAGGACTGGTAATGGACAGAGTGGGAGGGGGGCATGAACTGCAAATAGCTGATGGGGAGGGGTGCTTGGAATGGAAATGGGCTGTGAGGGGAGGGAACTTTGTGTGGACATGGCCTGTGGGGGGGAGCTGGGACAGGTGATGGGCTTATGGCGGGGCTAGAATAGGACTGGACATTGGCTGATGCGTGGACTAGACGGGAGCGGCTGCTGGATGGGGCTGGAACTAGCAGGGAACAGATGTTGGGGAGACTTGGACTGGGATGGGGCTGGGAGAGTGAAATGGTGAGGGGACATATACGTTGTGTGGGAGGGATGACAGATCTGCAATTGGCTGGTTATTGGGGGGGGGTAGGTGGAGATTGAGGATGGTGGGGTAGGATCTGAGTGGCTGACATTGGAATGAGGGATGAACAATGGGAGATGGATTAGCATGTTAATGCAGATCTTGGAACAGAATAGGGACAAACTAGGGGAGCGACAAATGGGCACATGGACAGCAGACGATGGAGAGCTAGCAGGAGACAGGAGGACTCCAGATGACGGTGGCTGGAGCAGTTGCAACTGAAACAAACATGCCCAACAGGTACAACACTATCACTTTACCATGCATGTATTATCTGGAATATGTCATCTATCTGGGCAGTCACCCACCTTCAGCATTGGCACGTGATGAGGCAGTATGGCCACACAGCTCCTGCAATACCACACCCAGGGTGATGGGTGCTGTGCCCACTGGCCTCGGTGCTGACAGTGTGGTCCCCGGCCCCTCCCCGGTCACTGTGCTGGTGCTGCTGCTCCCCGATGGGGGGGTGGACGACTGCTGCCCCCTCCACCTCCTGCACCAAATCACCCCCTGGGGCCTCCACATAGGTGCTGGCATCAACATTGGCGTCTGCCACCTCAGACACGTCTCCTGCCCTGCCTCTGCACAATCCTCCGTATCCTCCGCTTCCATGGCCTGAGTGTCGCCTGGTGGTGGGAACAAGGTACACAGTATATATGTGGTTGCCCAGGACATGTTACGTCCTCACCTACAGCAATGTGTGTAATGCCTGTAACCAATGTCAATGCGGTTACAATGTGGGCAACACATTACTGTCCAATGGGTGGCTTTCCCAGATGTCACTGGTTACACACTGCCTACATTGGGATGGACATTGCTTTACTATGTCCCTTACTATGATTGGTTATGGACCCACCCCGAGGTACCTGTCCAGACCTTTCCACATTCCCATTAGGCAACCTTTGCTGCATGCATGGCCCCCTGTGGCTACGTTGGCCCACACTTGGTCTCAGGACATGGCCCCACACTCCCCTGAGGCTGGCCCTGCATGTGCTGGGTCATTAGTTGTGCATGGAATGCATATCTTAGACCTACCTGCCAGTGGATGAGCTGTGTCCAGAACTGGGGACAGTCCGTGCAGGTATACTGGGCTGAGATGTTCTGCCAGCTGCTGCTCCAGGGGTGTCAGTCCAGGCCTGATGGGTCCGCCCCCACCGATGCCCATAGCATGCCGTCTCTCGGCCGTCATGTGGGCACGGACCCAATGCTTGATGTCATTAAATCTTTTGCGGAGGCTGTTCAGGTCTCTGTGTGGGCCCCCCTGCCTCTGCCACAGCCTCCTTGACCTCCTCCCACACCAAGGTCTGTGTGCTTATTGGTGTTCTTGAGCTGAGCTGCCCATACAGGACCTCGTAGCGTTCGAGAACACTGGCCAGCAGGATCTCATTCTCCTGCTGGCTGAATCTATGGGCCCTCTTCCTTTCCTCCGCAGGCACCAGCCTATGCCTATGCTTCACACCTGGTGGCATATCAGACTGCTCCTGTATGGGCTGGGACCCACACGATGGCCCTTCACCCTCCACCTCTGGCTCATGCATCCCTGCTGCCTCTGGAGACTGCTGGCCAGGTCTACCCCCACCCTCCCCTCCTGTTGTCTCCTCTCGCTTCATATCCCTGCTCTCACTGTCGTCTCCATGCCTGTCACACATCTCTCGCCTGCTCTCCACCTCGCCTGCTCCACACCTCAGCGGCTCCACACCTCGCCTTCTCTACACCTTGTCTGCACTACACCTTGCCCACTCTATACCACACCTGCTCTACACCCTTGGCCCACAGCACATGTGCTAGACTATTTATGCATTTGCGTGTGCGGCACTGAGCATGTTGCACATTCACGTGATGCTGCGTGCATTGTGCATGCACATAGTGTGTCTGTGCATGCCTTGTACATGCACAGGCCATGTCTGTACATGCCATGCGCGGAATCACACATTGTGCATGTGCTGTGCATGTACCTGTGCTCACCACGCAGGGTTCCATGCACAGCGAGCAGGGACGTGGCGTACGCCAGACTGTGCATGCCGTGCATGCATTTGACATGTTTATACACATCCTGTGCATGTGCAACATGCACAGCACTGTGCACAGAACCTCACGTGGCACATGCACATGGCGCACACAGGTATGCACACAGCACATGCACAATGTGCACTTCCACGCACGGCACATACGGACATGGCCTGCGCATGCACAACTTGTGTGCAGACATGCTATGTGCATGTGCATGCACAACGCACGCAGCATCACGCGTTATGGGCGCAGAACACTTTGTAGAGGTGTGTTGTGTTTCTTCTGATTTTTTGCCACTCCCCACACCTTATTAAGCTTCTGTCTCTGCTCTATCTGCTGTCCATGATGGCCAACTTTGTCGTTGCTGCATGTGCTATGTCAGAGGGTGAGCTGGAGCTGCAGTTGCCTGAAGAGGGAGATGGTGCCCATGGGGCTGTGGCACAGGGCATGGGTGCAGTCCCGCTGCAACACAGGCCTGCAGCTGTGGAGTCTCTGCATGCCGGGGCTGAATCGGCACAGTGCAGGAGGCAGGCCAAAGTCTGCCCTCGCCAGCCTCGCCTCTACAGGCCCAGGGCTCAGCTCCAGGACATGCTTGAGGACCAGGTCATCTCCCTCTACCGTCTGAGCACAGGGGCTATTAGGGAGCTCTATGAGGATCTGAGACCTGACCTTGAGCCCCTGACTGGATGGTCACATGCCATATCAAATTTGTTCAAGCTCTGGGGTGCCCTACATTTCTTTGCCTCTGGCTGTTTCCAGTCATCAGTGGCTGCAGTTGGTGGGATGAGCCGGCCCACCTTCTCACGCTGTCTCCAGCAGGTACAGTGTGCCATGGTCAGCTGGGTGAGGAATTACATTGCAATTCCTGACAATAGGTAACAGTGGGGGACCCTTAACCATGCCTTTGAATGGGTTGCAGGGATACCACACATGATGGGAGCTATTGATTGCACACATGTTGCCCTGGTCCCACCCAGAGACAGGGAGGCAGTGTTCCACAACCGCAAACACTACCATTCCCTGAATGTGCAGGTTGTATGTGATGAAAATATGCGGTTTGTAGGGTCCACCCATAACTCCTATGACCTGCATCACTCGGCACTATTCTAACAATTTGAGGGCGGACAATATGAGGACTGCTTCCTGCTGGGTGGGTATTTGTCATCTGGGACATGCACATAGCGTTCCTCTGAGTAACCATATACGCACATGTCTGTCTTTGTGATGTGTCACCAGTTGTGTGTGTGTGTCATCTGTGTGTGTGTGTGCGCTAACATGGGGAGGGGGCTGTTGGACTTTCTGCCAGATATTTGTTCAAGCGGTACTGTGTGTTGGGAGCAAATTCACGTTTGACCATTTTGTGCATTGAACATTGTCTAATTTGTGTGGACAGGTTAGAACACACATGTATGCTTCATGTCTATCAACAGTGTATTGTTGTCTGTGCCATTCTGTCTGGCCTCTTCTGGTCCATGTCCCTGTAACACCTGCTGTGTGTGGACAGTATCATGGCCATCACATGCTTGCATAAGTGTGCATCTCTGCCTTTGTCCAGGGTGCAGTGGCATGTGTCTGCCTGATGTGTTCACAACTGTCGCTATGACCTTTGGGATACAGGTGTTTGGTCATGTGTTTGGTGTGGTTACAGATGATGTGTTTTGCCCTCCTTCCCCTTCCCCGGTGTTCTCTGTCTCACACCTCCAGATGCTGGCGCATAGCTGTTTTGTGCCATCATGTTATCTGTTATTGGTTTGCACATACATGCTTTTGTGCATGTGTGTGGATATCATCTCCTGATTGACCTTTCCACATTTCTTTCTGTAGGTGATGTGGGATATGGGTGTTGTGCCTGGTTGCTGAACCCTGTGCGTCTACCACGGACACGTGCAGAGATGAGGTACAATGAGGCCCATGCCTCCAGCCACTCAGTCATCGAGCGCACCTTTGGTGTTTTGAAGAGTCGCTTCAGGTATCTGGATAGGACAGGCGGGGCCTTACAATACCGACCCATGACTGTGGCACAGATCATTCTGGCCTGTTGCATCCTGCACAACATTGCTCTCAGGCACAATATCCCAGTCAAAATTAATGAGGATCTGGAAGATGATCCTATGTGCCATCCTGTACGTGCCCGTGGTGACACACATGAGGGCACGGCAATCAGGCGACAGCTGATTGAGGAGCTCTTCTCATGTAAGTACTGCATATGTGGGGAAATGCATATGGGTATACATGACAAAACACAATGCAAAAGGAAAATACTGTGGCGCCTCACCCTCTCTAGGCGGCTGCCTAGTGGGGGCAGCAGGCCATAATACTCATATTCATGCTTCAGCCTGGTAGCTGAGGCCCTTATTGTGTAGTTGTGGGGCAATTAAAGCAGTCCGAGTGGAATTAGGCCGACACAGGAAAATTTGTTATAAATTTTTATTTTCTTCTAGTCATCAGGTTTGCAATTAGACCTTGGTGGAAGGCTCCAAAACATCAACAGAAAAAGAGGATTTTTTTCTCCAACAAAAAGCTTTTCCAACATGTACTTCAACAAAGCAGTTTCTTCACTCTTTGCCATTAAACAAGTTGCCTTTCCATTCAAAGACAGTTTAATTTCACTGTTTGCAAGTAAAGTCCAACTATCCTTGTTAGCTTCTCCCAGCTGTTTCAAGCAGGCTTGAGATTACACCCTGCTTCTCAGCATGGAAACTAAACGGCTGTTTAAAACACTCTCATAGCATTAGTAGAATTTGCAGCTTTTAAAAATAAGGCTTTCTCTTTACCAGCACTTCTCAATAGCATTTACTTGGCAGAAATACTTCTTAGGCTTTCTTTACAGTATTCAATAAATGCTTTCTAAGTACTTTTCATACACAAAGCACATTCCATTGATACTTCTGTGGAATCTGAGTCTCCCTTGTAAAACTCAACCTCCATTTCCTCTTCTGTGCTGCAAGGCTCAGGGACTGGGACACGTTCAGGGATTTCTAGCTTCACCTTCTTTAAAAGCTTGAAAAGTTTCTCCAACTGAACATTCCTTCTTCCCCTTGGAATTATATCAGAACTATCAGACTTCCTTCCCCTTATTGAATCATATAAAGGTACTGTCTGGTTTACCTTTCTTGTAGAAACCTTTTCTTTTCCAGGCTTTCTAAAAGGGTTTGTTTCTTGCTCAGAGTCTGAGCTGCTTGCCTCTGAGTTAGAACTGTAGTTCTGGAACTCTCTCAAGCTTCTTCCTGCTCCACTCTGGCCCTGCCACTCGCCTTGGCAGTTCTGTACACTTCTCCTGGATTCACCAGCTCTTTCAGCTCTGCAGTGCTGTTTCCTCTCGTCCCTCTCTTTCCTCTCCTTCCTGGATTCCTCCCTGGATTCCTTCCTGGATTCCTTTTCACTTACTGAGTGACGGAGTTTAAATGTTTGGCAGCGTGCTTCCCTTTCTGGCCCCACCCTCTCTCTCCCTGCAGTTGCCTTGGAGACTGGGTGTGGCTTCAGGCTAGCTCTGCGTGTGTTTCAGAGTTACTTTCACTTTGGGACCTGTGTTTAGGTGAGCCCATCCCCCTTTTATGAGAAAAACCTTCCTTTTTTCCTCTTTCCCAGGGCTGTGCTGCACCCGCATCACCACAATACTCACAATGAAACTATTATCTATACTTATAAAAAATATGACATCACATATCACATATATATTATATATAATTAATCAGATTTCATAGTGTGTTACAAACATATTTTTAAATATTATCCAAAAACAATTTAATACCACATACATTAATAACTACATTCATGAAACTACATGCTACATACAATTATACCTACTAACACAGGTACTAATACAGATGTCTCCACATATAAAAACTCCATCCTTATATCAAAACTAATCCTTGCTGTTTTCTTCCTTCATGAAAGCTCACAATTCATACACAGCTACCTTTAAGGTAGAAAACAGTGGGATTATTGTTGCTATAAGGAGGGGTTTTTTTTAGATGTGGAGACTTCTGTATTAGTACCTGTGTTATTAGGTGTAATTGTATGTAGCATGTAGTATCATAAATTTATTTATTAATGTATATGGTATTAAATAGGTTTTGGGTAATATTAATAAATATGTTTGTAACACACTGTTAAATTTGATTGTTTATATATAATACATATGTGATATGTGATTTCATATTTTTGATAGGTATAGATAATAGTTTCATTGTATTTTCTTTTTGCATTGTGTTTTTAATTTGTTTCATTTATTTGCAAATTAGTGCTGATCTTTCTTCATATGGGTATACATGTACATGCTGCCGTGTGTGTTGCACAGCTCCATCATGACATATGTATGTTACATTTGTATTTCTGACTCTTGTCATGGGGTAGAGCAGTCAGAGCCTATGGAGATAGGAAACTCTGAGCAAAACAGAGCTAACACTGATAGCTCAGATCTGCACATGGCCCAAGGTTGCTATAGGCAACGTACACAAGCTGCTTCACGAGGTGTGAGGGAACGCCCAAACAGTAAGCTAGCTCATAGCTCATTAGGGAATGAGGGGCAGCTGGGAAGGGGTGGAGCCCAAGCAAACACCAGGACATACGCAGTTAAAAATCACTTACCGGAGGGTAGTGAAGAGAGACCACCAGGGAATTCAAGAACCGTTGCTGACAGAGAGAGACCACCAGGGAATTCAAGAACTGTTGCTGACAGAGAGAGAGCACCGGGGAATTCAGGAGCCATTGGTAAAAGGGAGAGACTACCAGGGAAGTACAGAGCTGTTGAACCCATGAGGGACTGCTTTGGAAAGCAGTGCACAGCTGAACAGTATCCCAGGGAACCTTGCTACAGAGGGAGCAGAGGAGGTAGTCCTGGAACCAGGCTGAGGAAAGCCAAGTTGCCCAGCATCAGGTACCAAGGGGGAGAGAGCTTCTATCCTGAAGATAGTTTTATGCCAAGAGGAAAGCTGAAAGAGAAACATAGTAAAAGGCTTCCGTACGGGCAAAGCTCTGCTCAGCTGAGAAACTCTGAAGAGAGAGTGCTGGAAGGTAGGCTTATTGATCCTAATAGAAGAGGAATAGAGTATAACGAATTGCCCTGTACTTATCAAGAGTTGTGTAGCTCTCCTAAAAGAAACTACAGAGAATATGGTAATTATCCATTCCACTCTAGTCGGGAGGAGGAAGGGAACTCTCTGAGCTGTAGGGAGGAACTCTGTAACAATAACGGAAGTTTCAGTCCAAGGGGAACTTACTCCGGTGTTGAAGAAATGCAGTGTGATTCCTATGAGGAACCTGCTTATGAAAATTGCATGGACTGTACGTTTACCATGTCAAATGCCATCACTTCTTTGTGCTGAAGTGCTGTAAACAGTGTTTGTAAAGAAAACAGGAAGAAAGTTATTTGGTTTGAAAGAGACTGTTTTCTTTTCCTTTTGTCCATTGCAAAGTTGAAGTTAAGCAGAGTTTTGTTCCAATGTTTCTTTAATTTGGTACCAGACGAATGCTCTTTATGTTCCTTTGTTTCATTGTGCTTGAAATCCAACCCCGGGAAGGGGAATAAAAAGTCCTGTCTTTAAGCCTTACCACTTGACTGCAACTACATTCTTTTGCTAGTTTGTGGAACCACAAGTCCCAGGGGGCACTGCAACGCCTTTCTATAACACTCCACAGCTACTGAAGAACATGCCCCGATGAATTACCCATGCTTCTGGCCTCTGGGGACCTTCACGGGTGACACTCTGCAGAATATGCTTTTTGACCTGCCTGGTGCTGTGGTGCAGTGGTAACTGTGTGTATGTCATTCAACGTGCAGGAGACTGGTGTAGGTAGACATACAGGTAACTGTTCTGTGGTGACAGTCCTGCATGGCACATGTCTGAGGTTATCTGTCCACTGCACATATGTTGTTGTACACCTCTCTAACCGGGCACCCCCATACCCCATATGTTCATGTTGGCACACATATGCGCAAGTGTTCCTGACAAGTTCATGTTTTCCAACACTGTATTTGGGACACATCCAACCGAGCTGTGTGTGTCTACAGTTCCTAGGTGCTCTGGTGGTGGGCGGCATGTACACCCTTCCCTGACATTGTGGCATCAGCCAACATCAGTGTATCATTGCATGAAATGAACGTTTATCTCCACTGATCTCCAATTGTGCACAGACAGGCCATATGCTACTGGTGGCATGCTCACCTTGTCATACTGTGTGTGTGTTTGTGCGTGTTTTTGGCATTTATGTGTGATGGTACACTGTGCAGCCATTTAGCATTATCATTTGCTGCGATGTGTCTGCACACCTGTGGTATGGTGGTGACTGTGCTATCTCTACCTTCCTGCTGTTGACCTTGTGATCCTTGTGCGCATGTGTTCTGTGTTGTGGACTGACCTATCTCTTGTGTGCTGATAGACCACTGTGCATCAGCATTTCTGTTTTACAGATGTCGCCATACTTTGGACATGTGGCAACGATGGCTGGACATGTGGACATGGTGATTCAACACATTTCTGTGACATCTTCTGCCTTTACTATGATGTCTTGTGGCCTTTGCCTGCCTAAGACAGTCCCTAGTAGACACTTGCTGCACACACACGGTAGGTTGCACCTTGGATCTTTTGTGACTAACATCAACCTTTACATGTTTGTGTTTTGCTGTTTGTTTCGTGGAGCTTTTCTGTAGGGTCTAAACAGGTAGAAAAGGTGACAGCAAAAGCTAGAAGGATGCTTGGGTGCATATGGAGAGGAATGGCTAGCAGAAAAAAGAAGGTGATAGTGCCTCTGTATAAGTCTTTGGTTAGACCTCATTTGGAGTATAGTGTGCAATTCTGGAGATCGCACCTTCAAAAGGATGTGAACAGGATGGAGTCGATGCAGAGGGTGGCTACTAAAATGGTTAGTGGTCTTCATTATAAAGCATATGAGGACAGATTTAAGGATCTTAATATGTATACCTTAGAGGAAAGGCGGGATAGAGGTGATATGTTTGAGATGTTTAAATACCTCTGTGGCATAAATGTTCAGGGGGAGAGCCTCTTTCAATTGAAAGCAAGTTCTGCTATGAGGGGACGTAGGATGAGGGTGAAGGGGGGTAGATTCAGGAGTGATTTGCAGAAATATTTCTTTACGGAAAGAGTGGTGGATTTGTGGAATAGTCTCCCAGTGGAGGTGGTAGAGATGAGGACAGTAACTGAATTCAAAAAAGCATGGGACAAACACAGAGGATCTCTAAAGGAAAAAAGGGAACTCTTGTAGTTGTTGATATGGAAGGACAGACTAGATAGGCCATGTGGTCTTTTCATGTTGTCATGTTTCTATGTTACAAACATATCATTAAGTGTCTGCATGGTCCTATTTATCCCCTGATGTTCCGCCATTCACATTGCACTGGTAACTTTGCAGTGTGACAGTGTGAGTGTCCGTTTTCTTCCTTCATTTGTGCATTCTATGTACCATGACATATGTGTGAGGATCCTGTATCCACAGCACCCATTGCAGAAGACCTTCTGCATAGTGCTATCTCTGCATGTCTGTGAGGTTCTGTTTTGTTTATTCTCTGGGAACATGTGCCTCTTGTACCTGTTACCATGTCCTCATTTTGCATTTTGGCAATGTTTTTGGTCCCATTTGTTCCGCTTTGATTGGTATAATAAAGCAGTATCTGACAGCTGTTCCATATATATATCTGTCTGTACACTTGCTGACATTTTGCTATGTATGCTTTCTCAGGTTTGTGTGTCCTGTATTGGCGGACAAATATGATTTTGGGGAGAATTCATGACTGATGTGTGTTGGGTCCTCATCATGCACTGCCTACTGTCTGCATGCACGCATGTGTGACTACGGCATTTGGGGTGTGCAGCTGCATGGGGAGGGGAGGCTACTGCACAGTGCACACCATGCAGCTCCTGCACATTATATGTCCTGCTCATCATCTCTAGATAGGCCAGTGACTTTTGCATGACATGTGGGTTGCTGCCCTGCTCAATGTGATTTCAGTTTGTTCAATGTAAACCAATGGCCTTGATATCATGAAAGGCAGTATATACGATATGTTAACTAAATAGCATGAATAAAAATAACTGTTGGACGCACATTTGTCTCTGCTGCTGCTTGACCACACTGACACATGTATTTAGTGATTTACTGCTGATGTACATGGCCCACCTGTGCTCACATCCTTGTACGGTGGCAGCTGTCTATGTGCCAGCCGTCTGCCACATCATGGGGTGCTACAGGTTTCCATATATACATTCCCTTTGAAGGTACATGTTTGCACTGTGTTTGCTCTGGTTGTTTTGGATAGTGGCTATGGACATGCGTTGGAGCACCATAGGTTGTAGGTTTGATTCCCACATATTACTGTCCTTTTAATTTCTTATGTTCTGCTAACCTGACCATGAACTGGCTGCAGCTTCATCACCTCTCTGCACACCCTTCCTTCTCTTTACTGTGTGCCCTCTATGCAGCCTATCTGTTGCATATTAGCTGTTACATATGGCTTTTTCTTTGTACTGTCCATGTGGGCAGTCGACTTGGGGGATTGATATTGCTATTGTTGAGCAGGTCTGGGCCACATCAGTGTGCAAATTCAATTCTCATGTGTTCCTTTTCCGTTCTGTTCCCTATTTTTCCCTGGTCCACAGACCATCCACACGCCTGTCCCCTCAGTCGGCCCCTGCCGCCCTTTGTGTTTAGGTTCTTTGCTCTTCTGCATGCTGTTTCTACTGCATAGCATTTCATAGTGTGTGTACATGTGTTTATATGTGGCTCTCGTCCCAATTACAGACTGTAATATGAGCTGTACACAGCTGTTATGCATGTGTGTTGCATCATGGTTACTGTTGGGGTTGCTCTATCCTGACACACAGCAGGCTTTTTGTGTGGTGCCCTGAAGTGTACTTGTATGCAGCCATTGCTGTGGAACTCACCATGGTGGTGTAGCCTACCAGTTTGTGCACTGACTTTCAGGCTAATGGTCAAGGCTTCAATTCCTCTTTGTACGCCTTTGGCAGGTCTATCAGCTCCCACATCTACTTCTTTCCATCACATGTTCATTGCCTTTACTTGTTGCTCTGTGCAGCGTTAGTGTTACATCTGTGTTTTGCCCATACATTTCATGGTTGTCAACTTGGGGCACCTTACTGAACTTGGGCACCATTTCTTGGGTCAACTTTAATATCCTTAGGGCACCTTATACGGCAACTTAGGTGACCGCACTTTATAGGGTGCCTTAACATACGGCGCCTCATAAGGCGCCTTTTAGGGCACCTTAGGGTACCTTAGGGTAGAGCGCCCTTTAAGGCACCCTATAGGGCACCTTATACAGTGCCTTGTCAGCCTTCTACTGTGCTTGGTTTGTCAGCTTTCATGCCGCCCTATAGGGCACCTTATACAGCGCCTTGTCAGCCATGTAATGTGCTTTGTTTGTTATCTTTACTGTGCAATGTCCCGTTAACGTGCACTAACTGGCCAAAAGGCACCCTTTTACGTGTGTTAGTTGGCCATTGCTACCTTGCCACCGGTACGCCCACTTCCTTATATGGTATTCCTCATGTTACCGCAGTTTAGTAAACATACCCCATAGTGTATTTGGACTTTCAGAAAGCCTTTGACAAGGTCCCTCATCAGAGACTTTTGGCAAAACTAAAGAGTCATGGGATAGGTGTCAATGTACTATTGTGGATCAGGAACTGGTTAAAAGATAGAAAGCAGAGGGTAGGGCTAAATGGCCAATTTTCCCAATGGAGAAAGGTGAATAGTGGTGTACCCCAGGGATCTGTGCTGGGTCCGCTGCTTTTTGACATATTCATAAATGACCTGGAAAAGGGAATAACGAGTGAGGTTATAAAATTTTCAGATGACACAAAACTATTTAAAGTTGTTAAAACCCATGAGACTTTGACTCGACGGCACTTAACAACAACACAAAACCCATGAGGATTGTGGAAAATTACAAGAGGATCTTGATAAATTGGAAGACTGTGCATCAAAATGGCAGATGGAATTTAATGTGGACAAGTGCAAAATTATGAACCTAGGGAAGAACAACCCAAACTATGGTTACACGATGCAAGGTTCCACATTAGGAACCACTACCCAGGAAAAAGATTTAGGCGTCATTGTGGATAACATGTTAAAACCCTCTGCCCAGTGTGCAGTGGCAGCCAAGAGAGCAAATAGAATGCTAGGTATCATAAGGAAAGGAATGGAAAATAAAACAAAGGATATTATAATTTCTCTGTATCGTTGCATGGTGTGACCGCACCTTGAATATGATGTGCAATTCTGGTTGCCATATCTTAAAAAAGGAATAGCATTATTAGAAAAGGTACAGAGAAGAGCCACCAAAATGGTTAAGGTGATGGAAGGATACCCCTATGAAGAAAGGCTAAAAAAGGTTAGGGCTCTTTAACCTGGAAAAGAGGCGGCTGAGGGGAGATATGATAGAAGTCTATAAATTAATGAATGGAGTGGAACGGGTAAACGTAGATTGATTGTTTACATTATCAGAATATAGAAAGACTAGGGGACAGGGATGAAGCTACAGGGTAAACTATTTAAGACAAATGAGAAAATATTTTTTAACTCAACATGTAATCAAACTTGGTCTGACCCAGTACGGCATATCTTATGTTCATATGTTATGTTTCAACAGTTGCTGCAACTGAACAGCTTTCCATTCTCTCAATATGCAAGTAGTGTGCAATGCACTGGAAGAAATTACTGATGTTGTTGCAAGATTCCCCGTATTGTGCCATGATGTATGTATACTTACCCAGTCCAAGACTTATGCAAGCTTTGAGAGTGGTGAAATCTCCGGAGGCTGGCTATTAGGTAAACTAACACAAAGATCCCCCCTCCCATGCCCACACAGGCTTGACCGGGGGAGCATTGCCACAAAGCAGACTGTGAGCAGGCAGGCACGGCTGCCACACAGATAGCAGACGTGGACAGACTAAAATAAGACAAGACAGACAGCGGACATTGTATTGGACCAGTGTAGCCACATGTGGGGAGCTGCTGTGAGACATGTCAGTTCCCAGTTCTGGTGCACCTGACTCCACTTGTGTTTCAGGTCCTCAATGTCTCTGTCATTGTGATATGTGGCATTGAGCTTGCAGCAGATGGTGAGCCACTGCTGCTGCTTTTTGTAGGCACTCACTTGTGTACCCTCATTGCCTATCAGAACATCCAGGTGAGCAAGGATCTCCTGGAACATGCAGTTTAGCTCCCCCTCAGGAAAATGCACTTTCTTGTGGAAACCTTTGGCGCCATTTCCCAGTGAAACAGATGGTTAGGAGATGCACATTCAAATCGGAGAGACGTGGCTGACAGAGGCATCCACGTTTATATTGTGGCAACATACCCGATTGGAGACTTGGAAGGTTTTGGGAATACAGTGCCCACATGGACGTTCATGCAAATGGGCCCATCTGTTATGTTAGTTGCACATGCCCGGGATGTTAGATGGGACGTGGCAAAAATGTCCCCGGGGCGATTACAGAAGTGCCGGTACATCTATTCCCGCGGATACAGAATACGATTTAAATCACACCGGTGTCCGATTCGCACGTACGCGCAGCCCATATGCCAATTTTGTGGAATCTTCCTTAATGTCAAGGGTGAGGCAAAATATTCTTCAGCACAGGACAATAAGAAGATGAGTGTACCAGTGCTTGGGCAAACTGGCTCACTTATTGACAATAATGGCATTGGAATGGTGATGCCTTTGTAGTAAGAGCTAAAGACTTTTTTAAAAATTTGATTTCCTGAACACTGCAAGTTTTGATTCATGCCTTGATAGCCTCAGCATGTAGTTGACAGCTGTGACTCATACATCGGTGCACAAAGCTAGCGCCCTGCTGAACACAACAGTTAATAGTGAGGTTGTTTACATTCTCAGTCATTTAAATTGGTTGCTGTTTTGTGCTTTGGAAGCTTCCTTCACAGCAGACTGAAATGTTTGCCCTGAAGAAAGATTGACAAAACTGACCTGCATTATACTCTTGTTCTAGCATACTACAGCCATAGCATTAAATTTGGCAGGAAGAATGTAAGGTACACATCTGTCACGTGCAGGGGGTCAATAAACTTAGATGTGATAACAAGTTTGTCATATGAGGAACACCCTGGGATAGATTTAATAACGTGCATTACTTCATTAGTGCACACTAATGTCATTAAAATATGCTACCAGTAAATAAGTCTCATTGCATTAAATGGGACCTACAGTACATAAGACACATAAATGCCTGTAAGCACATTTGCAGTAATGTAGGTGTGCCTTTTAGCATATCTAACCCTGTATGTGCTAAGCATTGATCACATCTGAAATTTACTACAGCAGAGTACACATTATTTGAGGAGAATTTGTATTTCTATTGTTCCTTACCAGTTCTAAATTATGAGACGTACATCATTGCACAATACACATAGGAGAAAGCCATTGATCCATGGAGCTTACAGTAGAAATAAGAAAAATATTTATGAAATATGGGAGTCAACAAAAAGTGTATTTATTATAGAAAAGTACAAATAAAGGTCAATAAGCAAGCTGTAGGTGATGCCTTTTTATTGGATTAACTTAAACATATTTTTGACAAGCTTTCAAGAGCAATACTGCCTTCATCAGGTCTGCGAAGGCATACTGCTCTCAAAAGCTTGTCAAAAATATATTATTAGTCCAATAAAAAGATATCACCTACATCCTGCTTGTTGACCTTTATTTGCATACATCCAAGTGGACTAACATGGCAACTACAATTTTCTACTTATAGAAAAGTATTAAGATTTAAAAGCAGTCTCAAAAAAAGGTGAATTAACTGTTATCTTGTTAGAGACATCTGCTTTATTTTTCCACAGCCCTGTCTAGCTGGACCCACAGTGTGGGAACTAACTACTCTACCTTTACCCACACCTTCCTACCACTCCACCTTCTTATGTCTGCAGACATAAAGCAGTATGAAAAGAGTGTGGATGTTTCCATGTAGACATGGCTTATGCTGCAGCTCTATTCACCTGTAACAATATTTTAACTGCTTTACTCTCCTGGGGGTTCAGACAGAATTTCCATCATGTTTTGAATATAATTTAAGAATTTACATCAGGAAATGTACCGCCTTATTTCTAGGAGGTACCCTCCTGACACACTGTGGGGCGAGAATGAGGCGTGACTTCCTAGAACTTTCTTAAATTGGTCAGTGCTGACTCATTAGGTAAGGAGACTGCATCCAGCCATGTCAGCTGTGATTAGTCCAGTCTCCCTCCTGTTAAGTTTATTATTGACAAAATGTACCCACAAAAAAACATACAGCAGGAGTGAAAAGGATCCCACAAGACAATTTTTATTAGCCTGATATGGACATGCTTCGGCAACAGATGCCTTCTTCAGGGGCAAATTGATATCAAACATTGTCTAAAATTGGAAATTTCAAAACCGACTTTATCAAAGTGCTTCACCAAATGAACTAGTGCTTTGCCACTCTTGATGAAGCGCCCAATATTCAGTTGGGCAGGCTATGCGCCGCTACGACACATAACCGTGTCCGCTGACCTCTAACCCCGGATATTCAATGCCGCGGTGATGGAATTGAATATCCGGGTTTGCCGCACAGAGGAAACCACCGCAGAGCCTAACTGGCTAGCGGTGATATTGTACCGCTACCCAGTTAGCTCTGCAGGTAAAACTAGGCATAGCTAAAGCTGGCTTAGTTTTATCCGCAGGTCACTAACCAGGTAGCGGTGAAATATTGCTGCTACCTGGTTAGCGACAGTCTCTACTTTCACTCCACCCTGGAACACCCACGACATGCCTCAATGCTAACCACATAGTATTGGGGCATGTAGCAGGGTTAGAAGGGAATATTCAGTGGCATTAACTGTGTAAGTGCCGTTGACTATCCCGATTATAGGCATTTACACGGTTCATTGGGCTTTAAATGCCTTTCAAATATTGGCCTTAAAGTCTTTTTAGCAATGTGTTTTTTTGGATATTGATATCAGTTTGCCACTAAAATAGGCATCTGTTGCCAAAATTTGGCCATGTCAGGTAATAAAGATTGTCCTGGGGAATCCTTGAGCAAGTCACTTAACCCCCCATTGCTCAAAAAAAATAAATCCAAGTTTTCAATGTCCCTGTTTAATGTACATTACCAAGTTTAGGAGGGAGGAGTGGCTCAGTGGTTGGGACAGGTTACCTCAGGCCAGAGTGCCGGGGGGGGGGTCCAATTCCAGCATGGGGACAAGTAACCTTAGGCTGGAGGGACTGGGGGTCTCTAGTCCCATTGCGGCTCCTTGTTTGCCTTGGGCAAGCCACTTAACCCTCCATTGCCTCAGGTACACTTAGGGGTATGTTTAGTAACGTACCAATAATGTTAGCGGGGATAGGTTCAGCGATAACGTGAGGAATGCCATATAAGGAAGTAGGTGTACCGGCGGCAAGGTAGCAATGGCCGACTAATGTGCGTTAAAGGGCTCCCTGGCCAGTTAGCGCACATTACTGGGACAATGCACAGTAAGGCTAACAAACAAAGCACATTACAAGGCTGACAAGGCGCTTTATAATGTGCCATATAGGGCGCCCTAAGAAGCGCCTTAGGTTAAGGTGCCTTAACCTAAGGTGCCATATAAGGTGTCCTAAGGATGATAAGGTGACCCAAGATATGGTGCCCAAGCATGAAATGGATGGGTAAAAAACAGATGTAACCCTAATACTGCACAGAACACCAAGGAAAGGCAATGAACAAGTGATGAAAGGATGTAGAGGTGGGAGCTGATGGATCTGCCAAACCTGCATGCAGCCTATGTGGCAGCTGGTAAAGTGAACAAATATATCGGAGACAGCTGTACCAATAAACAGGGTGTGTACAATGTAAAGTGCTACAATGACAGTGGGTGGCAGAGGATGGGAATATGTGTCCACCAGTGGAGGTAGAGGTGGCAAGATAAGTGCAATGATAGGAGGACAGAAGAGTAGTAGTGCCATGCAGAGCAGACACAGGAGAGGCAAGTATAAAGACCGCAATGCAGAAAAGAGCACCAATGCAGGACATAGGGTAGCAGCCTGCACATGAAGACAGGATGCTACACAGCTGACAGACACAGATAGACGGACATAAGGATGGTTGGCAACTGTGTTGAAGGTAGTATGTGCTTTCAACACAGATATGCAGAGATGTGTCTGACTGTTACAGGCATGAAAAGGACATGCCTCAGACAGCCTTAATAAAATGAGACCACTGTGAGATAAAACCCATGATTTCTGCCTTGGTAGTCATTGTATGAACCAGTGGACTACAGCTCAATGGCTTTTATCATAGCAATGGCTGGCTACAGAAAGGCTGCAAGTCAGCGCACAAAATGTCTGCTGTGGTTACCGGGATAGGGTAAACCCACCGGTACCCATGATGCAATGCACATGCAGAACAGCAGTCTACATCTGATCACAAGATGGGGTATGCACCTCTACAGCACCCCGGCCTGGTAGGGGGAACTGACCGTGTGTGTTACTGGCACAGAGTAGCTATAGACTGTGACATTGTGCTGGTTCTGTTCTCACCCTGATGATGAGGTGGGGCACCCAGCACCAGGTCCGCAGTACCCAGATTGGTTAAGACAAGCTTTGCTACAGGTCCCCATTGGTACCAGTGTGTGACAAGTATTCCTTGCAGACATACCTAGGATAATCCTGTGTCCATCTGTGTTCCCCAGTCATGTCTAGCCCTTCTGGACCATGATACACACACCCAGAGTAGTGCCTATCCAGTGTGGTTGCTATGGTCACTTGCTATAAGAGCGGGGGTGTGTGCCTGAACTTATATGCAGTTTATGCAGCACCACCTATCAAATCACTCTCTCTGGATCAAGGTGGTGGACTGGAGATGCCCCCAACAGATCTACACTCTATATCTTTCCAATGGGGGCAGTAGAGGGACATGATGAAGGGCTATGAGACCAGCAACCCCAGTCCTGCTGGCAAAAGGGCACCATCCAGGGCAGTTGATGCATTCTGTACTTGTCACAGGAGCACTGGCAGATAGGCCTGGGAAAACTCAGCTGCTCACCACCACAATATGACATTCACCAGCAGAGAGCACAGTCAGTCGGTACCCTGCAAGGTGTTCTAACCATACGCATTCTAACTGCAGACAGTCTGCTAGCCAGTCTATAGTGTATGTGTACCCAGAGATGGGATGCAAGCACAAGACACCAAGCAGATATTTCAGTGATTGGGCCCCAGAAGAGGAATCACACAAACATCACTTGAGAGAAACACTGCATAACACAATGTGGGAACCTAGACATGCTATGGTCACTGCTCAGTCAGGGTGAGACCGACCTACCAGTATGACATGCTGTGGCCACCCTGTTCATGCAGGGGTGGTCAGGCACTACAATGTCCCAACCATTGCCCCATACCCTGTGCAGATGCATCCTGCCCAGTCTGCCCTGTGCGGGCCATATCCACAATACCTTGCTCCTCATTATGCACATTGGCAGGCTAACGCTGGAAACAGTGTAAGCATTGTGGGCCCACTGAGAAGTAGGCAGCCACAAAACAATGGATATACATACACACACTCCCACTCCTATTTCAGCATTGTGCAAAGATAGGGGTGGTTAACAGCCCTGCCCGCCACACTAGTCCTGAGTTCAGTGCAAGCATTGCTAAGATATGCAGGTGCTAGTAGTAGTGCTTTGGTGGTAAGTGCTGCTCCGTGCTGGGCCCAACAGCCTGACTCTCCATGAGGCTTTAGATAGAGGAGCCTGTGGGTATGGGTGTTTATGCCTCTGTTGGCAGATGCTCTACGGCAGGGGTTTTCAACCCAGGCCTCAGGCCAGTCGGGTTTTCAGAATTCCCAGAATGAATATGCATGAGAAAGATTTGCATATTCTGCCTTCCTTGTATGAAAATCTCTCTTGTCTAATAGACAACCTTTTGGTGGTGGTGGTGAGAAGCGAGGCGGAATATGACTAATTCTATCTACCCTTTCGATATTTAGGACATCTGCACCTTGCCCACTCACAATCTTAAATGACAGAGGTGTAAGGCAGGGGTCTCCAAATCCAGTCCTGGAGGGCCACAAATCAGTCAGGTCGGCAGGATATCTCTAATGCATATATATTCATGCATATTCATTAGGGCTATCCTGAAAACCTGCCAGGGTTGTGGACCTCCAGGACGTGGTTGGACACCCCTTCTCTATGGAATGCACATGTTTATGTTGTATGTGCTATGTAGGGTAAAATGTAGGGATATGGTCTGCAGGGACTTGAACCTGTGACTTTCTGCCCCAGAACACACTGGCTGTGTGTACTGCACCATACTGTTGCTAAAGAGGTAGGTTGGTCCCTGTTGATACCATGGCTGTTCATCAGACAGACCTTGTCTGTTACACTGCATGCCACCCACCTGAACAGGGCTTGACCTTGGTCTGCTGTGGGCAGATGCCACTGCCCCCTCCACCACCAGCACCCCTCTCCCACCATGCTGACATGCCCATATGCTGGTGGTGCTGGTGGTGTGCCGTCCCAGGCCATCCAGAGTGCAGGTAGGCGACTGCCTGGGGTGTGGGTTCTGGGGTGGGGGTGCCTACATAGATACCCACGCTTCCCCCCAGCACCACCTGCCAATGTAATCTGCCCTTTGGGGTACCTGCTGAATAATGTCCCCTGGATGGGACACTGTGAGACACAGACTCGTGGGCATTTTGACCTTGGCCAGTTGCTGTTTGGCTGGTTTCCAGTTGCTGCATTCCTATGTGCCACCTAGGCATCTGCCTAGTCCACCCTGTGCCCCAGGAGCCCCACTGCATGTCCCGCCTGCAGCCCCCTATGTCCCATTTGCAGTATCGCCATAGTGCCCTTTCATACCTGAGCACTATGCTGTTGCTGCACATGTAGCACTACTATCACTGTTTTTGGGCTCCCTGCCTATGCTGTACATTGCTGACACTTAAATGGTTTCTCTCTCCTGCAAATATGCATCTAACTTTATTATTTTTTTTTTATTTATTTAGCAATTATTTCTATACCGCTCTTTCACAAGTATCAAGTGCGGTTTACAATGAACAGTATGTTATATGGTATGGATGGTATCATACCAAGTCAGTTTACATAGAACATATTGAACTATTTACAGGTAACAATATAAAGTATTAACATTATAATTATTAGAACATTAAACTGTTAGAACATATTTACATTGTTGATATTTACAACGCCAGGTTTTCACTCGCGGTCATTTTCAGCCCTTCAGTTCACAACAATAGTGTAGCTGGAGCCTCTCCCCGCCTACTCCTCACCTATTGACCTCCATCTCTCCACCCTCTCTCTACCCTCTGCGGGACATAGCACGGCCGGAGACGTTAATGTGCGCTAACGTTGCATCTGGTGACATTAGCGCGCATTAACGTCATTTATCGTGCGATAACGTAGCCGCTCCTACGTTATCATGGTTTAGTAAACATACCCCTTAGATTGTGAGCCCTTCAGGGACAAGGAAATAAAAAGTACCTGTTAGTATATACATGCAAACCGCTCAGATGCATAAGTGAAGGGTGGTATATCAAATGCCTAAAACCATAACCATAACCATCCTTTTCACTCTTGGGGGTATGTTTACTAAACCGCGCAACTGTGCGGGGGCGCACTTGAGCGTGCGCTAAGCTACCTTAGTGCACGCTAATAGTGCATTTTGGTGCCCCTGCACACGTGCGCGCCGCCCGCACATGTGCGGCCACCCACAAAAGTGCATGGTACGCTGATGTGCGATAGAGGCGTGGAAAGGCATTTCGAGGGCGGAGGAAGACTCCCGAGGGGCAGGGGGACGGGGTCAATGGGTGGAGAGTGGGAGGGGAGAGGCTCCCCGCACAGGAGCGGGGCTGAATTTCGGTCCAAAAACTACCGCGAGTTTAAACCTCGCGTTACAGCCGATTTAAAGGGAAGAGAAACCATTTCCGTCAACAATGTACAGCAAAACCGGGGAAACCTGAAAAACGTGAGCAGTGTGATACATGTGCACAGAACAAAATAGCAAATAAAACATGAAAATGACCACAACAAATGTCTAAAAAATTATAATCCAGCTGGACAATAGTGATATCAATGGGCAACATTAAAAAACCCTCCCAGGAAAGCTCCAAAAAAGAAATGATCTTTGGAAGGGTCTACGCTGCGTAGACTCTTTCAAAAATCACGGCATTTTATTGGTGCTTTCCTGGGAGTGTTTTTTATGTTGCCCATTGATATCACTGTTGCCCAGCTTGGTTTTGGTTTTTTTCCCCTTTTTTGAAGGTCATTTTTGAGGTTTATTTGCACTTTTGTCCCCATACAAGGTAAACGAGCCCACAGTAAAATTGTGCAGAGCAGGGTGTCTGACTCGTGCGGCCAGGTTTCCTATCTCCAGAGACTGCATTGTCCCTGTGGCCACAGTGTGGTGCAGCGGACACAGCAAGTGCCTGTAGAACCAGAAGTTCATAGGTTCAAATCCCAGCTGGGGCTCCTGCCAACCCAGTCCCCATAGCTTTACCCACCACTAAACAGTGATAGTACAGACACTCCTTTATTGCAGAGAACATAAGCATGTTCCAACACCTATATTTTACCCTAAACCGCTCACAAACCATAACAATGGGCATTACCTACAGCCGAGTCCCCAAAATTCAGTCCTGGAGTGCCACAACTCAATCAGGTCATATGCTTTTTCCCAGATAGGGACATGTCTGCATGTTGGTGGAAGGGTACAGGTGGTGGAGGGGGCAGTGGCTGCAAACCACAGCAGACAGTGGCCTAGGCCTGTGCAGGCTGGCACCGTCCACCGCAACAGACAGGCTCTGTCAGATGTACAGTCATGGACTCTCCAGGGAATGCAGCATATCTGCAGCAACACGGTGGTGCAGTGCACACAGACAATATGCGCAGGAACTGAAGGTCACAGGTTCAAAGCCCAGCTGGGGCTACTGCCAATCCAGTCCACATATTTTTCCTAAAACTAAACCGTGATAGTAAGGACAAACCTTTATTGCTGAGAACATACGCATGGTTCATACGCCTATATTTTACCACACAAAACACAGAAACTATAAACAGCCGAATTACCTAGAGCAGAGTCTCCCAAATGCAGTCCTGGAGGGCCCCACACCATTCAGGATCCATGCTGCCTCTAATAAAGATGCCTGTGCTGCATATCTATGCACCACCCCCATGGTATGCTGATGTAGCTCATGCATATTTATGAGGGACAGCATGAAAACCCGAACAGTGGTTGGAACACCAGGACTGGAGTTGGGACACTCTGCCGTAAAGCAGCAGCCAACAGGGCCAGACACACCCACACACACACCCACAGGCCCCATTGGCCAATGCCTCCTGGAGAGGCAGGACATTGGGTCCTGCCTGTATCTCCCAATACTAGCAGTTGCATACCTTAGCAATGCCACCCTACACCTGGGTATATGGTACACAGCTATCAAACATTGCCCATGATAACTGGCAGATATCAATTCCTACGTTAAGCCCATTTTGCTCATTGATCTCCACCATAACAATCATTGTGATGTCTGCGGTGTGTGCTGCAGGTCTGGTCTCTGACAGTGTTTACCGCCCTGGGGAGTGACCCCCAACAGTATTGCGTACCATATCCATGCCTGTACTGTGCCCAGGACTGGTGTGGTGGGTATGGCTGCTGGACTCCTCTATAGTAGCACAATGCTGGCATAGGTGTGGGGGTGGCTGTCTGTCTATCCAGTGTGTGGGGGCTGCAAACACCTTCCACAGCCCACACTGCCAGCAATGTTGCCAGTATTGGGCTGGCAATGTGCATAATGAGGAGCAAGGTACCATGGGTATAGGCCGGACAGGGTGGTCTGGCCAGGGTGCATCTGTACAGGGCATAGGGCACTGACTGGGACATTTTAGTGCCCGGCCACCACCTACACAGACAGGGTGACATCAGTATGTCCTGCTGAGAGATCACTCTCACCCTGACTGTGCAGTGACCACAGCATGGCTAGGCACCCCCATAGTGCTATATAGTGTTTCTCTCATGTGATAGATTTGGGTTTCCTTTTGGGGCCCAGTCACTGATTTATCTGTTTGTTGTGTATGCTGACATCCCAGTTCTGGGTGCATGCATCTCCACTGGGAACACACTATGGACTAACTAGCACACTGTTTGCAGCTGGTATGTGTCTTGATGGAGTGGTTTGCAGGGTGCAGTGGCTGATGACTTGCTTCAGGACATTATCAGATAGTGGTGGGGTGAAACTTAGCATATCCAGGCCTAATGTCTATCTGCTATTGTGTTATGGATGTGTATAGAGCTGCAGTGACTGCCCTGTGGGGTGTCTGTTCCCCAGCAGGACTGTGGTTGATGGTCTCCTTGACTGCCACCTTTGCAGGGAGGTTGAATGTGGATCTATTGATGGGAGACCTCGTTTGCCACTCTCAGCCCAGGAGGAGGTACATAGCCCACCTGGGGGTCCATGGTGGCTACACTTGACTGAAACAGAGAGAGACAGCCAAGGTGTTTGTGCAGAAACTACCTATCTCACACATTAACACTGCTTTGGACCTCCAGCATGGTCTCTTTCAGCCATGAAAGGTGTTGTAGAACTGGTCCTGGGCACCTCATTGCACCCTCAGGGTGAGCACAGTACCCGCACAATGTGACGGTGTGTAGCTACTCTGTGCCAGTAAAACACACGGTCAGTACCCCCTACCAGGCCGAGGTGCTGTGTGGGTGCACATGGTCACTTCCTCCTACCAGGCCGAGGTGCTGTGGGGGTGCATTGCCCATCTTGTGTTTATCTGTGTACAGCTGATTTGCATGTGCACTGCATCATGGGTATGGGTGGGCTAACCCTATCCTGGTGACCACAGCAGACTGTCTGTGTGGTGCGTGCAGGCTCTCTATAGCCAGCCAGGGGCTTGCTAGCAGCTATAGAGCTGTAGCCCAATGGTTACTTCACTGCCTATGAAGCCAGAGGTCATGGGTTCAAACCCACTGTGGTGTTATTTGATAGGGTTATCCAACGCATTATCTTTTTTTAATGTACATATTTTGATGCCAGCAAAAACACCCTCAGCGTACTGTACCCATAAGGTGCCTCTGAGGGTGCTTTATAGGGCGCCCTATAGGCCACCTTATGGTTCCTGTCCATATAAGGTGCACTATACATTATGCTGTGGCGCAACTTATAGGGTGCCCTATAGGGGACATTTTAGGGTGCTGTGGCGGACAGTGCAATTTATAGGGGAAGCCATATTAGACCTAGTCCTTAGTGGAACACCAGATCTAGTGCAAGAGATAAGGGTGTTGGGGCCACTTGGCAATAATGATCATAGCATGATCGCCTTTGATTTAATTAGTGGAGGAGGGATAGTAAGGAAATCCACAGTACTACCTTTTAACTTTCGAAAGGGAGACTATGATAAAATGAGGAAAACAGTTAAGAAAAAACTAAAAGGAGCAGTTGCGAAGGTTAAAGACGTACATCAAGCTTGGGTGTTGTTGAAAAATACTATCTTGGAAGCCCAGACCAGCTGTATTCCACGCTTTAAGAAAAGTGGAAGGAAGTCCAAAAAACTGCCAGCATGGTTTAAAGGTGAGGTCAGAGAGGCTGTTGTTGCCAAAAAAGCATCTTTCAGGAAATGGAGAAAAGAGCCAAACGACGAAATCTGGAAACAGAACAAGCACTGGCAAGTCAAATGCAAGGCATTGATAAGGCAGGCAAAGAGAGAATTTGAGAAGAAGCTTGCTGTGGAAGCAAAAACGTGAAATAAAGACCTTTTCAAGTACATTCGTAGCAAAAACCCTGTGAGAGAGTCAGTTGGTCCATTAGATGATAAAGGGGTTAAAGGAGCACTAAGAGGCGACAAGGCGATAGCGGAGAGACTGAATGAATTCTTTGCTTCGGTCTTTACTGAGGAAGATGTAGGGATGTTACCCATGACTGAAGTGGTATTTAAAGGTGCGGAAGAATTGAAGGAAATATCGATACATCGGGAAGATGTCTTACAACTATTAGATAAACTGAAGAGTAGCAAATCACCTGGGCCGGATGGTATACATCCAAGGGTATTGAAAGAACTGAAATATGAGATTGCAGAACTGCTATCAGTAATCTGTGAACTATCATTAAAATCATCTCTAATACCTGAAGATTGGAGGATCGCCAATGTAACACCAATTTTTAAAAAGGGTTCCAGGGGTGATCCGGGAAACTACAGACCGGTGAGCCTGACGTCAGTACCGGGAAAAATGGTAGAAACCATCATAAAGAATAAAATTACTCAGCATGTAGATAGTCACAACCTAATGGGAGACAGCCAACATGGCTTTAGACAAGGAAGATCTTGTCTTACTAATCTGTTATGTTTTTTTGAAGGAGTGAATAAACAGGTGGACAAAGGTGAGTCGGTTGATATTGTGTATCTGGACTTTCAGAAAGCCTTTGACAAGGTCCCTCATCAGAGACTTTTGGCAAAACTAAAGAGTCATGGGATAGGAGGCAGTGTACTATTGTGGATCAGGAACTGGTTAAAAGATAGAAAGCAGAGGGTAGGGCTAAATGGCCAATTTTCCCAATGGAGAAAGGTGAATAGTGGTGTACCCCAGGGATCTGTGCTGGGTCCGCTGCTTTTTGACATATTCATAAATGACCTGGAAAGTGGAATAACGAGTGAGGTTATCAAATTTGCAGATGACACAAAACTATTTCAAGTTGTTAAAACCCAAGAGGATTGTGAAAAATTGCAAGAGGATCTTGATAAATTGGAAGACTGGGCATCAAAATGGCAGATGAAATTTAATGTGGACAAGTGCAAGGTTATGCACCTAGGGAAAAACAACCCAAACTATGGTTACACGATGCAAGGTTCCACATTAGGAACCACCACCCAGGAAAAAGATTTAGGTGTCATTGTGGATACCATGTTAAAACCCTTGGCCCAGTGTGCAGCGGCGGCCAAGAGAGCAAATAGATTGCTAGGTATGATAAGGAAAGGAATGGAAAATAAAACAAAAGATATTATAATGCCTCTGTATCGTTCCATGGTGAGACCGCACCTTGAATATTGTGTGCAATTCTGGTCGCCGTATCTTAAAAAGGATATAGCGATTTTAGAAAAGGTACAGAGAAGAGCCACCAAAATGGTAAAGGGGATGGAAGGATACTCCTATGAAGAAAGGCTAAAAAGGTTAGGGCTCTTTAACCTGGAAAAGAGACGGCTGAGGGGAGATATGATAGAAGTCTATAAATTAATGAACGGAGTGGAACGGGTAAACGTAGATCGATTGTTTACCTTATCAGAATATAGAAAGACTAGGGGACATGCAATGAAGCTACAGGGTAAACTATTTAAGACTAATAAAAGAAAATATTTTTTCACTCAACGTATAATCAAACTCTGGAATTTGTTACCGGAAGATGTAGTAAAGGCTGTTAGTGTAGCTGGGTTTAAAAAAGGTTTGGACAAGTTCCTGGAGGAAAGGTCCATAAACCATTATTAAGAAGTGACCGAAGATATCAATGCTTGACCCAATACAAGCATTGTGGAACTTGTGTCTCTTGGGGAAACTGCTAGGTACATGTGACCTAGATTGGCCACTGTTGGAAACAGAATACTGGGCTTGATGGACCTTGGTCTGACCCAGTATGGCATATCTTATGTTCTTATGTTCTTATATTGTGCCCTATGGAGTGCCTTATAGGGTGCCTTATACGGCACCCTCATTTACGGCACGTGAGGGCGTGTTTGCTGGCAGCAATTAATAAAATAAAAATAAGTGCTGCAGGAACAAATATGTACAATGCAAAGCTGATGCCACAGCCAGCCTTACGTATTAGGCACACTGGGGAGCAAACTCATGACCCCTGTATTAGCAGTCAGTGCCTTAACCATTGTGCTCCACTGCTGCTCCTCCTTGCCTGTCAGCGCACCTACTTATGCTTTTCGTTCCTTAAACTGCACAGTGCTGCCATAACAAACAGTACGCTGACCTTGCGGTACCTCATACGGCACCCTCTAAAGCGCCCTATACGCAACATTCTAGGGTGCCTTGGCTGACAGTGCACTTTAAAATGTGCCTTATAGGGCGCCTTATGTTAACACGCTTTGAGAGTGCGTTTGCTAGTAGTGATAATTAAAAACAAAATAAAATGCCTCATAAACCACTCTTCCCCATAATATGTAATGCTTCAGCCAGCCTTGTTCAGTGGGCACTTTGGGGAATTGAATGCCTGTTCTTGCACCATTGGTCAGTGTCTTAACCACTGTGCTATGGCTCTGCTCCTGTGATTGCACATCAGTGCGCCACTTTATACCGTCGAATATTGATCTTCCTCCTAAAACAATAGCACACTGCCTTATGCCCATCAGTAACCTGGCTCCTAAAGTAATGCCTCAGCCATCTGTCTTCATTGGGTACTGTGGGGGATCAAACCCCTGCTCCCTTGGTAGGTGCTTTAACCATTGTGCTGTGGCTTTGCTCTTTTGTGTGCACATCAGCGTGCCACTTATACCGCCCAGTATTATAATGCCTCCATAAACATCAGCGTGCTGACTTATGCCGCCCAGTATTAATATGCTACCAAGAACATTAGCGTGCTGCCTTAGCTGCCCAGTATTTATGTGCCTCATAAATTAACACCTCAGCCAGCCATCTTCATTGGGCACTGTGGGGGATTGAACTCCTGATCTCTGCACCATTGGTAAGTGCCTTGACCATTGTGCTGTGGCTCTGCTCTTCTGTGTACACATCAGCTTGCCACCTATGCCTCCCGCGCAGCTATCTGATGCACTAATGTGCGGGGCGTACAAGGGCGCCTCGCACCTTAGCGCATATGCAAATTCCGGATTTTCTTCTTCAGCAGGAAACGCCCACTCCTTATATGGCACCCGCACACTACCGCGGCCCGCACATTACCGGGGTTTTAGTAAACATGCCCCTTGGTGTGTGTATTTTCATGTTTGTTTTGTAGGGGTGAAACACAGTGCCTCAACCCCTGCTGGGATGGCAAACAATTGCTTGACCTTCAGCTACCTAGACTCCAAAGTTTAGCATCTTGCTTAATTCAATGGTGCACGGAGAGCTTGTGCTTGCCATACAAATACTTTAGTGTGCCACCCCAGCCGTACCGCACTATAAGAAACATCTTACCGTTTTTAATGAAAATGAAACTAGAAATAGCATAATGCTGGATGAATCCACCCCCAGACTTCACCACATGCACAAAAGATGCAATGAAGGAGCACATTCCTTGTCCTGCTCTTACCCATGCCCTACTGACTTCCCTCTCCAAATTGCTATCTCATGGTTTCTGGCATATGGATATGACCCAGTTCTATGGGTGTTGTGGGTGGGGAACAGCAGCTTCAGCAGGCAAAAAGATGTCTGTACCTCCACTGACCATATGTTCTTTTTGATTTGACTCTTAACTCATCCCAAAGCTTGGCTGGCTACTCGGCACTGTATCTATACTTCTACCCCTCCATCAGTTCATCTAATGAGGCTCACTGACTGCAGCCAGCAGCAGACATGGCAGGATGTCCTTGGGGTCTTCTTTTCATCTCACTCTATGGTAATCCTAATCCACATCCTATCCTGGAAGGGTTGGAAGAAAGATGGCTAAGAAATGCAATAGTTTTTTCTTTTCTTTTTTATATTTATGTAATTTACATAGAAACATAGAAACTTGACGACAGAAAAAGACCATATGGCCTATCTAGTCTATCCTTCCATATCAACAACTACAACATTCCCCATATAGAAACATAGAAAATTTATGAATTAATATTCAAGAATCACAAATCATTCTTGAAAGAAATAGTATATATTATACTGTCATCTCAGAAAATGTTATTTATTTATTTATTTATGAGTTTTTCTATACCATCCCTTCCAGAGATCATGGGCGGTTTGCAATCAACCAACAAAAATTACATTAAACTCTTTTGAAAATTCAATATGAATGCCCCACAAATATATCTAACCACATAAAATCCAAACAGGTGGAACAAAAAGGGGAAACAAAGGTGCTTAAGGAGAATTTTTAACCTCCCATAAAAAAAATAGAAAACAGAAAAAAGGGCTGCACAGAGAATTACATTTATACCACCAGCTACATGGGAAATGAGGATCCTGGAAACACCCTGATTTCAAGACAATAGGAATACAAAATACAACTTTTGACTGGTTCAAATCATACCTAACTGGGCACCAACAGCAGGTAAAAATAGGTGCGCACAAATTCTCCTCATTTGAACAGCATCAAGGACTCCCATAAGGATCAGCACTGTCATCGCTCCTATTCAACATATATATACAGCCAATATGCTCACTCATATAGGCACATGATACCCATTATCACATCTGTGCAGACGACATCATGCCCTACTCGCCATTCTCTTCAACAAATCCCAACTACAACACAATAAGAATGCTTCAACAAGATATCACAATGGCTCATGGAACACAACTTAACAGTCAACTACAGTACAAGAAAACAGAAGCCCTCTTCATCATCAGAGATACAGCCTTCACTCCACCTAAAAATATACAAACTAATGTTGAAAACTTGCAAGTAAAATCATAGAGTACCTTGGAATCATCCCCGATCAAGAACTCTCCATGACACCACACATCAGAAGAACCATCAACTTGGAATTCAGAAAGAAGCTCAAAACACAACTCTTTCTGAATGAATACAGCACTGATATGCACTCAGATACCCAACCACCTTAAAATGCACTCTAAGGACACAATAGACAAACTCTCCTTCAATCTGTGCATAAGTTAACCAATATAACCAACATAAATATAACTGTATATAGTTATGTTTACTGTTCCTGTTTCATGTAAAACAGTGTGCTGATCAGGCCCTTGTTATACATTTGTTAATTGTGAACTGTTTTGAATTGTAGAAAGGTGGTATAGAAATACATGTAAATAAATAAATTAATAAATTAATAAGAATTATTCACAGATTCCACTCAACACTTGACACTAAGGGGTATGTTTACTAAACGGCGCTAGCATCGCAGCGGTGGTATTATCGCGTGATAAGTGACGTTAGTGCACGATAATGGCGCACGGTAACGTCACTTATCGAGCGATAACGCGCCTGTGGTGTTAAGGCACACTAAAGCCGTGAAATCCGACCCTAAAGGGCGGAGGAAGGCTTCCCAGAGGGCGGAGAGAGGGGGGTCAATGGGTGGAAAGTGGGAGGGAAGAGGCTCCAAGCACATTAATGCTGTGGAATCCGGGTCTGAAAACTAACGCCAGTGAAACCCTGGCGTAAAGGCACATTTGCAGGAAAGAGAAACCATTTACGTCGGCAATGTACAGCAAAGACAGGGAAACCTAGAAAAAGTGATAGTTGTGATACATGTGCACGGAACAAAAAGGCACAAAAACACAGAAAATGACCTGAACAAAATTTTAAATCCCTATAACCAAGCTGGCCAATAGTGATATTAATGAGAAACATTAAAAAACACTACTGATAAAGCTAAAAATATATATATATCGTGTCTGGAAGGGTTTATGCTCTGTCCCCCTACAAGGAGAATGATCCCACATTGAAATAGCGCTGATCAGGGTTTTCCCTTTATATTGGGCAGCTTTCTTATGGCATGCACATGTGCCGCAACAGCATGGTGGGCATGTAGGAAAGGGCAACTGTACAGATGCTGAAAATTGGATACAGAGGGCTGCAGGCCACACATGCTGTGGTCCAGATGGGGCACAGTGTGGACTAGGCAGATGCCTAGGTGGCACATAGGAATGCCGAAACTGTAGAGCATCCAGACAGCAACTGATGAGGGCACAACATGGGCACGAGTGTGTTTCACACAGTGACACAAGGGATAGTACCCAGCAGGTACCGCTAAGGGCACAGAACATTGGCAGGCGGTGGGGGGGGGGGGAGCGCGGATGTCTATGCAGGCACCCCTACCCCAGATCCCACACCATAAGCAGCTGCCTACCGGCACACTGGATGGCCTGAGACTGTGCACCACCAGCACCACTGGCATAATGGCATGTCAGCATGATGGCGGAGGGGGCAGTGGCATCTGCCCACAGCAGACCATGGCCTAGGTGGGTGCCGCGCACCGCAACAGACAGGGTCTGTCTGATGAATAGACATGGTATCCCCAGGGAATGAGCCATGCCTGTGGCAACAGTGTGGTGCCGTACACACAGCCAGTGTGTTCAGGAGCCGAAGGTCACAAGGTCAAGTCCCAGCTGTGGCTCCTGCAAACCCAGTCCCCATATTTTACCCAGTACTAAACCGTGGTAATAACAATGGAACCTTTATTGCAGATAACATAAACATGCCTGAAACACCTATATTTTACCCTACAGAGAACAGACACCATAAACATGTGCAATACCTAGAGCAGAGTTTCCCAACTCCAGTCCTGGAGGGTCAAACACCATTCAGGTGTCATGCTTTCTCTAATAAATATGCCTGTGCTGCATTTGCATGCGCCACCCCATGATATGCAAATGTATCTCATTCATATTCATTAGGGACAGCATGAAAACCTGAACAGTGTTTGGCCCACCAGGACCGGAGTTGGGAACCCCTGCCCTAGGGCAGAGGCCAACAGGGCTACAAACACCCACACCCACAGGCTTCACTATCCAACGCCTCATGGAGAGGCAGGCTGTTGCGCCCTGCGTGCAGCAGCATCTCCCAATACTAGCACTTGCATACCTTAGCAATGCCGCCCTAAACCTGGGAATACGTTACACAAATATCAAAAGGTTGCTATAATTAATGGCAGATAGCAATTCCTAAGTTAAGCACAATTTGCTAATTGAGCTGTATCATAGCAACCTTTCTGATATCTGTGGAGTGTGTTTCAGTTCTGGTTTCTGACAGTGTTTACCACCATGGGGAGTGACCCCAACAGTATTGCGTTCCATAGCCATGCCTGCACCATGCTCAGGACTGGTGTGGTGGCCAGGGCTGCCAAAAGCCTCTATATTTGCACAGGGCTGGCATAGATGTGGGAGTGTGTGACTGTCTATCCAGTGTGTGGTGGCTTCCAACACCTTACTCAGCCCACACTGCTTGCACGGTGTCCAGTGTAAGGCTGCCAATGTGCATAATGAGGAGCAAGGTACTGTGGGTATAGCCCGGACAGGGCGGCCTGGGCAGGATACATCTGCACAGGGCATAGGGCAATGGCTGGGACATTGTAGTGCCTGGCCACAACCTGCACGGACAGGGTGACCACAGCATGTCCTGCTGGGAGGTCACTCTCACCCTGACTGAGCAGTGACCACGGCATGGCTAGGTTCCCCCATAGTGTTCTATAGCACTTTTCTCAAGTGGTATTTATGGGTTCTCTGTTCTGAGGTCCAATCACTGACTTATTTGCTTGGTGTGTGTGCTCACATCCCAGTTTTGGGTGCACACATCTCCTGCAGGAACATGCACTATGGGCTAGCTAGCAGACTGTCTGCAGTTAGTATGTGCATGGCTGGAATGCCTTGCAGGGTGCAGCAGTTGGAGGCTCACTGTGCTTGCTTCTGGAGAATGTCAGATAGTGGGGTGGGGTGGCAGCTGAGCATTTCCAGGCCTACTGTCTGTCTGCCATTGCCTTATGGATGTGTGCAGATGTTCATAGACTGCCCTGTAGGGTGTCTGTTCCCCAGCAGGACTGGGGTTGATGGTCCTCTCTACTGTCACCATTGCAGGGATGTAGAATGTGGATCTGTTGGTGGGTGATCCTGTTCCCCACCCTGAGCCACAGAGGGTGGGTTGGGTGGTGGTACATAATCTGCTTATGGGTCTAAATTGCATTCATACTTCAAACAACATGAACAGAGAAAATGAAGAAACAAAGCACCTAGAGCAATACCCTGCAGACATTCATCTAAATCAGAGCTACTCAATTCCAGTCCTGGAGGTCTGCAACCCTGCAGGTTTTTGGGATATCCCTAATGATATGCATGAGATATATATGCATTAGAGATAACTTGCCAACCTGACTGGTTTTTGGCCCTCCAGGGCTGGATTTGGAGACCCCTGCCTTACACCTCTGTCATTTAAGATTGTAAGTGGGCAAGGTGCAGATGTCCAAGACATCAAAAAGGTTAGAATTTGTCACATTCCTCCTTGCTTCTCACCACCACAAAAATATTGTCTATTAGACAACTTTTTGGTGGTGTTGAGAATCTAGGAGGAATGTGACACATTCTATCTACCCTTTTGATGTCTAGAACATCTGTACCTTGCCCACTTACAATCTTAAATGACAGAGGTGTAAAGCAGGAGTCTCCAAATCCAGCCCTGGAGGGCCACAAACCAGTCAGGTTGGCAGGCTATCTCTAATGCATATATATCTCATGCATATCATTAGGGATATCCCGAAAACCTGCAGGGTAGCAGACCTCCAGGACCGGAATTGAGTAGCTCTGATCTAAATAAACTTTATACTGCACCTGTACAGCTTTAGAAAGATTGGAATATAAAGAGACAACATGACCCAAAAAGTGCTTACTTCTAGATAGAAAAAATCTCAGAACCATATTCAGTTAGGCTCTAGGGTGAAAGCGGCCAGAAAAGTAGATTTACTAATAGCCACAGATTCTGAACTCCCCAAAACCCTGTGAGATAGCATAGTTACTTAATTGTAGCAGGTGTTCTCTGTGAACAGTAGGAATAAGTCCTTACATATGGGTGACATTCCCTGAAGGAGCCCCAAGTGGGAATGCTCCCCAGCTTCCACCGGAAGCTTTTGGGAGCTTCCATTATGCATGTGTGCCTGCCTTCCCACCTGCCGCGGCACCATCTTATTCTCAGTAGAATACAAAAGCTAGTAGCCAAAAACAACTCTACAGGAAGGGTGGTCAACATTATTGGCACCCTTGCAGCTCAACCCCTTAATGTCTAATATCTCCTAAAAAACAGTGGCCAGTGAAACAACTTTGGACTATATATGCACACATATTTGACATATAAAAGAATCAAATAAAACAAGACCAATTAAAAAAGAAAATAGAAGGAAATAATATACAAACGGGGACATTGCCAGGACATGATTATTCACATCCAATCAATGCCAATCACGGAATGAGTAAAGATGTACACATCAAATAGTGGGGACTCACTCTAATGAAATGTCAAGGGCTCTCCAAATCCCAGGGATTAATCAACTATGATTCATCATGAGGAGAAAGGATCTTAGAACCTTTCGAGCCAGTAATATGGGTAAATCAAAATAGCCTCCACAACAGTGCTCAGATCATTGCTGATCTGGAAAAACTCCTCCTTTTATATATAAATAAATATATATGTTAGCCAAAAATCATAAATTTCCTTACACTTCACAAAAATCAGACAAAACCTTTTAACCAAGTCTTCTGAACACACCACAAAATGTCAAGAGTATCGACAGCATATAGAGCACGCTAAGGGGTATGTTTACTAAACCGCGGTAATGGAGCAAGTGTGCCCTTAGCGCGCCCAAAAAGCCACTTTAGCGCACACTAATGATACCGGCAGCATAAAGCGCTCTGCGGGCAGAGAGTAGGCGTCCACGGGGCGAAGGGTGGGGGTCAATGAGTGGGGAGTGAACGGGAGCAAGGCCCTCTGGCATAAATTGAGTCCCCACTATTTGATGAGGACATGATTATTGGCACCCTTATAAACAATTTAAATCAGAAGAACCACATTCCCATTGCAGTAAAATTAGACACATCTGTAATCAATTGTCAGTACTCACATGACTTGAATCAATCAATCAATGATGGCTCTAATATTTAAAATGGCCACATTCACTCCCTGTTTCATTTTCACAATGCTGAGGTAAAGAGAGCTGCCTGAGACCATCGGAAAAGCCATTATTACCAAACATCAAACTTCAAAGGGGTACAAGGCCATCTCCAAAGACCTTGGGATTCCTGTGTCTACAGTTTGCAATGTTATTAAGAAGTTTTCTGCTCATGAAACTGCCAAGAACTTCCCAGGATGAGGTGGGAAGAGGAACATTAATCCAAGAAGTCTTCAAAGGTTAGTGTGAACTGTTGGAAAAATGCCACATACAACATCCAAAGAGCTTAAGGCTGATCTGGAGTAATCTGGAGTGATGGTCTCAACCTGCACCCTATGCCACACACTAAACAAAGAAGGACTTAATGGGCAAAGGCCAAGGAGGACCCCACTGCTCAATGGCAGACATAAAAAAGCACACCTGATCTTGGCCCAAACCCACCTTGAGAACCTTCCACCTTCTGGGAACATGTTCTGTATACAGATGAAACCAAACTTGAGCTCTTTGGCAATGCAGATCAGCAATAGGTGAAGAAATGAATCTTATAAGAAAAAAAACACCTTCCTACGGTTAAATATGGTGGAGGCTCCATAATGTTATGGGGCTGTTTTACTGCCTCAGGAAGTGGAGGCCTGGAATGTATTAAAGGAATCATGAAGTCAGAGGACTATCAAGATACTTTGGAGCAAAATGTGCTACCTAGTATCAGAAAGTTAGGTCTGGGTCAAAGGTCATGGGTCCTCCAGTAGGACAATGACCCAAAACATATATCCAAAAGAACAAAATAATAGTTAAAAAGGAACAAATGGACTGTTTTAAACTGCCCAGCAATGAGTCCTAATCCAATCAAGAACTTTTGGAAAGACCTGAAATCTGCCATGGAAACATTCAATCTGGAAACATTCAAGAGCCGGAACAAATCGCAGCTGAAGAGTGGGAGAAACTTGCAGCAGACAGATATACAAAATCCTATAGATGGCTACAAGAAATATTTGGAGGCTGTCATCATTGCCAAGGGTTGTGCAACCAATTAGTGAAGGTTGCTATTAATCCTGGCCAGGTCATATTTTTTTTTTTTATCAGAAGTTGCACAGATATTTCTTTTTTTTTGTTCTATACCTTTGAATATACTATTTAAATACTATGAAGACATACAGTTGGAATATTTCCAATTATTTCTGAAGATATTATACACAACATATCTAAAATACAAGGGTGCCAATAATGTTGACCACAACTCTATTCATGCTGTTCACGGAGCATATCTGTTACAGGTGAGTAACTATGCTTTCTCCGTGAACAAGCAGGAAGTAAGTCCTCACATATGGGACTCCCAAGCTAGAGGCTACTGAACACAACCATGGCAAGAAGAACCGGGCAACACAGCATGTGTAGTCCCCCTTCTGGACTTGACCAATCCAACGTCCTCCTGAGAGGATGACTAGTTTGGTAGCCTGGATGGACAAAAGGGCCGGTGGGAAGGAGTTGAGCCTAAGTCCCAAACAGATGCTGGAGTATGACTTGGTCACACTTACTATCATATCAGGAATCCCCATCCAAATGGTAGTGGGCTGGAAAGGTGTGGATCAATATTGGATCATCTGGCAGTTCTTACCATTGACAGCACAGTCAAGACCCATATTCTGTCCACCTATGCTCCAACTGAGACCAGCCCGGATGCAGCCAAGGATGACTTCTACAACCAGCTCCAAAACACACTGGATTCAATCCCATTGACAGAGTTGATCATTCTGGCAGGAGATTTCAATGCTTACATCTGTGCAAACAGGACCAGATGGGAAGAAATGATGGGCAGTTTTGGCCATGGCGAGATAAGTGACAATGGACTGCGCCTGATGTCCTTTGCTATGTCAAACATCCTGGTAATGGGAAACAGTCACTTTCAGCACCCTCACAAATACCAGCTTACATGGGGAAACCCATCTGGTGAAGATTTAGCCATTCTGGACTACATCCTGAACAGCTTCCAATTCCGATCACTCAAAGATGTGCATGCCTGATTGTGGAACTGACCACTACTTCACCCGTGCCAAGATACAGCTGCAATTACAAAAGGCAAAGCACAAGGCACCTCCACCAGCCATACTGAACTGGGCATGTCTGAGGGATCTAGCACTCAGACAAGAATTCCAAATCACCCTATCCAATGAATTTGTATCACTCAAACCATTGGATGATGTCAATGCAGAAGGAAAGCAGATATCGAAATCCATCCTGGAATGCTCTTCCCCTCTGTGTCCACCCATCCGACATCAGGCACAGCCATGGATTTCAGACGCATGCCTGGATCTGGTGGATAAACGGAAATGAATCAAAAACATTGACTTTGAGCCTACTGGAATGGTGTTGCTGCCATCCTGGAAGAAGCAGCATCCAGGCATGAGTACCAAATTCTGTATCAGATCCTCAGGAGACTGAGTGGAAAAACTAAGTCGACCAATGACAGCATCAAGAAAGTGGATGGCACCTTTGTAAACTCCCCTGTTGAATGCCTGCAACAGTGTAAAGAATTCTTCCAAAAGCTATACAACCCCAATCTGCCCAGGTACAACCAACAGAGCCACCACACATCAATCTGCCAGAAAATCCATTCCATGATAGTGAGCCAACAGTAGATGAAGAGTGCGATAAGGTCATTGAAGAATGGAAAGGCACCTAGAGTAGATAAAGTCACTGCTGAAATGATCAAATCTGGGAGAGACATCTTGTTGCAATAGCTTCACATCCTCCGAACACTCATCTGGCACATGGTACAAGTTCCATCAGCATGGAAGAAAGCCATCATTGTGTCAATCCTGAAGAAAGGTGATAGCCGGGAAAGCAAGAACTACCATGACATCAGCCTCCATTTAATCACTGGCAAGGTGTTCATGAAAATCATACAATCAAGGCTGCAGAAACATTGTGAACAGACCAGCCAAGAAGGGCAAGCAGGATTTAGGCCACATTGGGGCTGCACCGATCAAATATTCACCATTCATCAACTGGTGGAGGAAAGGATCAGGTCTGGAAAACAAACTATCATCATCTTCATTGACTTCAAATCTGCATTCAACTGTGCTCACTGGCCCGCCCTGTGGAGGGCATTAGAGAACAAGCACGTATCATTGAAGATCATCCAACTTCTCCAAGCATCATACAATGGCTCAACCAACAGTGTGTGGATCCAAAATGAACTATCCAAGGAATTTCCTATCCAAACTGGAGCACACCAGGGCTCACCCCTGCTTTTCAATATCATGATCAATGCCATTATGAGGAAAGCAAGGTCCAGCACGACATTAACAATTTCCTGATCGACTTGATATTCGCAGACAACAGTACCATATTTGCTGACATAGATGCAGAGGCTACCAACATCTTTTACCATATCGCTTGCATCACCCTATCTTATGGCCTAAGAATCAATGCAGACAAGACCAAAGTTATGACCACAGATGGATCACAGGCCAATGGTCATCTTTATCGAATCCAAATCGAGCAGGTCCAGAATTTAAATACCTGGGATCACTGGTGCAGGAGAAGAAGGTGGTATCCACCACCAAAGTCCGCAGCAGGATTGGCCAGGCAACAATAGTATTTGCCTTGCTCAAATAGTGCCTCTGGAAGAAGTCCAATATCTCCACCAAGACCAAAATTCACCTCTTCTAAAAACTGGTCCTGCTAATTCTCCTGTTTGGATTGAAAACATGGACTCTGCTCAAACCTGATATGAACAAGCTCGAGGTCTTTCAAATGTGATGCCTGAGAAAGATTTTGGGTGTCTCTCTTCGTGATCACCATCGACAATGCAGACAAGGTGCAACCATCAACCTTCAGTCAAAGAACAAATCCAAATACACAGACTGTGATGGTTTGACCACATTTGCAGAATGAACACCAGTCAGCTGCCATACAAACGTTTCTGGGGAGATTGATCTGTTCACTGGACAGTTCAACAAGCAGCACTGAAGAAAACATGGCTCAACACATCAAGGAAGACCTAAGGAACCAGCGACTGACCATCAACATCACCACCGATTACCAAGGTTGGAAGCATATTGTGAACAGCACACAGAATCCAGCGGCACCTAAAGCAGTGTATTGGATGAGAGGATGACTTGCTTCCCAAATGACAGCTAGGGATTAAAGAAGAAGAAGAAAGTTGTGGACAGAATACTATGTGGTAGCTCTGCATATTTCCTCCTTGGAGACCGAGTACAGATTGGCCACAGACGCAGTCATAGCCCGGACATTGTGGGATGTGACATGACTCTCAAGGCTGAGACCTGCTGGAGCATAGGCAAAGGAAATGCAATCTGCAACCCACAGTGTGCATTTGGAGACAGTCAAGCCCAGCTTACTGGGTCAAAAGAGACAAAAAGCTGAGTAGAATGATGGTGCAGACTCATCCGCTCAAGGTAGAAGGCCAGCACATGTTTGCAGTCCAACCTGTGCAGCTGGACCCCCACTCTGCTGGCATGAGGCTGAGGAAAGAAGATGAGCAATGCCACTGACTGGTTGAGCCAGAAATCCAAGACCACCTTGGGCAAGAATCATGGGTGGGTGCCCAGCACAATCCTTATTGTGGATGAGCCACCATGGCCTGAAGCTCGCTGACCTGGTGAGCCAACATGAGAGCCACAAGAAAAACAACCTTCTAGGTCAGAAACTTTAGCAGACAGGTTGCCAGCAACTCAAAAGGCACCAACAAGAGCTGCCCCAAAATCAAATTTAGATCCCATGCCACTGGCAGCTTCAACAGGAGCAGGCCCCACATGAAACGGGCCACCAATGGCTGAGCCATGATGGGCCTCCCCTCCAAGTTGAGATGGTAAGAACCTATCATGCTCAGGTGGACTCTCACTCAGTTGGACTTCAGACTGAGTTAAAAAGATGCAGGAGGTACTCCTGTAAGCCTTCCACCAAGCAGGAGAAGCGGTCCAGTGCCTTATCCATGCACCAGAGCAAGAATTTGTGCTACTTGAAGGCACAGGAACAGTGTGTTGAATCTCTGCAGGTTATCCCACTTTGCATCCAGGCCATGAGGGCCAGGGACCTGACACTGGGATGCAACAGGGTCCCATCCTCCTGAGAGATGAGATTGGAGTCATAACCCAGCTGAAGAGGCTTCCAAAGGGAGAGCTGAAGCAGCAGGGAGAACCATGGCTGTCTGGGGCCAGTACGTGGCAATGAGCATCATGGTCCCCCTGTCCTCCTGGAGCTTCAGTAATGTCTTTGCAACCAGTGGGATTAGGATGGCTCTGAATGCCATACCATACAGCTGCCACTGCAACCCACTGTCTGGCCATCAGCGGCAGCCACTGTGGGCCGGATCGTGGTTGCAGGGGCAAAGCAGGACCAACCGACTGTGGTGCAGTGGTGTGCAGTGCGCTAAGTGGGGGACATCCGTGACTCATTCCACTTTTGGGGTGGAATAATCCAGGCGTGTAAGTGAGTGCCAGGGTACATATAGAGGCATGACCTGAATTGCCTCTGTATGTCCCAGCAGTAGACACCTCCCCCGTATTGCCCCCACTCTGCCCCAGCACCGCCCCATCCCGCCCCCATCCAGTGCTCCACACACAAACACGGTGTATGTGCAGGGAGGGCTAGGACTGGAATATGGTTGTGGCAGTGAGCGTGGGTTGGGCGTCTAGACCACATGTCCAACCCCGCTATTCCAGGTACAGAATGCTGGTCTTTGTCTTCACTGGGGGGAACAGACAGATAAGCTGGAGAAGGAAACCTCAGTATCACTAGAAATATACCCCGATTCAAGGTTGTGCCAGAATGCTGTCTATTGGCTGGGGATGTTACTGACCAGAAGCCTGGGGGAAATAACTCCTGATTGGACTAACGTTAAAGTACATGATTGGCAGAAATAGAAAAGACTGGAACATAAACTGACAAGCTGTAATTAGGTTGTTTATAAATGTACTTTGGATTAAGTTGTGCAAGGAGCTGTAAATCTATTATAGAAGTTAATTAGCTGTGCTGTAATATTAAAGTCCATATATTGTGGTTTGGACCACAATATGTCAGAACAGCTATTAAGGATGTGCCTATGTTAGTGTGCATTCTGTTTGATTTAGTGCACGCTAAATTAATTTAATGATGTTAAGTAACTTACTATCCCTTAATAGATTGGTTAATGCCTGATTAATCAATGTATCATGTACTAAAAATTTCCTATTAAGACAAATATATGAAACTAACCAAAAAACAAAATTCATGAGAAAAATGAAAAATAATCACATTGTTCTTGACAGTGCACATCACTAACGGCTATGCTTAGGGAATCCTAGGGGTATGTTTACTAAACTGTCTTAATGTTCCCGGCGCTAGCTCCAGCGATAATGTGAAGAATGCCATATAAGGAGTGGGCGTTCCGGTCCTAACGTAGCAAGAATCGGTATCGCGCGATACTGAGCGCCATGGCACATTAACAAGCGTTAACCCTAAGTTAATGCCAGCGCAGTGGTAGAAGGAATAAAGATGTAGCCCACTGGTTACGGCAATGACTGTGGAGGCAGAGATCATTGGTTTGATTCTGCAGTGGGGATATGTAAGAAGGCTGTCTAAGGCATTGCTCTTTAATTTAAACCAGTGCCATTTGAGGCATTTACTTTTTTAATTTAAATTAGTTCTGCCAGCAAAAACACCCTCACAGTGCCGTAACCTAAGGTGCCGCATAAGGCAACCTATAAGGCACTCCAGAGAGCACATTATAAAGTGCACTGTCCGCCAAGGCACCTTATAATGTTCCCTATCGGGTGCCTTATACGGCGCTTTATAGGGCGCCTTAAGGTTACAGCACTGTGAGGGTGTTTTTGCTGGCAGCACTAATTTAAATTAAAAAGGAAATGCCTCAGACAGCCTTCTTATATAACCCCACTGCAGAATTGAACCCAAGACCTCTCCCTCCATAGTCATTGAAATAACCAGTGGGCTACATCTCTACAGCTACTAACAAACCCCTGGCTGGCTACAGAAAGACTGCAGGCCACCACACAAACTGTCTGCTGTGGTTACCAGGATAGGGTAAACCCACCCTTACCCATGATGCACTACACATGCAGATCAGCA